>JAYKAV010001445.1:668335-986251 GCA_035582835.1 Phoebastria nigripes | reverse complement strand
TTTTTTTTTTTTTTTTTACACTTTATTTATTTGTTGACAAAATTTTCTGTGGAAATTTTATGCTGTGATAATATATGGGATTCCAACATAACAAGGGCCCATCTCCGGCCTTCTAGAAAGGAGCTGATGTCAGTCCAGATAAGTAACTGATTCGCTTGGACTGATCTAACTAAAGGTCAATGATGCCCTAAACAAAGCAAAAAMCAGTCATGATATTGTTAGTTTAGACAACGCTCTTTTTTTAAGGCCCATTTCTAAATAAATTCAATTATCACACATCTAACTTCTTCCAAAAATACATCTAGAAAGCACACACCGCTCCAAAAATAATGCAAGTGGCAGCCAAAACATTGCACTTCATCTGCAGTGAGAGAAAGCGTGGTGCTGGTGTGGTAAGCAGTGGCAAATATTGGGACTGATCTTTAGAGCCACAGATCAGGCAGGCTTCAGCAGAGCTCGGGTTAATGTGTTTTATTTCTGTCCATTGAAGGAAGCTGTAGAGACAACCCCCACGTTTGCAGCCAGGTGCAGGAACATCAGTTTTTTTTGCATTTCTTAAACTTGCTTTGGGTCAGATTCTTTAGTACCAGGATTTCTGCTCARCTAGGCTGCCATGGTCACTCCTAGCTGAGAGCACAGATCAAGGATCTAAGGGAAGGGCACAAAAGGTTTATTTTTCTCCCCTCTAACGCTTGCTGAAAATGGACTTACAGAAACCTCACAGATCCTTGTTTGACCAGGGGAAGGTCCATCTGATGTGCCCCTGGCTCTCTAGCCATCCGTCTGGAAACACCAGGTTGGAAGGGACAGAGGGTTACTTTGGCAGATGGCAAGAAGGACTTTTGTCCCATTTGTTCCCTCTCCTGCACACAGTATTTTGCAGGATAAAGGACTTTGCTAATTGAGGGACAAAGCAGGCAGGATAAACAAACACAGGCAATGAGGACTGAACAGAGGGGTTCCAATAATTCTTGGCAACCAGAGAAATAAAGATGTTCCTTCTCCCTTCATAAACCCCAGATCCTCTCAGGATAAAGATGCTGCTTAGAGCAAGCACAGTGACTATTAGAAATTCACTTTGAAAACTCGAAAGGCACCATGTGGTGACAATGTCAAAACGAGCATGCCTTGTGCAGGGCAAGCCAACCGTGAAAACATGAGGCGTGTTCCAGGCATAGAAGGCATGAGGCCACAGAAATGATAGGAAGGGTGCCAAGACATCAGGAACCAAAAGCTCCTGTTAGCGACAGGCTCCAACACTACAAGAGGAAGCAACATCGCAGGCACCTTAATACCTTCCAGCCTCGGCAGCCAGCATCCCTGTTAGAAAGACCATTCCTCCCCTGACTTTGAGGCTGTGAGACATGACAATTAAAACAGGAAGACCATCCTGCCAAAGACTGCTCTTCAACTTGTGTTGGGTGCCTGCTGAATTAGACATTTCCTTGTAAGAGGTCAAATAAAAAAACCATCACATCGACTTCTAGCATTGATCAGCTTTCAAAGAAGAGGCCATTTAAAGAGCCATTTTTTTACAGGAAGATCCCATATTAAATCATTAAGAAAGAAAATCAGCGCTGGAATAGATGGAGGGGTATTGGGTACTGACTTAAGAATTTCTGCCTTCAGTGTGACACTGCTAGGCTCAGCCATTTCTCAGTTTGCAGCCTGACAGTGAGGCTCCAATCTTTCTCCCTTGTTTTAATGGTTCCTATTTTGTTAACTACCACCTAAGATGAGTCTGAAGATAAAAGTGACACAATCCTGATTGCATGATTGGACTGTGAAATCCCTGGGCTGCATATTTCTTTATCCCCCTATAGCAGCCTTCCTTCTATAGAGAGGTTTCCTAATCTATTACTGCCCTCCCAGTTAGGCAGCTCCCTTTTATCTCGAGTGCCTCACCTCAAATTCATTTCCTATGAAAGCCATTGAGATGAGTGGTGTTTTGCAATAATATCCCCTTAACAAATAGTAAAAGAGGGTACAGGGCTAACAATGGATGTTCATATCAAGCTCTCACTGCCTACAGGACACATTTTTCTATTAATGTAGAGGTTTATGGTTCCATTAACTCTAAAGGGAGTCACACAATTAAATGCTCCACAGCTTCTTAGAAATTCACTCCTGGAAGCGTCTCACACTCCTTCATCTGGCTGGTGACATAAAGGCATGGCATCAACATAGCGGGAACTTTCTCTGTAGCAGCTTGTGAACTGTTCCAGGCGGAAGTAACAGAACCCAGTATAAGGACCAGTATGTAAGGATCAGTATATAGGCACAGCACGTAGGCTGGATGAAGGTCTCAGTTCTTTCCCCAGCATGGCAAGGATATGGGCTGAAACCCAACGCAAGTCAGGAGAAGCTGATAACTATTGCCRCTGGAGGGGTACTTGGGGACTCGTATGGCATTAGCAGATCATCTGCATTCATTTCCTCATGTGAGTTTTTTTTTTCCCCTTTGGTGCTGTCATTGAATCACACCAAGAAAAAAGAAGCAGAGGAGTGAGAGAGAAGAGAAAGACCTGCCCCATCCTGGTAACATCTCAGGGACCAAGGAACTGATGCTCTTGCAGCTCTGCATAAAGGGCTTCAGTTTCTGGCCACTGCTCTGGCATCTTCCCCAAATCCTCTCTTGAAATGGGTAACTAAAAACATGGAAGAGCTTGTTCTGTTTCCTGGGAGACCTTAACCAAGTGCATGGTAAGAATATGTGAGGCAAGGTCAGGAGAAAACACACAGCAGAATGCAGAGCTATTTCTGTTTTCTAAATCATATTGCAATGGCACGACATCCTTTGAGAGAGGTTGCCAGAGGCTGTTACGCAGCTTATGTGGCATTGTACTTAATGCATGTGACCTGCGTGCACCTTTTGTGTTACTCCCACTTGCTGGTGCTGAGGGTCGTCTCATACAATGCACGAACATGTTAAAAAATACCTTGATGTGGAACAGTGGAGGCTTAAACTTTTTATGAGAAATGCTTGTTGCCTCTGAAGTTTCAGGCAGACTTTTCCGTTATCATGTCACTGCCATAAAATAAAGGGGCAAAGGAGAAATTCTGTTATACATTAAACGCCCTGGTGAAAGCAATATTTATTGACCTGTGTTTTGGGAGACTAAAATGCATGAAAAAGAGAAGATTTATAGAGTTTGCTATGCCGCCCTTTCCTTACAGACACTCATTAAAGATCTTTCCCTCCCAGGGCATGATTCTCCTGCCATCTCTCAAATCTTTTATTCCTTCTTCTTTTCTAAATCTCAGAATATATGTCTCTAACCCCCTACAAACCCTAAAATCCTCCAGCTTTCAGGGCTTTTATTCACACAGATTTGTGGACTTTGACATCAAAGAACTGCAGTCCAGATCAAGGAGACCTCATCCTGCAGTGCCGGACCTCCCCCTTGCCTTTAGTCACGGGTCCAGTGCCATCTCCCAGGGTGAAGGACTTCTGCACAGATGACAATTCACAGCGCTCTGTTACTTGATCTTTTGGCAAGTTCGTGCCTCAATAACCTGGCTGTAACCCAATGGGGCTGTCGCTGTTTTATTGCCCAACAGTTCTGCTATGTATGAGATTCAGAGAAAATGTTGCAGGCTACTACTGGCCTTGAGATTTGAAATTAAAATAACAGACAATGAGGTCAGAAGGCAGGCTGCGATGTAAATGTGATTCTCATCTTGCTGTTCCTCCCATAATTTTAGATATGTTTGACCCAGCCTTAGGACATGTAGATAGAGCAGACAACCTCCCCAAATCATCCCATCCAGTCCTATTTTTCTATTATTCCTTTAACACATCCAGAATAAAATGCATCATGCCTGTAGCATTCCCATATTGGGGCTTGATTAGCATTTGTACGTACCTAATATACAGATTTACCTCTGCTCTTACAGACTCATAGGGGGACTGTCTTGTCTTACTTGGTGTTTCCATGTACTTCAAGCCTGAATGACAGAATTTCTTTTTTTTCAACTAAGTGTTGAATAAAGGATTACATTTGATTAGTCCATGACACCTTCTCAACAGCATTTCCCCCTCACTGCCTTTGTTCCTTCTGATGCCTTCACTTTGATTTACATAGCAAATGAAAAAGTAATAAATCCCAGCTGCTGTTAGTCTGAGATTTGGCATTTGATCAGCACTACAATTACATTACTGAAAATTCTGGTCCCCCCACCTCCCCGTTTCAACTTGGGGGCATTCCCAAGGTATCTTCTACTTTTGTATGGTCAGRTCATATTTTCAAAGATGTATAAAGATCAAGGTTTGCCTTTCAGTCTTTGCTCAACTAATTAGTCTGGCATTATCGAACTACATTCCCCAGGCATTTGCAAAAACACTAAGATAATGCAAGTGACTAATGGGGTGACATGACAAAGGCATATGCTGGATTTCACCTGCCAGCATGAGAATAAACAGTTTTGTAGTAGAAAGAGGTGCCCTGGCACAGAAGTGTGGAGTGGGAAGGAGAAAACACCTCCTTCAGAAATCAGTGCAGAGGCTTGTGGGCTTAGCTCATGTGGTTGCACAAACCTTATAATATTTGTGCCTATTTTTCTTGAAGTCCCATGTCTTGGCATCAAGGAAGTATAGAAGAAGAACTTCAGTCTTTTTTTTTCTTTTTTCTTTTTTTTTTTTTTTNTTTTTTTTTTTTTTTTTTTTTTTTTTTTTTTTTCCTTTTTTTTTTTTTTTAAAATAAGCTGATAAAGGTTTTAAGGATATTTGAGGCTTCTGTATAATGATAAGGACAGTCTAATGTTATCTGGTCTTGGAAGGGTGAGTCTTCTGCTGTTAGATGCAGTGGGTTGCCGGCTTGTGCATTAAATGCAGCAGGACAGAGGTGTCGGTCAGAGAAGCTGGTAGCTGGATGGACAAAATGCATTAAATGCAATGAAGAGTTCGGGGCGGGGGGGGAGTTTATAAACTTACATATTGGAGAAAAATAATAAAATCAATCTCAATGGGGTTCGAAAACTCAGAGATGCAACAGAAAGATAACCCAAACATTTATTTAAAGAAAGGTGTCCTCTGGGATTTGGAAGCTGATGTAGGAATTCAGGATATTTGGGGCTGCATTCCCTTAATCAAATAAGGGTAACAGCTTTGGTACAAGAGGGGATGCTAAAACAATCTCGAGTGAAAGCCATGTAAATATACCTGTCATGTGGCTGCCCAAATGCCCATGCCGGAGAGATTGAGAAGCTTTCAGCTAGTGTAAATCAAAGCAGCTACGTCTAAACCAGACAGTTCAACGGAGCTGAAGCCCGTGGAGCTGAGGGTCTCGCCCTGAACGTTTTGCAGTGGGCAGAGAGCATGAGAAGCCTTTCTGGCAAGGAGGAGAGATGGCAAACCAGCTTTGACATGCACCAGCCAATRCTGCTGGTGGGCAAAGCCACTGAGACAGCACAGAAGTGACAAGTTAAAGGGTTGTTTCCTCACCAGGCCTGAGCGGCTGTCAATAAATTTAATACCAAAGAGAAAAGAAATAGAAACACTCTGGGGTTTTGTTTTGTTTTTTTCCTCTCGTGTTTTTTTTCATCACGTCTGGAAGAGAGGTTGTCAAACTTCCCAATAATAGCAACTGATTTGTATTCAGTCAGAAAGTTTGGCAGATATATTAATTTGGAAGTTTCTTGCAAAGATGATCCAGTATTTACTCTGGTATGACTGAAAAGTCTCCAAATGGAACTATAATCCATAAAATAAGTCTTGAATGACATTATTATACATTCAAATTATGCCCTGAAATGCCAGGCTACAAATGAAGACTTAAAGGGAGGTGAAACCTAAGGCTGGTGTTAGTATGCAGCACAGTGGTTTTGTTTGTGACAGAGTAATCGCCGGGATTTTCATGAAATAACCTAAGAAAGCGGTTTCTAAAGGGAATCTGTTTGCAATGGAGATACCCTGACCCATGTAACAGCAGTGCAATGACCTGCTGCCCACAGAGAAAGCGAGTAAGTCAAGCTAATGAACCTTGCTATTAAATACCTTCCTATCTCTCATATTTACATAGTGCTAGGATATATATTGTACATGTGTAATGAACTCCAGCAGACAGCCTTGTGTCTGGCAGCATCACCGGACAGGAGGGGGTTTGGATCCACTAATGAAGCTGTACAAGCCCGTAGACTGGGGACAYGTGGAGTACTGAGCAGGGACACAGTCTACCCACCAAAGCAAGTCCCTGCTCCCAAATACCTCCCCCGGTGACCCTCCCGTGGGACTGTGGGCAGGAGTTAGCGAAGAAAGCAGATCTGGGCAAAACCTTCTCTCTCGCTGGTGACTCTCCAGCTTTTTGCAGGCAATTTAATTCATGCATTGAGTATGATGGACTGGGAGGACTGATGTTCAGAGAATTACTCATGAATTGATAATATTTGTGTGCCATTTTCAAGTCAGTATGATCTGGTAAATGAAAAATCTTGCCTAGATGATATAGACCACTAAGGGTCTTCAAATGGCATTCAGGCAATTAAGCAAGTTTCCCCCCAAATCTCTATGTAATTTATACTCCAGCCAAAACTCTGGGAGCAGTTCAGTACCAAGGAGGTCACAGATAAGTGCTTTTGCACCTCCTGAATTTCCCCAGCTTATGTCTAACCCCGATGGAGGATCAGAAACTGGCTGTCTCTTTTTCTGTCCCGGGCACCCACAGCAGCTGCTCAGAGCAAATGTAACACACAGAAAAGTAATCGCGCTTTTGCCCAAATAAGCCTGTGGCTGCCACTGCATTTTAAAACAGTGAGGTGGACTATACCCCCAAAAGCTGTTTATGTGTTTCATGCAGGGATGGTTTAATGAAACACTTCTGGATGAAGGGGTTAGATGTTAGTGTCCCCTCTGCCTCCCAAAATACCTCCTTGGCACCACTGGAGTCATGCTCCCAGTCTTGTTCCCTCTCTTATGTCCCTGAACTGTGCCCTGGCATGGCTTCACAGCCCCTTAGCCATGGCTGGAGGTCATCTCCTCCTCACCAGAAAGACCTAGCAAGGGCTGAAAGAAACGATCTGGAGCAGGGTCCATCATAGTGACCCAAAGGGGAATGACACCCCCCCACACACCTTCTCACTCTATTCTTGYTCCAAACCAGGGTTTCTAAAAGAATAAAACACCCAACATGTTTTAAATATACAAATTTTGTTCTTTTTATTCAGCTTTGGAGATGGAATAACTGTTTTAACTTGCAGAAGGGACCCAGAGTAGGAAATCTAACAGGCTGTCAAACCTATAACCAAGGTTTCACAGTGGAAAATGTCCAGCTAGCTACCGGCTAAAGTACGAATAGCAGGGCTGCAATTGCTGTCAAAAAGATGAGATACAGGGATATTATCGATGCTGTGTATCCTAGTGATGGACCCACTCATCGCCTTCCAATTACTCTTCCAAATTAGGAGCTAAAGCTTACCTTCGACTGCAGGTGTTTCTCATGCTTTCTTAAGACACGTGTGAGGAAATGTTGCACACTGTTTTACTAATCTCTTTTCATGTTAAGATTAAGGTCTTCACAGGGTCACTTTCCCTTCCCCAGCTCATCCCCACAGTCTCCCTTACCAGGAGTGTTTTGACCAAGGAATTACTGGCAGGTTGCCTTTTGCAGGACTGTGCCCTAGGATGAGTGTTGTTGCTCAGGATCAACACCTGTGGTTTGCAGGCTCTTCCTTTCCTTTGCAAACCTGACA
Organism: Phoebastria nigripes; assembly: GCA_035582835.1. Taxonomy (NCBI): domain Eukaryota; kingdom Metazoa; phylum Chordata; class Aves; order Procellariiformes; family Diomedeidae; genus Phoebastria; species Phoebastria nigripes. Next base: position 978,565 of record JAYKAV010001445.1, on the reverse strand, counting down.
ATCCTCTGTCTGTCTGATGAAAGCATGCAGGAGTTTGCTGCTTCCTCAGGCAAGCCTGGCACTGCTTAGGCTTGAGCATCTCTCCAGAGGGGACCAGTGCAAACCCACAGTGGCTGGGCAGCAGGATCAGCGCCCTTTGCTCCAGCCAGATCCTTCGCTCCAGCCAGGTTCGCATTGCTCCCAGGCACTGCAGAAAGCAGGGCAGAGCTGGGGTATTGCAGCCTTGTCCCCTTCTTATAACATCTTGTGTTTAGGGCTGAGGGCAGTGATCCTTCACTTTGTGCAGCACCTTCTCATGTCTCCCAGCTGCTATCAGCCCATCTCTGTAGGTCCTGCCCATCTCCGTGTCCCCACAGTACGTCCCCATGTGGGCACCGGTGCCAAAGGGTGCATTGGCAATGACATAGGTCAGTGCTATCTGGACAACTAATTGAAGGCCAAACTCTCCACTGGTGGCAGACGCTAATGTGCCAGTGATTAGGTTTAGGATGGACTTGGCGATGGAGACAGGAGAAAAGCACAAAATCAGAGCAAGCTGAGGACTATAGAAGTCAATGGATGCAAGAGCTGAAATGGCAGACTTGAAGAATATGCAGAGGCCAGAAAGGCCAAAAGATAGGCTGGTGTCTCATTCAAGAAACAGCAACCAGTCTGCAAGTCCCCAGACTAAGAGCTCAGTTACTTTACTAATGTTTTGCATGGCTGATGCATGGGGACGCTGGATCCTGGGCTGGATCATAGAATCATGGAATGGTTTGTGTTGGAAGGGACCTTAAAGACCATCTAGTTCCAACTCCCCTGCCATGGGCAGGGACACCTTCCGCTAGACCAGGTTGCTCAAAACCCCATCCATCCTGGCATTGAGCACTTCCAGGGATGGGGCATCCACAACTTCTCTGGGCAATCTGTTCCAGTGCCTCACCACCCACATAGTGAAGAATTTCTTCCTTACATCTAATCTAGATCTACGCTCTTTCAGTTTAAAGCTATTACCCCTTGTCCTATCACTACACGCCCTTGTAAAAAGTCCCTCTCCAGCTTTCTTGTAGGCCCCCTTCAGGTACTGGAAGGCTGCTGTAAGGTCTTCCCGGAGCCTTCTCTTCTCCAGGCTGAACAACTCCAACTCTCTCAGCCTTTCTTCATAGGAGAAGGCTCTGATCATCTTTGTGGCCCTCCTCTGGACTCACTCCAACAGGTCCATGTCCTTCTTATGCTGGGGGCCCCAGAGCCGGACGCAGTACTCCAGGTGGGGTCTCACGAGAGCAGAGTAGAGGTGCAGAATCACCTCCCTTGACCTGCTGGCCACTCTTCTTTTGATGCAGCCCAGGATACAGTTGGCCTTTSAGCCACATTGCCGGGTCATGTTCTCTCATCAACCAACACCCCCAAGTCCTTCTCCTCAGGACTGCTCTCAATCCATTCTCTGCCCAGCCTGTATTTGTGCTTGGGATTGCCCCGACCCATGTGCAGGACCTTGCACTTGGCCTTGTTGAACTTTGTGAATGGGCCCACCTCTCCAGCCTGTCAAGGTCCCTCTGGATGGCATCCCTTCCCTCCAGCGTGTCGACTGCACCACTCAGCTTGGTGTCGTCAGTAAACTTGTTGAGGGTGCACTCAATCCCACTGTCCATGTTGCTGACAAAGATGTTAAACAGTGCTGGTCCCAATACCAACCTCTGAGGAACGCCACTTATTACTGGTCTCCACTTGGACATCGAGCCGTTGACCGCAATTCTTTGAGTGCAACCGTCCAGCCAATTCCTTATCCAGCGAGTGGTCCATCCATCAAATCCATGTCTCTCCAATTTAGAGACAAGGATGTCGTGCGGGACAGTGTCAAATGCTTTGCACAAGTCCAGGTAGATGATGTCAGTTGCTCTTCCCTTATCCACCAATGCTACAGCCCTGTTGTGGAAGGCCACCAAATTTGTCAGGCACAATCTGCCCTTAGTGAAGCCATGTTGGCTGTCAACAATCACCTCCTTGTTTTCCATATGCCTTAGCATAATTTCTAGGAGGATCTGCTCCATGATCTTGCCAGGCACAGAGGTGAGACTGACTGGCCTGTAGTTCCCTGGGTCTTCCTTTTTTCCCTTTTTAAAAATGGGGTTATGTTTCCTCTTTTCCAGTCAGTGGGAACTTCACTGGACTGCCATGACTTCTCAAATATGATGGATAGTAGCTTAGCAACTTAATCCGCCAGTTCCTTCAAGACCCRCAGATGCATCTCATCAGGTCCCATGGACTTGTGCACCTTCAGGTTCCTTAGATGGTCTTGAACCTGATCTTCTCCTACAGTGGGCGGCTCTTCATTCTCCCAGTCCCTGCCTTTGCCTTCTACGACTTGGGCGGTGTGGCTTGAGCACTTGCTGGTGAAGACTGAGGCAAAAAAGTCGTTAAGTACCTCAGCCTTCTCCATATCCCAGGTAACCAGGTCTCCCGTTTCGTTCCGGAGAGGGCCCACATTTTCCCTAGTCTTCCTTTTATCACCGATGTACCTATAGAAGCTTTTCTTGTTGCCCTTGATGTCCCTGGCCAGATTGAATTCTATGAGGACTTTAGCTTTCCTAACCTGATCCCTGGCTGCTCAGACAATTTCTCTGTATTCCTCCCAGGCTACCTGTCCTTGCTTCCACCCTCTGTAGGCTTCCTTTTTGTGTTTGAGTGTGTCCAGGAACTCCTTGTTCRTCCATGATGGCCTCCTGGCGTTTTTGCCTGACTTYCTCTTTGTTGGGATGCATCGCTCCTGAGCTTGGAGGAGGTGATCCTTGAATATTAACCAGCTTTCTTGGGCCCCTCTTCCCTCCAGGGCTTTRTCCCATGGCACTCTACCAAGCAGATCCCTGAAGAGGCCAAAGTCTGCTCTCCTGAAGTCCAGGGTAGTGAGCTTGCTGTGCGCCCTCCTYGGTGCCCTAACGATCTTGAACTCCACCCACCATTTCATGGTCACTGCAGCCMAGGCTGCYCTTGAGCTTCACATTCCCCACCAGCCCCTCCTTGTTGGTGAGAACAAGGTCCAGCATAGCACCTCTCCTCTTTGGCTCCCCTATCACTTGGAGAAGGAAGTTATCATCAACACATTCCAGGAACCTCCTGGATTGCTTACGCCCTGCTGTGTTGTCCCTCCAACAGATATCGGAGTGGTTGAAGTCCCCCATGAAGATCAGGGCTTGTGAACGTGAGGCTGCTGCTATCTGTCTATAGAGGGCCTCATCCACTTGGTCTTCCTGGTCGGGTGGCCTGTAGCAGACCCCCACTATAATGTCACCTGTCCCTGCCCTCCCTTTAATCCTGACCCATAAGCTCTCGGTCGGYTCCTCATCCATSYCCAGGCAGAGCTCCATGCRCTCCAGCTGGTCATTGACATAGAGGGCGACACCCCCTCCTCGTCTCCCCTGCCTGTCCTTCCTAAAGAAGCTGTATCCTTCCATTCCAACACTCCAGTCATAGGATCCATCCCACCACATCTCCATGATGCCAAGAAGATCATAGCCCTGCAGGCATGTGCACTTCTCTAACTCCTCTTGTTTATTCCCCATGCTACGTACGTTTGCATAGAGGCATTTAAGTTGGGCCCCCGATGAAGCTGACTTACTGGCTGGAGTGTCTGGGATTCCTTTGTGCTGCTCTTCAGGCGCTCTCCTGCTGACCTGTGATCCTTTTCCAGGCTCTGGGCATCTATTGCTGGCACTGGCATCAAACTGGTAAGAGTGGGATGGATTGAGGTTCCCCTCCCCCGGCAACTTTAGTGTAAATCCCTCTTCACCAGCTTGGCAAACCTGTGACCGAAGATGCCCTTCCCCTTCTCTGACAGATGGACCCCATCAGCCCCCAGCAGACCAGGTTTCTCAAAGCGAGTCCCATGGTCTCAGTAGCCGAACCCCTGGCTGTGGCACCAGTCCCGTAACCATTTGTTGACTCGCCAGATTCAATTGGCCCTTTCAAACCCCTTCCCTTTGACCAGGAGGATTGATGAAAAAACCACCTGCGCTCCAGAGTCCCTTACTGCCGCTCCCAGGGCTCTGTAATCCTTCTTGATACTCCTCAGACTGCTCCTGGCTATCACTGGTGCCCACGTGAAAAAAAAGCAGCGGATAATAGTCAGTGGACTGTACGAGGCTTGGTAGTCTCTCAGTGACATCCCTGATACGAGCCCCCGGTAAGCAGCACACCTCTCTAGAGAGTGCATCAGGTCAGCAAACGGGTGCCTCCGTACCTCTCAGAAGAGAGTCGCGTACTACCATCACCCGTCGCCTTTTCTTCGTTGCGCTGGTTGTTATACGGGGGGCAGATCGGGCTGCCTTACTCAGCTCCAACGTCTCTCCTGGTGTGTTGGGTTTTTCCTCTTCAGCCTGCAGAGCGGTGAAACGGTTCTGCAAGGGCAGCTCAGGCTTTGGGAGAAGTCTCTTCCTCCTGCTGGTCCTTGCCATTGCAACCGTCCATTCTTCTGCATTATTGGCCCCCCTCCCTTCTGCGTGTGCCAGCGGGGGAGTTTTTGGCTGTTTGGCTGTGGGCTGTGGGTCCACTGCAGACTGCGCTTGGAAGCAGCTATCTAACTCCTTCTAGTTAAGCTCCTCCAAGCATCATTTGCTGTGGAGACGGGCTGCTGCCAGCAGCAGGGCTGAGCCCCTGGGGCTGCCAGAATTCAGCCTGCCAGCCAGGCAGAGGTGGCTGCTCCCTGACATCAGGTTGCTGTGCGTCGCCTATTTGTAGAAAGCCTCCTTCGGCTAACGCGTTTTTTTCTCTCCGCTGTTCTGCATGCATAACTAAAAAGGCAGTCAAATTATATTTCAGCTAGGAAAGAAACAGAACCTCTGGGTGCTCGTTTGCTGGCACTCAAATCCCCCATGTACAGCTTGCTGGCACCGTACCACTGGCAACTCATGGCATTTGGTTTAATAGTAATTTGTAATGAATGTAACCACTAGCAAAAAGCACACAGTTGGTTTACAGGCAAGTGCACTCGCATAAATTTAGTCAGCTACCCTGCGATTGTGTGGGCAAATGCACACACAAGTAACCTGAAAAAATAATGTTTAAAAATTCCAGACACCCACCAACAAGTCCAAAGTGCAGGAGAAGGTAAGGTGAATCCTGCATTCAATGTGTTGCAATGAAGCATCTAAAGATCATCATTGACCAAGAACTGGAAATTCGCTGAGTTTAGCTTTGTTTATGAATTCCTTCAGGTTTCTGAGTTAATGCTGGAGYGTTATTTTAACAAAATACAACTGTTGGATTTGTGGCCTTTAGTTATAGAGGGATTTATAAGGGAAAGACACACAACAGCTAACTGGTGTTGTGTCAGCTTGCAGAAACCTTKGTTAATCCTGGGTTAAGCTAATGAAGGCAGTTCTTTGGCTTTTGGCAAGAGGCATTGAAGTGAAGCCACCATATAGATTTTGCAGCGCTCGTTCTTTTTCTGCGTTGCCGTGACCGAGACTGCAATTCTATTGTGTCAGGCACTGCACAAATTCGTAACAATAGAATTCCCGTGATCTGAACAAGACAAGATGGATTTCTCTTGCCTTGTTTTGTCAGCTACCCCCTAATACATGCTAACAGCCCCTATTAGTAGCTAATACATGCCAGTGAAATGTCAGAGAGAGAGGAGGGTCCCTTGGAAGTTCTTTGGGGTAAGAAGGATCAGAACTAAGGTGCTGGGGATTTGGGCAGAAAGGTCCAGGAAGGGGCAAACCTATAGGAGGAAATAATAGTAACAGAGCTGTGGGCGTAAGGGAGAACAGGGAGAAAAGGGAATTGAGAAGAAGATGAGGAAGATGAGAGTTAAATCAGAAAGTGGCATCTTTGGCTGTAAAGGGGAATTCACTACTCTCAACAACTGCCAGAAAAAAGGATGCTTCTTCCTTCCCCATGGAGCGCCAAGTCATTATGGCATTTGGGAGATTTCTGTCCATTTTTCCACATAGACACATATGGTTAACCAGCCCCTAAACAATTCTGTGAGCTGCATGATACAATCTGGATCAAGCCAGACAATTTGCTCTCTGCATGTTCCCCAAATTCAATTGATGCAGTTAATAGAAAGGTGAGAATACACCAAAGAGCAGCTTTGTCTCCTAATTAAACCAAATTAGAATATCTTTGTTACTGGAAAGCCACCTGCTATTTCTTATTTCCTTAATGATTTCATAAAATGCTAAATGCCTTCCTTTATTTTCCTATTCCTGGAAATCATTTGGTGCTATGCATGGAGCAAGGGGATACTTGGAGCAGAGTCCGAGCCAGCAGACCAAGTGTGACTGTTGCTGTAGCAGAAAGCATCCCCTCGCCTCTGATGGAGGCACTTTGAGGCCGTACACCTGCAAACAGCCTCCTGTGCCAGCACATAACCTGGCTATGTAGGTACGGTCAGCAAAGAGTAAACCTCTGTTCACAGTGGGACCAGTTTCATACCTGGTGCATTTCTAATTCCCCGCATGCCCGACTTAGCTCTGCAGCTGACATGTTAGAGTTCAGCTATTTTTGCAAATCCCTCAGGAGAGAGCTCTTACCAGATTACTTTTAGAGCTCTGCTCGAGCATCTTCTTTTATTAGTAATAATATAAACTAAAACAGCCGTAAACCTGCAGCCTTTGTGTATTTGTAGTGCATTAACTTGATTTATTCTGCTTTTGATAAGACCACAGCAGTCTCCTCTTTGAGGTGTGGATCAATGAATTTCAGAAGCTTTGCAAAGCAGTTCTTAGGCTGGTTTTGTACAAACTCAGATCAATGTCTTTTTGGCAGAGGCACAGTTCAAGGGGCTGCAATTCCACCAGCCAAATGCTGTGGTGAGGACTGGTTTGCTCCAGGAATTTAGCAGGAGAGATAGTTTTTGGTGCAAGATTTGGAGAACTGGTCTCTCTTACCACCGATCGCAGAGATAAACAGGCAGAAGATTTGTCTCTTTTTGCCTTTGTTTTCCGTGAGGACTTTAGGATGATTGTTCTGCTGTGCCCTGTGGGCTACCAACATGACTGCACTGCAAGGCTTGCACTACCCAGCCTGTTTGGAGACCTCCTTAAATGACAATTTAGCTGAGACTGGGTACCCTCATCCATTCTGCCCTCATATTTAGAGCACTTCAAAAATCCAAGTCCCCATATTTTTAAAAAATCACTGAAATCACTGAAGTTACATTAGCATAAAAGTGGCATAAGAAAACAGAAAATCAGAGCAAGATGGCAATTGAGTCAAAGCCAAGCCATGTTCATCTTCTTTACTTTAAAAATTTTGCAGAAAAATTTGATTCCATTGCAATTAATGTTTTCCATAGGAAGACATAAGTAATCACAAGACGTATCGAAAATGAAAATGTCTGTTACAATTATAATTTGGAAATGAAATTATGCTTCATTCTGAATTTAATGTTGGACTTGTGGGGGTTTGAGAAACTCTGCAATTTTGGTTTCCTATTGTAAGGTTCCCTTATCTCCTCTTTAAAGCAAACCAAAATGAAACATCTCATTTGGTTCTTCCATTGAAGAAGAGAAAAAATAGATAAAAGAACCTGAAAGTGAGGTATACTCATGAACATGAAATGCTGCACCTGGATTTATGCCAAAAGCCTTTTATTTCCTATATAACATAGAGAAGAGACACTTCTAGCACTATCTATGGCATGGTCTTTAAAATCCTGAAGGCCAAGTTGGACGGAGTGAGGAGCTCAGTGCTGCTGGGCAGCTCTCCRAGTCATGGTGCTCAGTGAAGCTGGTCTGGGGGATGCCCTAATCTGCCCTTGTTGGGCAAGGGGGACAGCTGGACATTTGCCATTTGAGTTTTCCCCTTTTATTTCAGAGTTTGCATTGACTACTTTCCCAGCATGACCTCCAAGGGGAGGCTCATCAAGGATATCTCGTGACTTTCTATTCCCAGGGCACAACATGGAGCAGGGCAGGGAGCTCAGCACAGATTCTTTGTTTGTAGCCAAAGACACTTACTAAAAAACATGGTGAGACCATCAGTGATACATCCCATTGCTCGATTCGCAAGTATTAGTCCAAGAGTCCTGCATACAATTATGCTGGTGACCCGGCAGGTTCACCCTTTTTGTGATGAGTTTTCTCCTTCCCCAGGGTAGGGACATGCTGTAATCTCACAAGTAGCAACACCTCACCACAGATAAGAGGGGGGAAAAGAGTTAATGTGAGTTTTGACTGCTTATTTTGTGTTTGTCCTTGTAATGATGGATATGTTGTGCTTCGAAGAACATTAAGCTGTAACACTTCTGTTAAAAGAAGGTTTTAAGCAGTGGATTTTTAGGAACCTTTATATGCAACTTTATTCCCTTGTTGACTTAATGAAAGGGGTAGAAGACTGTGATGTATTAAGAAGAATCATCTTCATAATTGCAGTGTGCTTTATGGTGCCATCATGCCACTCTAGGCACCTGCAGTCAAGGAAAGTGATACAGGTTTCCCTCCCATCACTGTGCTGTTACTGCTGTGGTATGAAAAGCAAAGGGAGATCAAAGGATGTCTTAATGTGCTGGTTGTGTCCCATCTCACATCACCTCAGGGTTACTCAGGGACTAGAAATCTTTGGAATGAAGTTACACTTGACCTAAGCACAAATTATTAGGGTTAAAAGAAGGTGAAATTTAATGGTTTCTGTTACATGGGACAGCCACACAAACGTTTCAGTGATCTCTTCTCAGCTCAGACACTGTAATTCTGTGTCTGCTTCTACAGCCTACCTATGACTCAGCTCCCACTGTATTTATAACCAGGGACAGAGGCTTCTTTTCTTTCATCAGTGACTTCCTTTTCCTTGATTCCTTGACTTTATTTTCTTTAACCATTTCTGAGCTTGAACCCCGGATTTTCTTCTTTCATCTCAGTGAACCCCGGTGATATAAATCAAGACACATTGTCCTTTTTATTTCTTCCTAGTTGGGTACTGTTCACTTGGGGTGTTGGAGTATATCAAATAGTGATATCACCAGCGGAAATGGCACGGTGGAAAGATCAAAAGACAGTGTGAGCAGCAGGAGGGGCAGTGATGGCTTCATCAGATGAGAAGGAAAGATGCCAGCGACAGATGATGACAGCTTGTGTGTTTCTTCAGCAACATGACACAAATGAAGTTTTGTTCTTCTCACTATGATTTTAGTAAGGAAACAGCTTTGGTTGAAGCAGACAAAACAAAATAAAAAAAACAGGAAGAGAGAAAGAGGAAAAAACGCTGGAGCTGTCAGTTAGTCAAAATGTATCTTGTGAAGTAACTACAACATTTTCTGGGCTTTCACTTGCAGATCAGGTTCTTTCCTGAGCCGTCTCGCTTCCCTTCCGCTGTTTCTATCACCATCCAAATTGAACACTGAACTATTTCCAGCATAAGGTAAGTGGCATATAGCTTTTCTGTTTTACATGCAACAAATTCCTTCTTCAAGGCCATTTTACAGTCATAAGAGGCTACTTGGAGTCCTTCTTTGTTATATTGTGTTGTGTCCCCAGAAGCATCTCACTTTTTTGCTCAAGGCTTCAGTGCATCATATTCAAATGTATTTGTCTGCATTTGCCCAGCACTGAGGATTTTGATACATATTTTTGTGACATTATATCAACAACTGATTTAGGAACATTTCATGTTGGAAGATGTCAACCACTTAATATGAGTTCAACTGTACTGCTAGAATTGCTCATGAGCTATGTTAATGTGAACCGGTCTTTTGAGCAGCTCTGTCTCCCAGCTACTTGGCTGTATGGGTTTGAGTAGCTATAAAAATAAACAAACAACAGCCCTGATAAAGCAGCTTAAAAAATTACAGAAGTCCAAAAATCCCTATTTACACAGCTGAATCAGAGTCGTAAATACTCCCCACTCCCCAATGGTGGGCACCTGTAAACAAGAAAGAGGAGGCATGACGAAGTGATTCCAGAAAGATTACTGAGTCCATCAGCTTAGYGGGGACTGACAGCACAATTTTTCTGAGGCAGATGGCTGGCATTGGTGTTAATACAAATGGGATGCTCAAAAGAAGGTTGCAGAAGGTCCTAGTTAGCAGCAAGATAATTGCTGTGCAACCTTATGTTTCTCTGTCATTTCTTCACTAAATACAAACTAATATTAAAAAAAGAAAAAAAAAGTTGTCTGATATATGCTATAATGCCAAAGAGAAATCTGATGGGATGCAGAAAGCGGGGATGCAGACTGAGCAGTCACGAGGAGCTTTTGGGGTGGGATGCATTAAGCTGTGGAATAGCCTCCCAGCAGAAAAGGATGAATGCATGCCATTGCTGGAGACATTACCTTAGGCTGAGCAAAACTCTAGCAAACAACTGGAAATCATCACAAAGCCCCTGTGATTCCATGCATTAATGACTTTTATGGTCACATTTAATGACAAATTACACTTTCTAGTGGTCGATATAATGGCATTGTGGGTAAATATTATGCATAAAAAGACATGCCAGTGAGTAAAAATATCATAATCTTAGCTTTGGTGCAGCATACAACATATTCCCTGCTGGGCTGTGCACATTCAGTGGGCTGTAATGCTCTCAAAACTTCCCAAACTGTTTATTTTTCCTACTTCTGGGAAGAGTTACATGGACTGTAGCACAGACAGTAGAACCTCATTTCCTTCCCTGTGAAAATCAGAGAGAAGTCTGGCAAAAGCAAAGAGGGGAATTACATAGACTTTCTGACATGCAATGGGCATGGCAACATGACAGCATCAGGACCAACTGTGACAACCTCCCTCCTGTCCATTCCCTAGCAAAAAGCATCGCTGAAGGTCAAAATAAGCTGCAGGTTGTCATGGCTARAGGGTTATTAAATCAGGCCATCAACTTCAGTTTTGTTAACACTCTAGTCAGAGGGAAAAAACCCCACCTTGTTGCTTGTTCTCAACTTTGATCACCTGCAGGCAATGGGCCCAGACTCATCTCACTCTTGTGCTTCTCCATGCAGATAAACAAGATATGCAACACTGTAATGGCAGCAGTTGCTGTTGTAAAAGATACAGACTGCAGAGCATCTAAGAAATTTGGTCCAAGTAGCTATAAATATTTCAGACTCAGAAGGAATGCACAACACAGCACAATCTTAGAAACCAACCAAACCAAAAATCCTGTATGAAAGTTTAATTAGGGGAACAAATGAATATTTTGGTGTATATCCAAATGGGAATGTCTTCATTATCAGTGTCTTTTGTGCCAGCATCCCTGAGGCCATTACACCGGATAAAATTGATGGGCATTTATTCTTGCTTCAGCCCTAGAGTATCAGTCTGTACAGGCTAGTGCTTCAGTTGCTTTTCTGCTATTTCCTCATTAAAGCCTTTGCTTGAGACTTACAAAAGTTCTTTGCCTTGCTCGTGTTAAACGAACACTGATTTGGCTGCCACCAGCAAAATCTGCAGTGGTATGAAGTTTGCAGACATCACCTAAAACAACTCAGACACTTTCGTTCTGATGATAGTGCTACAAGATCTATATTTAGCCATCCCAAGTGTATAGAGAAAACCAGAAGTCATTTGAACCTTTGTAGATACTTGAGTGTTATGAGATCGGGTGGGAATAATAGGGAAACACAGCATAATCAGCTCGGAAAATGGCTTCCTAGCAAGCTTTTTTTTCTTTCCCTGAAAGAAACTTCAGAAGGCGCTACGTAAGAAGTAATGGTAATGTGTTTTTCACAATAAAGCAGACTAATAACACACTGGGTTGTATAATTTAGGAGAGCAATCTGTGTTGTGTAGGAGGTAAGTCTCTTGAGACAAATCAGCCATCAGAAACCCACTTTTATTAACCTGGGATGAGAAGTCCAGGATTCTCTGTGGCCTGATTCTCCCTGGTGCTGAGCACCCACTCAGTTTGGGAGAGATGCTCAGCCATTCTCATCATCAGGCTATAGGTCCCTATTTGCTCTGTTGTGCTTGTTATGGACCTCAGATTCCATTTCATGAGTTTATGATACGATATTTCTTCACTGGACAGAAAATGTAGGAGAGTTTGATGCAGTGAAGTGTCAGGAAAGTGTAAAATAGGGTTTTTCTGTTGTTCCAAATGGAATTTTTAATAAGAACTTTTCTCCAATAATCGCTGAACAATCTGCAAGGTCATGGGCAATAACTTCAGCAGTGGCTGGATTTCATTGGGGTTGGACTGTACAAGTCAACTAGTGAAAAATGCCACTGACCTGAGGAGTTTGGTGAGATGCACTGGGGATTCTTTAGGAAAGAAGTTTTGTCTGGGCTATCTCRAAGTGGTTCATTCCTCTTATCTCAGCTTTGGATGAATCAACTCCTGAAACTCTGTGCCACTCCGCTGTATAGAGGGAGGGTAGGTATGCAGTTTTGATTAGAAGCTTGAATTTTAGAGACTAAAAGCCAAGAAAGATTAATTCCATTGCATGAGGAATAGATAAGGTACCAGTCAAGATTCCAGCCTTCTCTACTGTTACCAGGAGATTTTATTGCTTTTTTGCTCAAAGGCTACTGACTCCTCCTGTAGTGCCAAATTCCACGGCCATGGGAGGAAATGTAAGCATCACATATAGGTCCTCTCAAAACTGAGAAATTCACACTCTTCAGACCTTCAGATCTCTGCCATGAGATGATGATTATAAGACAGGTCTGGAATTAAACCCATAAAAATCAGTGAGACACCTTCCACTCTACTCCTTGGGCCTTGAATCCAGCCCTTGGGAAGACATTATCAAAAGAAAGTGGCAGATCAGCTGTGGAGGCTGAGCGTGAGGTGTAGAGCATGGAATGTGTAAGCAATGTCTTGCGATCTACTGGAGATAATAATGACTGAAAAAACCCTTCAATTATTAAAGGTTTTCAAGCCTCTTCATCACCTCTGATTTTGCGGGTGGCTGCTGTTGCGAACAACTTTTGCTCTCATACTCGAAGAGCAGACTTTCCGAAAGGATTTCCCCCTGAGAAGAGAGTTCTTTTTATTACAGGGCTGCTTCAATCTACATCTTGTCTTTGACACAGCTTTACATGTTGTACCTCCAGAGTCCCTAGGGAAGTGACTTGAACTGACATCCATCCGCTAATGCAAGAAGAAGGGTGAAAGAGTAAGGACATGTTAATAAACTCAGAGAGTCTGCACAGTGCTTGTGTTTTGTTTTGGCGAAGGGAGTTTTGCACGCCACAGCAGCCCGTGCGGAGGCAGGACACACGCTGCTGCCATTCACTGCTGTGACGGATGGAACAGCAGGGCTGATTTACAATCACCCATGTCACACAGACACTTGCCCTTGTCCCTGAGCTATGAAAGGCTGTAAGAATAAAGGAGATAAATGGCAAAGTACTGCAGCTGCAGAAATAATTACCTTCCAGAAATGTAAAAACAAACCATTTTTCCCCTATCCGTTTCAAACTTAAACTTTTCAGCACTGGATACCTGCAGGAAGGGGCTGGCTTTTCAGGATGCAGTTCACAGGGATGATAACATAGGCTATGGTTTTTCACTCTGAATGTCAGATCTACAGACTCTGGTCACTATGTGCCTCTTTGGTTGCTAAAAAAGTCCTCCAAATCTCTTACTGATGTTAAGATGTTGGTATACAATCAGTGCACTGACGCAAATTTTTCTGTGGACTGGATCAATACAGCTATCTCTACGTTAGTAAATAAAATTGGTGACCTGCTTCATCTTGCCTATTGGGCATTGTCCCTACCCTGTGTTGTTGGCCAAGCTGTGTTAAAGCACTGTTTGGGAGAGCACTGTTTGGAGCAGACCAAAGGAAATAGACCTCCAATGAAGGATCATAGATGATTATGGTCCACAGCTTGACTTTGTGCTTAGCTGCTGTTTTATTTACTGGGACAGATGTAGCCAACAGTGCAGAGTTATGATGGTCATCCTTCGGTTTGCTCCTCTTACACCATTCATTGGTTGTTTTTGACTGTTTCCTTTCCTTAAGACCATCATGATTTTTGTTTTAAGCAAGGAAGGTACTCTGTGCCAGTCATCTTAGTAAGACATAACCCAGGCAAATCGGTGCRTTCTCAGCCTTGCACTAAAACAGCAAACTTAATGAATGGAGCACTCACCAGCAATTCTGTACTGAGGTCATTACCAAAAGCAGAGCTTCATATRAGCAGATGTTTCATGTCTTGACTGCAGGAAGTGTTCTAGCTCCCAGCTTTCACAGAGCATTTCTGGATGAAAACGAACAGTTTTGGCTGGCACCTGTCAGTAATGACATCTGGCTGACCATAAATTCTGTTATCAGGCTTGCAGCAGGTGGCAGTGGGAATGCAGGTGGAGCAGGTCCTGCACAGCTTTCATGCCCATAGCTCCACCCCAGTCCCTCCTTTATGAGCCACAGTTCTTTAGCAGCACGCGTAGCTGGGGTGCTCCTGCGTTGAACCCATGGAGCAATACCCATACACTTTGTCCTGACAGGAATATAGGGAAGGAAATGGGACTGAATGGAGAACTAGTGGTGGGGAAGAGGCATCACTAAGATGGGAAGTTGTTATCCACAGCCGCTTACGCTAGAGTCCTCTTCCTTTCCTCCTCTGTCTGAAATTTAATGGAAAACCTGTTCATGTCCTTCAAGAACATCTTCAGGACAGAGTTTGGGGTTCTTGGCTCAGGATTATGAGAGGATGGAGATGCCTCCTCAGCCACTCTTTCTTGGGCATCAGGAAAGTTGCAGAGATTCATATGTACCCCTCTGCTCAGTCTTTCCCTGGGACTAGCTYTAGGCAGCTTTCCGCCTTGCATGTGGAGATTTTGGGGGTGCCTTTCTCTGGTGCCTGATTTTCATCATGCACAGCAGAAGATCGTAAGTTTTGTGTACACGTCTGTGTGCTTTGTGGGATTTGGCTCATAAGTCAGATTTTCCGTGAGTGGTCTCCAGCTTTGTGCTCCTGGACTTCTGGGTGCTTGCCCTGTGACCCTGGTGGTAGGCTTGCACAAGTGCTGAGCATTCACAGCTGTGTATGAAGTCTCAGATCCAGAACATGCAAATAATGCTAAGTGGGCTAAAAGTACTGTAATTGGTGTTTCAAAACTGATGCCCACAATTAGTGGAGGTTTTCAACCCTGAGCGCTCTATGCAGCTGCTCCCAGTCTGTAAAACCACCCCTCCTTCACCTAGAAAATTAAATGGGTAGGTAATACATCTGATTTTGGAGCAGAGTTTGAAGAGCACACGATAATTAAGGACTTAGATGGCATACTGAACAATGCTAAAAAGAAAAATATTGATTTTCTCTTGTTAAGGGAATGGCCTCTATTCTGTGTGCAAGGAATGATGCAGAGGACCTGAGAATAAAAATGGCGTATAATCGTGAAATTAAACATAGCATCAGAAACAGCTCCACTTGGAGGCTGAATCTGTATATGCAGCTTTATCTCTTTTCATCCTTAATTTTAATTGTTGACATTATATCATCATCAATTTTCTTTTTTTGTAAATAAGATCCACAGATGCTCACTAAATCAGCACACAATTAAYGTAGTCTTTTGTAGTGAGCATAGCATTTGTTAAACTCTTGAAGGCAACGCCTAATGAACATCATCAGCTGAATAATTTCAGTTAACGGGAGAAATGGGACCAGCCTTTTGTGGAAGGACATTTTCTCTCTAAGATGCTTTTCTCTTCTACAGAAAGTGGATTGTATAAATGTAGCAAAGGCTCCCATCTCTAGAAGGTATAATTAAGATAGTCAAACCATCCAGCCATTAGTGACACGGACAATTTTTTTTCTCTTTGACCTACTAATGCTTTCAGTGTTCAGCAGAGACGCCCATTTACAAGGGCAGGTCAAGATATCACTTCCACTAAGCCCTGTAAAAACCCTATTGGAAAGACAAATTCTTGCTTAGCTTTGGCCAGAGTGGGCAAGCCATGGTGGTGGTCCTCTGGGGGGGTGGCAGATGCTCATCACAACAGCCAAAATGAGGTCTGTAGGGTGAGAGGTTAAAACATATGGAGACTAAAAACATATGGAGACTCAGACCTTTCCCAACCCAGCAAGGTATCTCAGATACACCTATGGTTCCTACAACCAGACAGAGAAAATCAGAAAAGACGTGGGATACTCAGTGATGCCAGAAATCACTTCCACACTGAGGTCATTTCATATCAGTGCAAGTACACGAGCTTTGGGGAAAGGTCTGGGCTTGCATATCTGTACACCTGGTTCTTTTCTACAGTCTCTCCTTATCTCAACATAACATTGCTAATAAGAGCTTCAATATATCCTTTCAATTTCTCTTCCTAAACAATATGATATCAGCCTCTGAGGCATTAAGAAGAAAGTGAGCATTAATTAAAACAACTTCGATATGGAAATACAATCTCCCCATATAATTTTCATAGATTAAATCCATACTGAGGGCAAAGAATGTTATCATCAGCAGGAACGTGGCATCAGATTGCTACTGATACCAGCCACATAAAAGAAAAACAATACGGGTGTGAAAATGAAACCCTTTGGGATTCCTTGGTTTGAACATGAAAAAAACAGAGAATCCTGTTTTCTCTTTGGATTTGCTGGAAGTTGTGATGCACTGCAGCTTTTAAAGAGAAGAAGAATATGGCACTGTTAATTTCCAGACCAAGATGAGGAAGCACACTTTTCCATCCCTGCTTCATGGGGGTGGGATGTAAACGTCTTGCAGGACCAGCAGCCGCCTCCCAGGCTGCACACTGAAGCACAGGGCAGGTGTAGCTGTCACTGCCTGGGAGGGTCGGGATGTCCTTGCAGCACAGCAGGTCTGAAGATGTTCCCCAAGCTCTTCTGATGAGATGACCCTCCCCATGGCACAATCCCCTCCCAGCTCTCCCGCAGGGGGTTTGCCTCCCCAGTGCTGCTTGTGCAGGGAAGTGTGACAGCTGAAACTTTTGTACATGGAGCAGTGAAGTATTAAGAGTTGATACACGAGCCTCACCCCATGCTGGCATGTCTCAAAATCTAGCTGCTGGGCTATTAATTTGGGACAATTTCAGCAGCAGCAGAGCACAGGCTTTCCAACCCAAATAACTTGAAAACAAGTKGTGCCTTATGTTTGAATGTCAATAAAGAAGTGATCTAAAGGAACAGATGTTGTTGTCTTCAGTGAAATTTCATCTCTGCATACAACTTTATGGAAGACTAGAGTGACTCCATGGAAATGGCCTCTGCTTAATACATATGCCCTTATTAGATACTCCGAACCAATAGGTCTTAGTCCTACTTGTGCATTAGGTGGGAAGTCTTGCTGACTTTAGCAAGGCTAGAGACTCATCTCTCTAGTGAGGGGTTCTTGTCTGGTCACCTACAGAGCTCCTTCTGGTGTAAAGTCCTGTGCCACAGAAAACCCATAACCTATCTCTTTTTAGCAAATGTTTAATATATATTAACCAGCATCTTAAGTGAACCCAAGCATGGTGTCATCAAAACAGTGTCAGTGGAGGGAGCCTACAATTGTGTTAGATCAACTCAAAATGACTTTTTTTTTCCCCAATGGTTATGTTCATCAACAGGACCAAAAAAAACCCAACCGATTTTCTTAGATCTTCTGAGGAAATCAGCATTCATCCCTCCCCCTTCTAGACTACTTGTGTAACCTGGCAAATCACCTAGACCCTGCATGCTGATTTCCAGGCTGCTGGCACTTTTTAGCTGCTTTGTCTACTTGTAACATCTACCAGCATGTTGGCCTCTTTCTGTGACTCTCTTAGATCCCAGCATGGCACACTGAAACCCTCACTTCCCATCGCAGACACCTTTTTGACTCCAATAAACTGGTTTGCGGAAAACGAACTTCCTTGATGTGTCCATTTATTCTGAGATTATGCTACGTGTACTTTTTGCTTTGACAAATCTTCATCTACGTCCAAGAGGACATTGAAAGATTAGACAACTTTAATGCAAATACAGTTGCGGCTAGCCCAGGCACTGAAAACTACCCACAGTAGCTGAGCTAATTATGGAGAATGTAGCTAATAAAGGTAAATAAGCGTTAGCCATGCATTCTTTATAAATATGCACAGCAAGGCAGATGTACAGTCATCTGGTTATTACATGGCTGAATGGTAGCTGCCATTTGATTACAAAGCTGTAGTCAGAAGTGTATCATCTAAATAACTTTGTAATCAGTCCTTTGCCTCAGTTTTGCCTGATTAAAATTGCTGCACAAGTATCTATTCTTTCATACTCTCTTTCCCCAAGGGAATTTTTACAGACCACAGCAAAGGGAGATATTTTTAAATGGCCAAGATTTGCTCTCCGAGGTGGCCTCCCCTGTGTTTGAATGCATAAGTGCCACTGAATGCAAACTCAGACTGTGGAGGGATGGAGGAAGAAAGAATAAGGTGAGCAGAACTGGTTGGAGCAAAAGCTCTAAGCCTATTGCAAGCCCTTATGCTCTTCGGTGCATTTAGGCATGAAACCCAATGCTCCTTTGCAGTTCATAGGGTCCTGATTTGTATATTTGCCTACAGACTCAGGTCCTCCATGGAGCTCCAGGTCTGTCGGACAGAGGCCCCCGAGTGGTATCTTCTGCTGGGCATGGGTGAGCACTGTGCATGAAGCAGGTTTTAGAAAGCAAAGATTTTGCCCCATGTTTTTCAACCTCTTTTGAATACAGAAAAATTGCTCCCATATTTCTATATTCTTGACATAGCTGCCTGTCTCTGAAACAGCTAGAAGACTGCTGGAGCTCTGCTTTCCACCTAACTGATACTTGTCCACGAAGGTCATGTTGTGTGTGTTATGAAAGCACACAAGGCCTTCATTTACTGCAATACATCTATGTAAATAAAAGACAACTGCAGAATTACATCCAAATCATAACAATAACAGGGAACAGGCTGCAGAAGAGGCAATCTGCTCAAGGTGTTCAGTGAGTCTGAAAGTGCCTTAGTAATACCTGTAATAAATAACACCAAATCTGGCAATAGTTTTCCCTCTCATTTTAGCATCAAAGCTGTCGTTAGAAGCTTTCACACAAAGACAAAAAATACAGCCTGATGTTCCTTGCTTTTCAGACGTGCTTCTTCACTAATGCCTTACTGTGTCCAGATAATGCAGCTCTCCCTCCTTCTGCCAGTTCTCCCAGGTCCTCAACCTGAAGTTTGATTTAAAATTTTGATGAGAAATTGAGCAGCTGATTTATATTTTTAAAACCAGCAGCAGTGCATCAGCTAGCAGAATTTACAGCTGCAACTTGTCAAAGCCAGCACAACATTTCTGACTGTCTTTGGGTGCCCAGGGATTTTAAAAGAGATCACGGAGGTTGCTGGCAGCTCAGCCTGTAGGCTATTGAAGGTCTCCATTTCGGGAAGAAGGGGACAACTTGACCCTGTAGCTCCTGGGGCCAGGCCAGGGCCACCAAATTGGGGGCATTTTAAGCCTGGCATTTCTTGAGGCTCAGGTAAAAGGCTGCCCTTCACTTGCTCCCAGGAGTTTGGCCTTTTCCTCTTGCATTTGCCATCAGTGCCTTGTGTCAGTCCCACTGTCTGCAGCACTGGGTTGCACCCCGCCTGGGCGCAGATGTCCTGCAAATCATCATGAGAGCCCTGGCAGGTCATGCTGCAGGGCAGGAGAGCCGCCACACCGCTGTGCTGCACTCTTAGACTAGCCATGAAAGCTGGAGCCATACTAGATAAGATTTATTTCCTGGCTTCAGCCCAGAGCTATCATCCTTTCCTTTCACATCAGTGGCAATGCCAGACTTGTGCCCATCACCTGACCTGACATGACTTTGTTTCACGTCAGATAAAAAGTGAGACGAGTGAGTGATAGTGACACCACACTTCCAGGTCCTTCAGCTCTGGCAGAGCGGCTGAAGCTCCATCTTCCAACTTTACTATCTCAGCAGCTCCAAAAGATTGGGAAGGACCACCTTCCCTTCCTGAGACTTGCAGGTTACGGCTCTCAAGCTCCACTGCGTTCTGCTGGCTGGTGTGTTCCCATGTCATGCGTGGCAATAGGGGCAGCTGGTGTCAGGAGCAGGACCCCTCCCAGTAGGAGTTAGATCAGAGTGTAGCACCTTCACTGGCATTCAATGGAGAATAAAGAAGTCCAAGCCTTGTTGTGAGTCCTGATGAGTCTGACAGTGGCTGCACAGATAAGTTTAGGAGCTATTTGGGAGGTAAGTGGGGACCTGCTCTTCCAGAGCCTTCCCATTTACCTCCCCGAGGCTGCCCTGGCCATGTGGCATTTCCCAGGGCACGCAGAGCAGCTTTGGCACAGGACACGGAGGAAAAAGCTTTCCATGGTGGGACACCTTGTGCAAGAGGGAACATTTTCCCAGTACTACCAGGGAGAAAAAAGGGGACTTTGGAACCATGCTGGTACCAAGCTGGGATGGCTTTGTAGAATGGTGGCAGCAGAAAGCAATCTTGGAAGGTTTCAGTAGCCAAGATCTAAGCCTTGCACAACACATGGTTTGTTGGCAATTAGTTTGTGTATGTGTCTGAGCATCTGGCTCCATCCCCACAGGTTAAGTAAAAGATCATGATGGCCTGTATGAATTATACGGAGACGCAGCATTTCCAAAGGTTTTGGTGGTAAGCAGGGTTCCTTGCTGTTGTTTCACATAACATATACTTGCCAATTAGGTTGGGCATTATTAACTAAGTCATGACACAAAGCGTCTTATTATGGGAGCTCATGTCACCTCCTATTAGTGCTAACCTCAGCAAAGTGAAAATTTGTGGTCTGGAAAAAGAGGAGCATTTCAGCTTTTCACATCAAAGGCATCCCCATGCTGCACTCCCTATCTAATTTTCCTGCTAATTTAGCGGGGCTTATTTAAAAAACCCTGATGAAGCACAGTCTACAAGTCACGTAGGCAGCCTCAGGTTGTGTGCCGGTTACACAAGCCATCAGAGCCCATTTCTGTACAGGGGCCACTCATTCCGACTCAACATTTTTGCCAGGCTGGCTGAGTTTTGCCCAGGGGTCAGACAATATTGTTGTTCTCCATCCAAGCCTGCTCACTGAAGCGCTTCTCTAAATAGAATTTGAGGTTTCTGTTGCCTGTGTTCTTCTGTCCCTACTCAGGATTTTACTGTTTCAAGGTCAAGAGAATTCACTATACTGCAGTGCTACTAATGTATTCGCTATGAGGATAGAGGAGAGGATTTGAATAAAGTTGGAAAAACACCCCTCCCAGTGTAGCACTTTATTAGAACTGAATCTGCACTGAGCTTTCCTTTTTTTCTATTCAAATGAGTGCAAAAGCTAATTAAATGCAGATCTCCTTTTTCAGGCATTTTCTGATTCCTCCAAAGACAGGAACGAGACGTATAAAAACACAGAGAAATTCAGGAACTGTCACATAAGTTGGGAAAGGGATTAAAATATTGCCAAATCTGACCCAATTGTTCCATGTGGCTCTTGAAATCTGTTTTCTGAAAGTTGCTGCTGCTTAAACCAAGAGACAGAAAGTGAAACTCAGCTTTGATTTAAAAAACAAGTTTCAAGAAAAGCTTTTCCAGAGAAGAAGCTTGGACGTGAGAAAAAAATTAAGTTTCTGAACTGAGAGTCAAATAAGAACTGGTGGTGTGTTTTTTCAGAAAAAAAGAGAATCTGAAGATAAATCAACTTTGTGATAATTTTGAGAAGTTTTGTTTTAATATTTGAAGACCTAATTTTGAGAATGGTAACAGCATGATAAATAGATGCTATTTTTCACACAGTTCGCCTGAGCTAGAGTAAGTGAAGGTCTTATAAGGAAGGTAATTTACTTGAGCTATTCAGCTGAGTTTTTCTCTTTCAAGTTGTCTGAGAAGGTCCAGGTAATGATCTGAAGTCTGGGTGCTTCTTTTCAGTGAAATCTGTCTTTGAATCTCTAGTGCACCGACAGCTAATGATACAGCACTCTCAAAGTCTGGCAGGATCACAGCCTTTCAACGYGGTTTTTCTACTTGCAGTTCACCAACACACTTTTGCTTTTTGATCCTACAGTGAGCAGACATTTGGAAGTGCTACRGCTGGTGCAAGGCACAACATCCCGTGCACACCTTCCTCCCACGCTCCCCATGAACTTTGGTTCAGGGTTCCCAAGCAGGTGGTACATTTAGCAGAGACGATCTCTGTCTCAGCCTTTGCAGCTCCCAAAACTTTTTCCTGCCTCAGTCACTGCTCAGTGTGAGCTTCCAGACCTCATCTCTTCATGCCTCTTTCTTCCCTTGCTTGTTGGAGGGGTTATCTGTGCCACTCGTCTTGCTCCCTTTCATGCCTGACCGTGCTGCAGTGATGTCCCCAGCCTTCGCCTCTCGCACAACTCCCTGCTCTGAGCTGCACAACCCAACATTATTGTCCTAATGGACAAGCCCACCCTGAAGCTTTATATAATGGAAAAAAGGCCAAAGGGAATTTTAATAGGTTCCTTTATGCCTTTCATTGTTCTGAAGCAATCTTACTCAAACAGGCTCTTGGAAAAATTTCTGTGAGCTCTAGAGGATCAATTACAATGAAGAGATGATTAAAGAACAGATAAAGGTTTTTAATAAATTATAAACTTCCCACAGAAGTACTTTAACAAAATGAAGTTATGATGGCGGTGATATGATACTGCCTTATGATCATTTCCCATTCGTGAATAGATTAGCTAAAGATTAGTGAAACAATGGAGAAATAGGAAACGTGAAGTTAAGGTTCAAATGCATAAGAATATTACAGCGACAATAGGAATCATGTTAAAACCAGAAAATACATAATTTGTATGGCACCCTGCCTTATTCACCAAAAATTCTGTAAATTAGATCTTGGTCAGCATGATAATGTGCAAACGCTTAAGAGTTTTTGATATTCAATCTGCAAGCTGTGTCACTGGACACAGACTTAAGATCACGCAGTATGATTCTGTTCTTTTACTGGATAAATGTAAATTTTAAAGTTGGGTTTCCGGGGGAACTGGTATTTATGAATTCAGAATTTGCTTTCTAAATTTGTTGTCAAGAAAACTCATTTCAGTAGAGTCAGTCCTGGATGGATGATAGGAAAGGTGCTCAAAGTGAGCTCACTGGATAAAGAAGCAAAAAGAGATTTTATGTTACAAGAAGGTTTCCACCCTTCATTTGTGTTAGCAATAGCATCAGTCAGAAAACTGCCCACAAGAATTTTAATGCTTAAAAAAARTTGCCTTTCACAAAGCAGAAGGAAAAGTGGAAATGTCCAAATCTAGTCCAACAAACAAACAAATCCAAAGTGATTAATGTTGGGGAAAATATTAATATAATGTTCAACATTAAGAAAGTGAAAACTATACAACTTCTGAATTGCTCTCCCCAGTACCACACAAAACATCAGATGCAACAGGAATATAAAATACTGTATGCCAAAATTAACTGCAACCATTAATAAATGCCAAAAACCATAAGATAAAAGGAGTCAGTACCAATGAAAAATTTTAATCTAAATTGTTTTGATCCCTTTTCCCCAGAGAAAATCACTGAACTTGGCTCCCATGAAACATTTCCATTTCAAGAAAACCCATATTATCTGCTGGAAAAATGCTGCACCTGTTTTTTCTCTGTGGGTAACTCTCCTCCAATAACTCAGGTTCTTATCATCATTCTGCTGAAAAGCATCTGACCTTGTGCTTAGTGATGCTGATTTTAATGAGACTCTTGAATGAGTAAACCACTTCTTAAGATGAGCAGAGGGATCAAAATGTCACCCAGCGTCATTTCAAAGGAGTAAGTTTTTCAGGATGACCTCTAGCTGAATAAATGACCCTGTGGGAAAAATCACGATTCATATTTATTCACCTAAAAAAAGGCGGTGTAGGTTTGAGCCATCCTGCAACATACATCATTTGTTTTCAGGTTGCTTTCAGACTTTTCTCAAGACATGAACATGGGGTGAAAACCAGCAAGGTGTGTCTGAATAAACTTAGTGCCGTTTCCATTCCTACTAATACTATCAAATTCAATTACATTTCACGCTGATGGCATTTGATTTCTCAGCTGTTCTATAAATATTTTTTACAGGAAACAGTGTCTCAGAATGTCGTATGCTAGTAAACCAGCAGAGCTCGATTAAGCCCAGGGAAAGATGCTGATTTACTCTACCTGCGTTTTTCTCCCTGCATATTTATTCTCAATGATCTGGGGATATACAGAGATTGAAAATGGCAAATGACTAATGCAGCTTTGTGAACCTCCATCCATCTGTCCAACCTCCTCTGGCTTATAATAACATGTTAGTCATGGGGAAGGAATAATATTTAATGATATTATTTCTCCCATTCATTTGCTAGTTGACTAATTCAGTCATAGAGAAGTAGTGTAACATCTCTCTTGGAGAAATTAAATGCAGCCCTTGAGTGCTGCGGAGGAATGACTACTTGCTGTGACATTCAGTTTATATATACCTTTTTCATGTATTCGCAGCAAAGCCCTTCTTACATACAACATGTTATTTACCCCCTCTTGGTTATAAGTGTTACAGTCACTGGACAGCAAAGTGAAAAGATGATGAATATAAGGCTTGCAGATTTTATAAAGGAAAAGGAAGATTTGAATGACTGCTATATAATTCTTGTATGGTTCTTTTTAAAGCCAAACCCCCTCACTTCAATAATAGAGTTCCCTGGCAATGTGAGTCATATTCTTGAAACTAGATCATGGGCTGCTTTTAATACTCATGACTTGTTAATTTATTAATATTTTCAAAGGTTCCACATGTTGCTGTTTTGGAGAGGGCCAGTGAGCAGCAACTTAGAGAAATATTTACTTACTAAAAAAAATTCCTCCTATTACTGGCTAATGATGTACCAAAATGACCTGTTGGACATCTCATCTGTGGATTGCCATTTAAAAAAAAAATATGGGAGTGACTCAGGACTGTTCTGTACTGAGTTGTGACCATGATTGAGCAGACACTAAATTTTAGGCTAGTGGTTATTTCAGCATCTGGAATTGCAAAATAAATTTTTTAGCTGTAATGTGTTGCAGCATGGTGCTGCACATGAACAGAAACATTAATCCATTTTTCATCATGAGCTACCAGAAAAAGAAACCCTTAAGAATAACATGTGTCAGAAACCTTGAGATATTGCTCAGCTACTCCTTTTGAATGAGGCATATAACTTGTTGCATTAGTTTATAACACCTACCAGTGATTTGTGCACCAAGATCAAAACTGGATGTCATTGTTGGAATTTGCTGCTGTTAGAAGGAATTGTAGTCATCATGTTTTGTTCTGATGTCAAGTTGTTATTGGAAAGGGCTGAAATACCAATAAATGCAGGTTGCCTAAAAACTATTTGGAGAACTATTAAAGCACTGAAAAGGAATGGAAAAATACACTTCCAAGTTTTTATTAATTTGGTAGTTCCTTGTTGAAAAAGTAAAAGTACCTAAAGCAAGGGCTAAATACACCTGAATTTTCAGGTCTGCAGCTGGTGTAGCTGCAATGATGGAATCAGTACTGATGCGATTTCTGACTGCCATAAGTGCTGTGCTGAAAAGGGATGAACTGTGCGCTGCCCCAGCCAGCCATGGTAACTGTTATCGTATTCATCAGATTTTGAAAAAGAAGAAGTATATTTAAGCCAATGCCTGAAACCAATAATTAAGATTCGAGTTTTAGGAGTATTAAATATAGACCAGGAAAAAAAATGACATCTACGCCTCCATGTCCTCAAGACAAACTGATAAAACAGAAGAAGAGAAAGAATAATTAGGAATAAACTTCACATAAATCTGCATGTCATCTGCATAAAAACTGATCTCTTATCCATATCTTCAGATCATCTCAGTCAAAGGAAGCTTGTGGAGGCTGAATAAAGATGAGCCTGATGAGAAACCCTGTGGGGCATCAGAGGAACCAGACTCTGTGAAATCAGAGCAGATCAGCTAACCCGGGTGAATATGATGGGTATAAAGAGAAAGCAAAAAACCAGAGCCCAGCCAAAAGGCCAGCCGCATTGTAGGTAGTGAGGTGCTCAGGACCGGGCTGCTTGTGGCCAGATCCTCTGCGTGCTGAGGAGCAGCGTTGATCCTGCACCGTGGTGGGAGGGAGAAGAAAGCTCGCTGAAAGACAGCTGCTGGGCTCACTCCAGCTCTTGATGAAGGGTATTGCTGTAAATTCTGCCAGGATCTAGGGAACTGTTTTAAGAAATGGGGTTACAGACCTCATTTTTATTTGGGTTAATGTTGCGCCGGTGGTCTCAACACAACTCCTGTTGCAGGTGGCGAAGTCTCCTGGGCAGAGTGTTGGACAATATCCCTGGGGCAGGTCACACAAGTACAGTTATCTCCTCCTCTGGAAAGTCTTGGCAGAGCCCCATCAGATTAAGGTGAGTGCCTTTGTGAGGCAGAGATGTGAGGGGCTAACAGGCTGTCAGTGCACTCCCTCTTTATCCACGGAGAAAGGGGCAGAGTGCTGCACAGCAGAAGGAGCAGCTTCTTGGATCTTCTCCAACTGAACAACAGGAGGGGAGAAGATGGCATCTCACCTGCTCCCATGGTTTGAGAGCACCACTGGCTAGTCACCAGCAAGCCCTTTTAGTGAAACAAGTGAGCATTAAAAATATGCACTGCTTTCAGTTGAACTTAAATACTGTGAACTCAAGTGTCTGCAGCCACAAGAGGCTGATAGATCAGGTTTGTAACAAACCAGATGGTTTCTCTCAGTTGTCTTGCATAAATTAATCCCAATACCTATCTTTTACCACATTTTCCAGAAACGTAGCCTGGTTTGGTTTGCAGATATGAAATGATGGAAAATTGCCCACTGTTCATGACAATGCTTATGTGCTTTCCAAAATTGGGATGATTCCCTCAGTCAGGGTTTAACAGCTTGATTCTGCTCCCAACGATGTCAGTGGGTGATTTGTCATTACAGACACAACACAGCCCTGCATCTGCTGTCTCCCTGCAGCTCTGCCTCTGCTCCTTGAGCAAGGGGTATTGAGGATGAATGAGCTGCTGTGATGGTTCTGGCTGGGCAGACACTGGTGCACCTGAAGCTTACCAGGACATAAGGTGCTAAAATTCRCCCTGATCACTGGCTCAATACTTTGCTACTTCAGGAAACTACAGCACAGAAATTGTGTTATGTGCTGATTGCACTCCACCTTTCAAGGTAATTACCCCTTTTGTGCTAATTACCTCTGTGGGCAGGTTGTTGCAGAACSTCACTACTCTCAGGCCTTCTCATCTTACTGGTGCCACACAGAATAGTACTGGGATTTATAAGAGGAAAAAAGCTTGCAAGAAAAGTGTCAGATTAACAGATTAGGATATGATGCCTTTTGTTAACTGTTTGTAATTGTTTTGGCACTTGTCCCAAGTCCACTTATCTAGATATTATACAGCCCCCTTGCCAAGGACTCACCATTTCCCAAAGAAAAGTCAGATTCTCGACAAAGATTTCTCTATAATGCAGATTTCTGTTGCTGGGTTGATCCCAGTGAGGAACATCCTCCATTACTGCTTGTCTTTGAGCTGGAGAAGATGATTTCCCATTTCAGAGTTTTGAACCCAACTACTTTCTCTGCAACTATTTAAGAACACTGCTTGACTATATTTTTTGCCTTCATGCTCCAGAAATGCAGGCATACATCAAAATCCTCACCAATAACCTTGAAGGGACCCTGCTGTCTCCACAGCAGCAATAGGGGACCCTACCATAGACTCCTTATCATCACCTACTATGGAATCTGAGCTGGGCTTGGTGGTTGGACACCACAAAATGAGAAGACGTCTAAGCTGCTGTCCATGGAGAACAAGGAGTGTGGCAAAAAAGTGAAACAAGGAAGTTGCCCTGGCTGTAATAACTCCTGTGTACATCTCCTTTTCATTCCTGGAAATGATAGTGAGATGATGAGCAGATGTCCTTGCAGGAATCCTTAGGTCAGAAGTCTAAGGAGGTTAGCTTCTTTGCAGCTATCTAAGCAAGTATAACTTGAAAATCAGGATTCAGCAGAGTACTTCAGTGTGTACATGCATTCCATTGCAGAAAGTCCATGTTTAAGTGCTTTGCTGATTCAGGAGCTAAATTAATTGGTAGTGATTTTATTAACAATACCTGATACATCATTTCCGCATTAAGTTCTAAATATTGTTTTTGATGAATTCAAACAATTACACCATGCATCAACACCATTCATTAAAATAAATTATTACCTGCCCACCTTTTATTAATGGTGCTAGCTCTGCTGTACYTGTGGACTACGGACAGATTGCTTAGCTGGTGTAAATCAGCAATACTCCATTGTCGCCAGTGGTAGGAAGTTAATTTAAACCTCTGAGAATCTGGCCCGGTGTGCTGAGACAAGTTTTTAGAAACCTATGGTCCAGGTGGATCACAGCTGGTCTGATTAAAGTACAAGCAAAGTTGGCTGGATGAAATCCAGAATAAGCTGATTACCCAGTAGTGGCCTGAAAACACATAAATCATGTGTTCAAAGTATTGTGCTATGGTTTCTAATAAGCTTATCTCTCAGCTACAGCAAGCCAGTCTCTTACGGGAAAAGCCAATAAATAACTGTAAAATGAAATAGAAATCTCAGAAATTATTACTTTTATTTATAATTTATTAGGTGTGCTGCACTGGCATAGAGGAAAGCACTCTGTGCAAAGGGGGATTATGCACTAAGTCACACATCATACCCAACAGATACACATGGAACATAGCAGACCTAAACTAGCACAGAAATCTAGCACYGCCCCTCACCCTGCCTCCTTAATTTTTGGACAACAGTGTTTTATAATCTCATTCAGAAAACCTACCAAACTTCATCTTCTAACTACAAGCACTTTGACTTCCTACACACACTGATACTCCCACAGGAAGTCAGCTAAAACATTTTCTAATTTCTAACCCAGAACTTCTTCTGGCCTGTTCAAACACCATTAGTTCTTGTCTCAGCATTTTTCTTTACTTTAAATAGCTCAATTCCCTTCAGGTTTTTTTCCCCCTTCTGGATATATTTATTATAAAATGTATTTCCCTTTCATTTTGTGAGACCCAACATCCAACCAACCTCATGATAGATGAATTTTCTATGAGTGGTCTGGTTCCAGGGAAGACTTTCAAGCATGCTTAGAGTAAGAACCAGTTGGTTTAACAATGTAAATGACACCTGATCTAACTAGCTGTGAATGTTGGGTTAATTAACACAATGAAAGTATCCTGAGCATCCTACCACCCAACAGACTTTGCAGTTGGTTGATCATCTCTGCAGTGGCAAAAATTTGTCATTCTTGACGGTGGGTGACCAGTAATGTAGAGGCAACCAGTAATGTTGAGGATTCCCCAGTCTCATCACAGCAATGGACAGGGTCCTCCCTGCATCTACTGGAGTACCTTGCATGACACATCACCTAGACAAAACCCAGATTTCAGCAGGGTGGGGTTTTACAGAGAGAGAAGCCTAAGCTTTGGGTGTGGAGTTTAGGGTTACGAACTAGATGCAGAGTGAAAGAAGCAGCTGGGGTATTTTGGATCTTGGGCACTGAATAGATTTAACTAGATGATGTGAGGAGCTGGGAAACCCAGTAGGCAGAGATGGGGTTTGGACAAGGACACATGCTCCCTAGACCTTGCCTTTGCTGTAATACCCTCAAAACTGCATGACCATGAGGCAAATGATTAGACGAGACCTTGGCTTATGGTGTTGACCAAAATTATCTTAAGTTTTTTGCATGCTTCATTTACCTATATTGTGCTCTTACTGCTCAGATTTTAATTCCTTTGTGGCTGGGAATATCTCTCTGTTCTGTGTATCTCTTTGTACTGCCTAGCACACACAGTCCTGCTCCAATTTTTGCACTTCTGTGTGCTACCATATTAGACAGTACATTCAAATAATGTATCCTAATAATGTCAAAAAGAGAGAGGAAAGTATCTCATGACAAAATCAGGATCCTTAGTCAGAACAAGATGGACAGATCTCTGCAACCATCATATGGACAAGGCAAAAGAAAGGCACTGTTGTTAAGGAAACCACTTTCTCCTTAGTGATTAAAATAACATCTGATAGACTGCAGAAATCAAGTCTGTTATGAATATTCAGTTTTTTTCCTCCCTTCAGAACAACACCCTACTGAGGACCACAAGAGTATTGCAAGGTTTTACCTTTCCTTATTTCATAAAATGATTTGAGAAAGTGGGATAGGTGAGGGGGCAGGAAGAGGGAGTGGGACTTTATCTTGGTGAGCTTCATCCTAATGGGAGCGTTTGCAGAGTGTAAATTCTCCCATTGGGATCTCCTGCGTCCTCTACAAGTGCACCAGGATTTTGTATAAAATGCAGATAGAAGTTGCTGCTGTGTGCTCATTTAGATGCAGTTTCACATGTTAAATATGCTCACAGCTGTGTTCATGGGCTGTATTTCCCAGAAGTCTAAGTCCCAAGGCACCCACACCCACTGAGAGATGTGACCAGTTTATTCTCCTCCACAAGTACCTAACTCATGTTTCCAGTGGTGATGGTTTTTATAGAATCACAGAATAACTGAGGCTGGAAGGGATCTCTGGCATTCTCTAGATTAGATCATGGTTGCTCAGGGACTTGTCCAGTCAAGTTCTGAGTATCCCCAAAATATTTCTCAACCTCTTCAGGTCCCTGTTCCAGTTTTGGAATACCTTTGTGATGAAAAAGAAATAATCCTTATATCTAATTGTAATTCCCCAGGTTGCAATTTGTGCCGTTTCCCTCATCCTTCTGCTGTGCACATGTGAGAAGAGTCTGGCTCTGTCTCCTCTAAGCCCTGACTCTATGGGCTATCACTCATCATGTGGAAAGGACAGTCAAGGCATAGGTCTGCACAGCAGCCATGATGGAGTAAGATGTCATTTAAGTGGCACGATGGGACATGGTTTTGGAAGGTGGTCCCTCATGGATGTGTTCTGCATGTGTGCATGCTCTGAGGTGGGCTATTTTGGTGGCTCTTGTGAAAGGAAGTTATTATATATGAAGAGGACAGCATCAGTATTTTTCCTGAGTGACAAAATTGCCTTAAAAATGGCTATAAATGTTGCATGTGCAGATATGAAAGGTTTGAACCTAAAATGTGCCACTCACTCACAAAGCCTGTGGGCTTCCAAGAGAGGTCAGTGCTCATTTTGAATGTGTTCTGAGCATATGAAAATTCTTCAAAAAATGTAAAAAGGTGACCTTTGGGTTACACTGGGAAAGTGGAAGAGGAGGAGGAGTTTAATTGACTTGTGCTCCTTCTGTGCTGCCTTGGGATGCAACAAATGTGTGAATGTTCAGCCCAGCCCTTAACAGTGTTTTTATCTCAGTTCCTCTATTTCTGTGGGCTTAAATTTAAATAAAGACTTCATCATAATATGCAACAGCTCTATTTTTAAGGCAGGGGAATCCAAGCAATATTTTAGTATAGTGCTAGTATGCTGTTTCCAAGTATTACCTCTAAAACCAGGAAGGAGCCTGTGTGGACTTCCTACAGACCATGTGCGTTGGAAGTTACATCTGTGTTTCCTGTGTGTATTCTTTGTGATTTTGCTAAATGCGAAGAGTGCGAGACGCAGAGATCCATACACAGGAGAGGTTGACCAAAAAGGGACACTAGCTGGAGCTGTGAAAGAGACGATCTATTTAATCATTCTGACCCAGCTAAAAAGTAGTCGGGAAAAGTCACCTCCTCTCAAATCTTAGCATATTCACCCAATGACAGTAATTAGACATTTCTTAGACATCTTCCAAGACTCTTGGCCTTTTATAAATCCTCCTTTGCTGTGGCACAATGTGAGCTTAAATCTTTCCCCAGTCATCTCAAACGCTTGGGTAAAGACCTGAATTTCTGTTCCCTTCAGGTAGGTCATGTCTCAATCGCACATTCTAAATCTCAGTCAATACCTGTTTTTTGTTGTTTTTTTTTTTTTTTCCCAATTACAAAACTAATAAAATTACACTTTTATGTGGATTATGACTTTTCTTTGCCTGCCTTTACCTTTTTCCTAGTGACATTTAGTACTTCGAAGTAAAACACCATTTCCATGGTTAGAAAAAGCAGAGACCAGTAGTGTGATGTTCAAGGAGGAAAGACTTATGGTAATAAATCTGTGTAACAAATTTCAGTCTGTGGTCTGTATCACTCACCAAGGACAAAGGAGCGAGACAGATACTATTCTGGAAGCTGCAACGACCCATTAGAATTTGTCACTTGTTGGACTGTAGCAGCACATAAATGTAGCAGAGCTGTTTAAGTTATGCCTACATTTTTATAAGTTTTATGCCTCTATTTCTGAGGCCACCTCTGGTCAAAACACATGTGTGCACATACATGCAAATCTCTTGTCAGGTCTCTTGTGCTTTTTATTTTTTGCTTTGTTTAAAATTGGTTAGCTTCAGGAAATGGCGGGGGGTAGATGTTGGTAGTTATCTTTCTGAAATGGTTAATGGAAGGCAGAAAAGGAGAAAGGAAATCCCCTCAATACTGCGCCGAGGCGAGCAGCTCTGGTGCCGGCATGATCGGCAGCCGAGCGCTCCAGTGTGGTGCACAGGGGGGGTTTCCCGAACCAGGGGAACCTCAGGGGGAGCCGCTGGGAACCCACAGCTCGTGCCACAGCGGCTGACGAGACCAGAGGCAATGGTGGCCATGCCCCCCACACTTGTAAAAGAAGACCCTGGGGAGTGCTGCGAGCAGGAGCGCCGCGAACAGGGTGGGCAAACAGGGCATGGCGCGTCAGCAAGGGCATGGCGCGGCAGTTGGCGTGGCGGTTGGCGTGGAAGGGTGAGCAGGAAGGGTGCTGAAGCTCTGSCAGCTTGACCAGGGAGCAATGGTACCCACCCGGCAGAAAGCCACAGCCTCTCTAAGCTCTGCACCTGCCACGACTGATGCAGCTCCCCAGACAGAGCTCCGGCGGGAACACGCTGCCGTCCAGGTGCGGGGCTGCAGGCCGTGCCCGGCTCTTACGCCAGCAGCGGCCGGCAGCAGCGAGCACACCTGTGGGAGGTGCGTCCCGGGAGAGGAACTCCTCTGCTTGGTGACAGAGCTCTGGGAGGAGGAGAGGAGGTTGAGGAGTATCAGGGAGAGCGAGAGAGAGATAGACTGCTGGAACTGCACCCTACTTTCCCTGGGACAGGCCCGACAGGCAGACAGGACACATGACACAGAGGATTCCCTATCCTCCGTCCACCTGGCTGAACACAGTGACTTAAGGGAGAGGGGGCAATGGTGACAAGTTCCTGCCCGGCGCAGCAGGCACGTCTCCTCTGTGGCTACCCCACCTCCCCAGGTGCCCCTGCATAATAGGGATGAGGCTCTGCAAGTGGAACCGAACAACAATGAGGACGATGGTTCATCTAGCTTGGAGGTGTCACCAGGGTTAAGTGGGCCTATGCCTTACATCAAAACTGCTTCCATAAAGAAAAAAAAGGCAGGTCATTGTCATAGGAGACTACCCTCTGAAGGGAACAGAAGGCCCAATATGCAGACCGGACCCACTGGGAGGCAGTCCTGAAGGGCAAAGGAGTCCAGGAAGGCTGGACATTCTTCAAGAAGGAGATCTTAAAGGCTCAGGAGCAGGCCGTCCCCATGTGCTGAAAGAYGAGCCGGCGGAGAAGAAGAACAGAGAGCTTTGGCTGGAACTCAGGAAAAAAAGGAGAGTTTATGATCTTTGGAAGAAGGGGCAGGCAACTCAGCAGGACTACAAAGATGATGTGGTTATGCAGRGAGAAAATTAGAAGGGCCGAAGCCCAACTAGAACTTAATCTGGCTACTGCTGTAAAGGACAATAAAAAATGTTTCTATAAATACATTAGCAACAAAAGGAGGGCTAAGGAGAATCTCCATSCTTCATTGGATGCAGGGGGAAACATAGTGACAAAGGATGAGGAAAAGGCTGAGGTACTTAATGCCTTCTTTGCCTCAGTCTTTAGTAGTCAGACAAGTTGTTCTCGGTGTACCCAGCCCCCTGAGCTGGAAGACAGGGACGGGGAGCAGAATGAAGCCCCCATAATCCAAGGGGAAATGGTTAGCGACCTGCTACACCACTTAGACACACACAAGTCTATGGGGCCGGATGGGATCCACCCAAGGGTACRGAGGGAGCTGGTGGAAGTGCTCACCAAGACACTTTCCATCCTTTATCAGCAGTCCTGGCTAACGGGGGAGGTCCCAGTTGRCWGGWGGTTAGCAAMTGTGACGCCCCTCTACAAGAAGGGCCGGAAGGAGGATCTGGGGAACTACAGGCCTGTCAGTCTGACCTCGGTGCTGGGGAAGGTTACGGAGTAGATCATCTTGAGTGCCATCACGCGGCACGTACAGCACAACCAGGTGATCAGGTCCAGTCAGCATGGGTTTATGAAAGGCTTGACTAACCTGATCTCCTTCTAGGACAAGGTGACCYSCTTAGTGGATGAGGGAAAGGCTGCAGATGTGGTCTACCTAGACTTTAGTAAAGCCTTTGACACCGTTTCCCCCAGCATTCTCCTGGAGAAACTGGCTGCTCATGGCTTGGATGGGYGTACTCTTGGCTGCGTGAAAAACTGGCTGGATGGCCGGGCCCAAAGAGTTGTGGTGAATGGAGTTCAATCCAGTTGGCGGCCGGTCACAAGTGGTGTTCCCCAGGGCTCAGTGTTGGGGCCAGTTCTGTTTAATCTCTTTATCAATGATCTGGACGAGGGGATCGAGTGCACCCTCAGTCAGTTTGCAGATGACACCAAGTTGGGYRGGAGTGTTGAKSTGCTTGAGGGAGAAAGGCTCTGCAGAGGGATCTGGACAGGCTGGATCGATGGGCTGAGGCCAATTGTATGAGGTTCAACAAGGCTCAGTGCCAGGTCCTGCACTTGGGTCACAACAACCCCATACAACGTTGCAGGCTTGGGGAAGAGTGGCTGGAAAGCTGCCTGTCAGAAAAGGACCTGGGGGTGTTGGTCGACAGCCAGTTGAATATGAGCCGKCAGTGTGCCCAGGTGGCCAAGAAGGCAAATAGCACCCTGGCTTGTATCAGAAATAGTGTGGCCAGCAGGACTAGGGCAGTGATCATCCCCCTGTACTTGGCACTGGTGAGGCCGCACCTCAAATACTGTGTTCAGTTTTGAGCCCCTCACTACAAGAAGGACATTGAGGTGCTGAAGCGTGTCCAGAGAAGGGCAACGAAGCTGGTGAAGGGTCTAGAGCACAAGTCTGATGAGGAACGGCTGAGGGAGCTGGGGTTGTTTAGCCTGGAGAAGAGGAGGCTGAAGGGAGACCTTATTGCTCTCTACAAGTCCCTGAAAGGAGGTTGTAGCGAGGTGGGGGTCGGTCTGTTCTCCCAAGTAACAAGCAATAGGACAAGATGAAACGGCCTCAGGTTGCACCAGGGGAGGTTTAGATTGGATATGAGGAAAAATTTCTTCCCTGAAAGGGTTGTCAAGCACTGRACCAGGCTGCCCAGGGAAGTGGTTGAGTCCCCATCCCTGGAGGTATTTAAAAGACGTGCAGATGTGGTGCTTAGGGACATGGTTTGGTGGTGGACTTGGCAGTGCCAGGTCAACACTTGGACTTGATGATCTTAAAGGTCTTTTCCAACTTAAACGATTCTATGATTCTACTAATTCTGCCCATACCGCTCAACGTACGCTTCTCAACCTGTCTCTAAGTGRGACTCCCCATGAGTCACTCCTTTATGAATACTTGGCCTTGCAAACTAAGCAAGCAGGTTAAGTACTCAAGTTACAGAATTATTATCCAGGCCATTCCCTGGAGCCTGGAGTGGAGTGGATAAGCCTTAAAGGCTGCATAATAAACCAGCCCAGGAATTCTCAGCAGCTTCGCAAGCAGGCACACTGTCATTGCCTTCGCTCCCTGGGGAGCACTAATTGTAGCACTTGCTGCAGTCCCCTTCAGCTTACTGACAGAATGCCAATTTCAGGCAAGAACTAATTTATCAATGGCTGGAGTGGCTAAAGAGAATATATCTCCTGTCATGTTCCAGGCTGTGACTGCAGTGTTTCTAAAGCAGCTTTTGTTGCTCTCACAAATAATGCATGTTAGCAGGGTATTTCTGCAATGAGCAAGAAAGTCCTCTAGGCTTCTAGTCTTATTAGATAACAGTTGTTCTACATTAATCTGTTTTAATGAAGTTCCTGACCTTCTTCCTTGGTAGACTGATGAGTAATTTTCCAAATAAATCTTGCCTCGCATCTTAATCCTATTTCGCAAATAATCCCAATAACTCATGTATGAACACTTACAACATTAGGACTGTGCAAAAGAAAAGAGAAAGTAATACACACAGAGACTAATACTCTGGGTAATTACATTGTGTGGTACTTAGGACAGTGATTGCCAGTTCTGATTCATGGGGAAAACAGTACACAAGAGGTGAAGTGGACTATTAAGTCCCATAAAAATTTATGCAGATGTCTTCAACAAACCTGTGCAATCGTAAAGTAACCAGACAATGAGGAAAAAGGTCTTATTTATGGTGCATTGCATAAGTCAAGATATTTAGTAGGTTCTTATTACAAAGTGAGAGTAATTAAATGCCTTAGAATCAGGAATTGAACACTGTAAATGAAAAATGTCCGAAGAGGAACAGTTAATAGAGTATGTCAGTGTGTGTTTCTAAAGAAGTTAATGGACATGATTAAATCTAGTTTTTATCTCTACCCATAAACCATATTGGTTCTCAGGTACTGAAGTCTATGTCTGTGCATGGAGAGAAGTGAGAAAGAAGTGAACCGTCATGTCCAGATGGGTAGCATGGGAGAGAAAAGTGGAACAAGGATTTAGGAGGTGCTTTTAAGTTTATGCCTTAGATTAGAGGGGAAAAAAGGGGATGTGCAGCAAAGATTGAACATAATAACAGTTTACTATGCTTTATGGCTGTGATGGATATACGGTGAGGGGTGCTGAGATCATGTTTAGCTCTTCAGGAGTGCAGTGCCTTGTGGATATGTTTTTCCCTCCCGTGCTGTCAGGTGAAATCACCCGACCCTACCATTCCCAGACTAAATTTCAACAGTCTCATCTGCCACCTAGTTACATCCAGCAGTCTTATTTCCATTTTCTTCCAGGAAATGGCAGCTGCCAAATGAAATGGCTGTAAAGAAGTCTCCCAATAGCAAAGAATAAAATATGCCAAGCCATGAAGTCTGTTATTTTGGGATTTTTCTGAGTACCTTCTTACAGGTTTTCATCAGCTTGGGGCCTCCATTTCTGGTTGGAGAAGACAACTAGATAACTGCAGTTGCTGCTTCGGATGTCTTTGTCCAACCAACGCTCCTTTCACCCAAGCTTGGACCAATGCTGACAATCCTGTATTTCACTGTTCAAACATTTTATTTAATTCAGTGAACATGTGAATATCTTCATTTTTTTCTATTGCTGCTTTGGTCGTTATATTTTCGGATGTGGCACTTTGATCTGGTCATTGGTAAAATGAACAGCCCTTTCTGTCCAGTGTCATGTTTAATATATGAGCAGCTTTCTACTCAGAGAGTACAGACTGACCTGTTTTTTATGAATTCTTATTTTGTACAACTGTGCTGGCTTTTTGAAGGAGAAGAAGGCCAGATATTGCATTGTATTTTTCTTGTGCATTATGCTTAGTTAATCACCGCTGTGAAATAGATGAAGAATGAAGCAAAATACAACCTCCTTTTTTCTTTTTTACACAATTTTTTTAACAGCTTATGCCACTTAAGAAATAGATCTTTATTGTAAACAAATAAAAAAATTAATTTCTTTGAACAGTCAGGTGAACTTACTTTCTTTCAGGTGAGCTGCAGCTATTTTTCATGCAGCTGCTTACACATATATACGTATCCCTCACTATTCTCAGTGAGAGACACCAATTAAGTATTCATTCATGAAAAGGAAAGTGTACGATTGCAGTTTTGAAACCTCAGCTGAGCATCCAGTGACAGACGTGCTTCTGCCTGCTCTAGCTCTCCTATGTTTCTCACCTCTGCTCTACATTTTCCTTCACAGCCCATAGGAGGTTTGGGGAGTTTTTAACTTCAGCACAGGTTTGAAAGCAGACTGTGTAATGTTAGGGGTAATCATGCTAGATCAAGATGACTGCATGGCTCACCAGGGCTGAAAGGAGATAACTGCAGCATGATTCCTACTTTGTCAGTAAGAAAACATCTTTGTCTTCAAAATATTGTCAGAGATGGTGAGAACCTTCTTACCAGGCATCCATGTAATGTCTCTGCAATGACACTTCAAAAGCAGTGCGAATGAGATTTTCCTGAGTGGTTCAGACTGGAAAATATCTGCAAGTTTATTAAAACTCCCCAGTGAGGGAAAGGTGGAAAGGGAAACTCTATATCTAACTTTATTTATCATGATTTCTTAAGTTTTATTTAAGAGAAATCTAGATTGCAGGTGTTATTTCAGCATATGTGAACTAGACTTACTACAGAAGTCATCATGATCTGTTATTTTAATAGTTATGTCTTCTTTATATAGTACATTTCAGTATTACATTTCAGTATTTACTTCTCAATAGTTATAAAAGCCTTCAGATACTAACAGGCATCTTAAGGAATAATTATGCATTTTATGGTAAAACTATGGACCTTCTAATAATTATTTTGGAAATCCTGAAAACTAAATACTGTAATAAAAGTAGTATTTCAATCTCTTAGGCTCACATAAAGTTGATTTAAAAAAGTATCTGTGTYGAGTTTATTAGTCAGACCTTGTGTTGCATACGGTGGGAAACCATTCTGATAATAAGTTTTTGCTTTTGGTAAAGGAATAGATATTGAAGACTATATCACAATGAAGAGTCAAAGACATATGTTCACTCAGTATAGATCAGCGCAGTGATATTGACATGGTTTTATACTCCATGAGGATTTGACTCCCAGCTTAAGAATACAACTGTTAGAGTAAATATAAATATAAAATCCCAGCAGCAGCCCTCTGACACATGGGACAGGTTTGACTTGGACCATGGGCCCCTGTTGCTGTGCTGCTTTCTGCTAGTAAAGGTGCACAGACCAGAGTCAGTATGTAGCTTCCAGATATTGCACAGCTCAAAGATGCTTTCACTTAGTACGATGAGCTCTACAAGAAAAGACACGTTGATACTGAAAGTTAGACTTACAGAGTGGGAGGAAGGCAAATAGATCATCTACTTCTGGAGCTCCAGCTGCAACCAAGGTTGGGTTGGTTGGAAAAGGTGGGTTTAGACCCAGCTGAGCCCTGGCTGATGATTTTCCTGCAGGACTGCTCAGTTGCTTTTCATGGAGCAGCGGTGGAGCTGAGTCTGCAACCTGGGAGCTGTGTTTAAAACATCCCCTGCCTTGATAGCATTTTGCAAGGTTCCTCCTGCACTATAGGATTATTGGTGATATCTCCTGGTCATACCAATAGGCCTTTGTAAGGCTTTTTTTTTTTTTTAATGAGGCTTTTTGTTTTAGAGAAAAAAATAAATTAATATTTTCTTACAGGTCTTAATGCTGTTACAGCAGCTGGAGCAGTCCTGTGCAATTTGGTGCTGCGTAGAGAGGAGATTTGGGACATCCTGCCAGCTGAGATTCTGCGGTACAGCTRTCTGTGGTTGCAGGGATTGGCTTTACTGACCCAGGTGTTTCCTCTTCACTGATGTTCTTGTTTGAGCAGCTCTCCTTCATTGGGATCCTTGGGTGGTAGAAATGTCCTTTTCTTCAAATAATACGGCTGTGTACAGGCCTTTGTTACAGGTGCTATAGCACTGACCCTCTGCTGAAGACCCTCTCCCTGCTTCATCCTGTAGGATGGAGGAATCTCCACCCCAATTACTCTGTGATGCAATGTGAACTTTGCTGCAAAACTGGCTTAAAATGCCTGGTGATAGTCATTGGAGGAGCTCAATTTTTAGAGTACAGATCTGCCTCTGACAAACTAACTGTCCTGGTTCCGGCTGGGACAGAGTTAACTTTCTTCCCAGTAGCTGGGGGTGTGTGCTRTGTTTTGGGTTTGGTATAATAAGAGCATTGATGGCCCAGTGATGTTTTGGGTGTTGCTGGGTGGTGCTTGCACCTGGGACTTTTCGGCCTCCCATGCCCTGCCAGGTGCATGGGAAGCTGGTGGGGGGAGCATAGCCRGGGCAGTTGACCCAGCTGGCCAATGGGGTATTCCATACCATGCGACGTCATGCTCAGTATAAAAACTAAGTGTGTGGGGGGCTCTGGCATCATGGGACGGGCTCTCACGTATTGGGCAACACGTTGGTTTGGCGGGTGGTGAGCAGTTGCATTGTGCATCGCCTGCTTTGTATATCCTATTGCTGTTACCACTGTTATTATTACTGTTCTATTTTGTTTTTATTTCAATTATTAAACTGTTTTTATCTCAACCTGCGAGTTTTCCTGCTCGTGTCCTCCTGATTCTCTCCCCCATCCTACGGGAGCGGGGAGGTGAGCGAGCGGCTGCGTGGTGTTTAGGTGCTGGCCAGGGTTAAACCACGACACTGTCACAGGAGAGAGRAGGGACGTTATTTAGTGTGAGAATTTGTAGGCCAGGTATCCTGTAGCTGTCATGAAAAAGAGTTAGCAGAAGTTACCTGTAATTGGACTCCTTGGCACCATGAAAAGAAAATACTAAGAAGAAGCAATGTGGTGTTATTTAAGAGTCCATAAGCAAAAAGGAAGGTGGAAAGAAAAGCTGAGGGAAGTTTTCTTGGAAAGATGAAAAAGATGTGACACCCAGTGAGGAACAAAAAGCAGCTACTGAGGTAAGTGGTGATGTTACTGTCTGGGATGAAGAACTGGAAGATTGTAAGGGATGACCTGAACGATGAATGGGTGAACAAGGGAACACTCTGAGTTTGAAAATACTTTGCAGTTTGAGCACCTGAATCTCCATGGACCTTAATAAATCATCTCCATGTTCACAAGACCCCAAGGATGTTTGGCCAACAGGCTGGTGTGGTCTTGCTACCAGTGCTTTCGTATCGCTGCTTATTTTTCACGATGGTGTATATATCCAGCCAAGTTTGTAAGTTTGTGAACCGGTTATTTTGCCTCTAACTGCTCGCTCACCTTACCCAGTTTTGTCACATTAGCTACAATTTAATGGCCTGCCCAAAACCAGAAAGCAACAACGATCTCTGCA
This sequence comes from Phoebastria nigripes, assembly GCA_035582835.1. Lineage (NCBI taxonomy): Eukaryota > Metazoa > Chordata > Aves > Procellariiformes > Diomedeidae > Phoebastria > Phoebastria nigripes. Next base: position 937,634 of record JAYKAV010001445.1, on the reverse strand, counting down.
ACTAACTCCTTTCCTTTCCCCCTCCAAAGAACCCTAAGTCCACCCAAAACTCACCTGCTACGGACTATTTGATTTTCCTTTGCAAAAGTTGCTCTGTTGCCTTGACTAAACCACATGGCTCCTGCATCTCCTCAAGAGACTGTACCTCCAGCTGTCAGATCATGAACCTTAACACAGCCCACCTGTGTTGTACAAAATAAGGCTTCATAGCAGGGAGACAGCTGGTTTGTTGTCAGTACCACTAATTCTCATCAGTGTTATTTCACTGCTGCTTTCTGTGTCTCTCGTGTCTCATGTAGTCACCTGTCATCTGGTCTCCTGCACCTGTACTGCGAACAGGAGCAAAGGGTGTGTTCCTTTGCTGCGGGTTTGCAAGGAGTGTAGCACAGATGTTTGCTGTCAGTAATAATAACTAAACATATTAATACAAGGTTGAAACACACACAACTTTTTAGGTCTAATAGTCTTCTCAAAAGTAGAAAATAAAGAATCAAATTGATCTTATTTCTGTTCAAAATCTCTGAAATTTGGTTGGTGATATAACAAACAAAAAGCAGCACAAAAACCATATACTTATGTGCATTGCCAAACATACAAAAGTCAGCACTGGTGAGATACATCTGGAGTGCTGGGTCCAGTTCTGGTCTCCCCGGTACAAGAATTATACGGACTTAATGGATCTCAAAGGGCCATGAAGACGATGAAGCATGTGGAGCATGTCTCATAAGAGGAGAGGCTGAGCGAGCTGGGTCTGTTCAGCCTGGAGAAGAGAAGGGTTCAGGGCTCAGGGTGTATAAATTCCTGCTGGGAAGGTGTGAAAAAGATGGAGCCAGATTCTTCTCAGTGGTGCCCACTGACAGGAAGAGAGGCAATGGGCACAGATTGAAATACAGGAAATTCCACTGAAACTTAAAAAAAAAAAAAGGTTTTAAATGTGAGGATGGTCAAATGCTGGAGCAGGTTGCCCAGAGAGGCTGTGCAGTCTCCATCCTTGGAGATATTCAAGACGTGACTGGACACAGCCCCAAGGAACCTGCTCTTGCTGATCCTGCTCTGAGCAAGGCAGTTGGATGGGACGATCTCCAGAGGTGCCGCCAACCTCAACCATTCTGGGATATGATGAATGGGGGTAGGAGGCCATGCAGGAAAAAGGGCTGCTTCAGATAAAGGAAAAAATTTTCTTGAGAATACATTTGGGTAAACTGGCCATGGCTACTTTGGTCTGGTCACTGAGAGAAGATTTCTACTGCCAGGGCAGAAAATAAGAGACCAGAACTCCAAATACATATACAAAAATACATAGTCTGAAGAGGTCTCCTGGCCATTTCACGAGGGAGAGTCTGTGTCACCTGTGTGGAGGCAGTAACTCGGAGCTCTCCTTCCAGTGCCTCGTTCGTGCAGCCTGGGGAAACATGACTTGGCGACGGTCTGCCAGTGCTGATAGTGATGGGGAAAGTGCCGTAATTACGTCATTTCAAGCAGTATAAATATGCCTGAGAATAGAGATCTGCAGCAAACAACTCTCTGCTTTTCCTGTTATGTCCAGTTTTGTTATCTATGAAGACATATATGTCTAAGAGTATCTGGGAATATGTTATAAATGATGGTCCCTACAAACACACTGTACTTATCTTTAAGGTAAACACAAAATACAAAAAATAAAAGAAATTTTTTTGAGAGCTTGAACTGGCCACAGAAGAAATTAACATCATTAGTTGTGATTGACTGATGGAGTTGTTAAGGTCAGGCTTATAGAAAATCTAGCCTGACCTCAGGCATCTTCTGGGTCACAGATGCTCACCTTGTAACCTGTATCACACCTGTAACTCCTAGTTGAGCTAGAGCAGGGATTTGGGGAAGAAAACCAGTTAGGATTTAGAGATGGATTCAAGCTCTCCTTGTAAATAGACTAAATAGATCCTGATCCTCTGGAAAAGCAGAGTGCTGTCAAAAAAGAGCAAGTGTGGGGAGGTAAAAACAATGTTTCTGAAGAGCAGCGACAATCACAGTATGGGTTAGACGCACTCTTTGTTTTGAGATCCTTGTTAAAACCGTGACAGCTTAAAGCACTCTACGGAAATGAAACATTGGAGCAAAATGTTGTGGGACTGCTGAGAGAGTGTTTTTGCAGCAAATTCCAGAGCTGAAAAGTGGAGGAACATATTGACTGTATGCCCAGGAGAGAAAGTAAAAATGGATATGAACAAATGATTGCAAAACACTATGTTTCTGCAGCCGAGCAAGTGATCATGCAGGTGTTTGGATTGAACGAGCCCTGCCTGGCCATCGCGGCGGCAGAAGAGTACACATGGTGGGTAATTACTTCAGCCTGGCTGACAGCGATACATTTATTAAGACGTGCTAAGTCATTGCTTTCACTTGTCCGTCCAGGCCCGAAGTACTTCTATAGAGATAAAGTCCAAAAAGAGATGTAAAGATTTCTACCTGCAGGAGCAAATTAAATTTCTGCCCCCATGCTACCAAGACTCTTAGTAGAACAGATAATTTATGTCAAGAAGGTGACTAGCCTCTTGGCAGAGGTAAGGGAAGCAGAGGAGCCGAGTCTAGGGAAAAATTCAGGGAGGCAGAAGTTTGATCCCTCTGTAGAAAAGAAATTGCAGAGAGCCTCTGAGACTGAAGCAATGCATTCTCATGGAGAAACCTTGAAAAATCTTTCAGTTGGCAGGAAGCAGAGAAACAGGTTGGCAGCCACAGTGATGCCGTTTAAAAATTCAGATTCTGGACAGCAACGTGCTTTTCTTGTACATTTTAGGTTTCCTGTGCCAAGCCTGGTATTTTTCTCCAAACTCATTTTTATTCTCAGCACTGAATTAATATTTCTATTTTACTTTGCAGTAAGCAGCAGTACCACATTATAAACACAAAGTCATGCAAATATACTAACCATCACTGATTACAAACGCCGCTCCTGTAGGCTGGTTTTCAGCCAGCAATTTTGAAGATAGAGTGTATTAGTGCCTGGATTTTGCCAGTTCACAAGCTACAGTAAATGAATGTCTCATTAGAAAAAAATATATACATATATTTATTTTCTTCTCTTTGAACTCATCATTTAAGGCTAAATCCATCTATGGAGCTAAATGAGAATGGCAGAAAACAAAATAATGTCGACATGGCTTATAGGCATACAATGAAAGTTGGCTTAGTTTTATTCTTTCTAACCCAGCATCTGCTATGGCTCTCAGGCCAGGGTCTCTGCTGGAAAACATTGGAAAACCATGCAACTACACACAGTGAAAGATAATCTATTTGACAAAAATAAAAAGGGCAATCCACTGATGAAGAATATTTTATCTCAGATGGTAAGCGAGAGGAAAAGTAGTAGTAGCATGTGCTCTAATAACACTTTGCAAAAACCTATACTATGAAAAAAGATCCTCGGAGAACTTTGTTGCAGGAAGCAGTGATCTGAAAAGTAGGTGGCAGACAATCAGATGGACAAGACCTCTCCGTGCAATGCTCCAGTCCAAATGGATGATGAAATACTTGGATACAAATACAGGGAACTATTGAGGAGGAGCAAAAGATTTCTGTTGCATTGGTTCTTAGTGCTGATGCAAGTGTAATGGGATTACTGCATTATGTCCTTTGTCCACAGCTCCAGGAGGAGGTTAATAGGTTAAACAAGGCTCATACTGGAACCAAACAATTGTTGAAAATGTGGGAAAATATGCCCTGGTAGCAACAGACTGCAGGAGCACAATGTGGGTAATTTAGAAAGAGATTAAAAGATGACTTGATCATAACAAGTAAGTACCGACACAGGGAATAGAAATTAAGATAATGGGCTCTTGAGTCTTTCAGGCCTGTATGTAACAAGATCTAGTGTCTGGAAGCTGAAATTAGACAAATTAAAAGTAGAAATAAAATACATGTCTGATGATGAGAGTAAGTTAACCAATGGGACCACTGTCTGGGTGTTGGGAAACATATAAATACATATATCACTGAAAATGTGTAAACCAGTGAGGTATTTTTCAAAACAAAATGCTGATTATTTTAGGAAGGTCTGACTAGTATCACACAGATAGTTTGCAGGATAGCAAGGATAAACTCAGGTTGAATAATCTATGAGTTCCTAACTGTCTCTGGTGATAGGATGTAAAGATACAAGAATAGTTACAGTTCCCTCTGCTCTGGCCTCGTTAGAGCTAGTCTTGTTTATAAACCACGTGAAAGCTTCAGAGATTTTCCCAAATACTTGTCCCAAGCCCGATCCTTGTGGCCCCCCATCACAGGAAGGCAGAAACGGGATGGAGTGCTTCGCAGCGACTCCTCGCACCCAGGCACCATTCACCCGGGGTGCGTCAAGTAAGAGGAGCCAGGGGAGTAAGATAAGAAAGTAATTGTGCAGCTGTCACTGAAACACAAGGCATTTTAGTCCCGGAGATTAGCAGAGGTCGATTAAAAGTGTGAATTTCAAATTATTCCATTAAACTGGTACAAATCCCATCTTGAACAATCATTTTTCATTCTAAAACCATGAGCTCTAATTTAGTTTAAGGAATAGTCTTCAAGTAACCTAAGATGGGAACCATTTAAACCCAAAATGCATATATGCATGTGAAAGTGTGCATCACTTCAGTGGTTTGAGCGGCCTAGTGTGAAACAGTATATCTTAAACCTCATAGTCTTGTGAAAAAGAGAGATGTGTGCAATTGATTTTTTTAACTAGCAGGTCAATTTTGCCCTCCTCATGCAATTTCCCATGCAAATTACATGTACTTCAAGCATATGTCAATACAAGAAGATTTCCCTGTTCTTCATGAGTGGAGCACTGGTTCTTTCTGTGCTGCAGGTCATTGGAGAAAAGGTAACTATCCAGATAAAAGTGTTTTTCAACAACTTTTGAGATTGCAACATTCCTTTTAAATTGCACTGGAGTGTAAGCATTTCACAAGCTACTGTTGTCCAAAAAGATATTTCAAGTCCTGAAACTGAAGCTTCTGAGTTGCTTAGGCTTCTGTGATTGAAGAGACCCTGAAGAGACCTCAAAAACCTTAACAAAAGCCTGAAAATGGTAACCCTTCAGAAAATCCTTGGCTTTCCGTGGACTTGCATATTTAACATTCAGTTGAAGATTGGAGTGTTAAATGGGATTTCTTTGTCTTGAGTTACCCATAGCCTTCACTTGCTCAATTTCTGCCTTGCAATAATTATTTTTGGATGGAAGTTGGAGCTTTTTCCATTAGTCAAAGAAATGAGAGCCCTCAGTCTCTTTTATTTTGGAAAAAAATAAAGCCTGACTTCAAGGGCTTTCTGCTGAGTCAAATTTACACTATGTTCTTGTTGCTCAAACAAAATGTTTCGAGGGTCAATTTCAGTACAGCTGGAGTGGCTTGTTAGACACAATCCGTGCTTAAAATGTCTTGGCTGAAATTGTTTCTAGCACTACATTTCCGTGCAATGGCTTTTYGGCTCCTTCATTTAAAGGAAATATTTTGTGTGGGTGCAAGTGCAACGCAAATGGTCTGTTACATCCAGTTTCTTTCCCAACCCAGTTTCAGGAATGGGGCAAAGGGTACATTATGGCAGCTCTTGTGGTTCACCAAAGGCCCCCTTTTATTCTGAAGTAGAAATTGAAAGATTTCTCTGTATTTTGAGATACAAAAGCTAAATTTATCACTGGCTTGACAATAGGGAAACCTATTCCATCTCATTGGAGAGAGATTGAAAAGGGCGATTTTCATTTTATTACAGTGGCAGACATTTCATCCAACAGAGTTGTGCCAGTCCCATGTGCACTCATTGAACATTGTTTGTGACTTTTGATTTGTGACTTACAAAATAAGCTGTGGGCTATTCTGCAGATTATCTCAGGAATACTGCTTGGAAATGAGTGTCACAGAAGTTTGAGTCTTCCTCTAAGTATCACAGCTGTAGGTGACCATGGGAAATATTTGGAGAATTCAAATGTCACTTCTGAGAAATACGTTCAAAATTGTTGAACCCAATACGTAAAAACTTATTTTATAAACTTTTTTTGCAGAAGTTTGTGTATATTTCCAATACTATGACAAGGGAGAAAGATCCACGGTGCTTTGCATTATCCAGTACAATGRCATGACAATTGAAACAGGAATTAAGGAAGAACCAGCATTTATCAGCAAGCTGACTTGTCCCACAATCCTCGTTTTAGTTTGAGCAAAAAAGAGCGATAGTTTAATATAGTTAAAGCTCTTGGGAGAAGRCAGATAATCTTGCAGTTCAGGCATTATACTAGCCTCAAGGAGACCTGATTTCTGTTCCAAGTTCTGATATTGATATCAACAGTGGAAATCAATTGCATTAAGCTGAAGACACCTAGTTGTTGCATCTCAGAAACACTGTACAGAAACATAGACCACATGAGCCATACAACACATACATGGTGGCTCTCACATGTCCTGCTCTGTTCAACCTGCTGTAAATGCTGTGCACAGATTTCTCCCAGCTATGCAATAAGCACATTGCACTTTTGAGGCTCTGGACTTGCTCTGCGCACTGAAACAGGTCCAAAAGCATGGACAGAGGAAACTTCTGGAACTTCTGGGCATGAAGATCTCCTAGCAGACTGCTGGATAACTGCAAATCCTGACAAAGGAAAAGTTTCTGTTTTTTTTTTTTCTCTGTGGTTTGTTTTTGGTTTTTTTTTTTTTCCTTTCTTTTTTTTTCTGAATGATTGTTCTGGGCAATAAAAGAAATTTGAAAAGAGACAATCAGCAGGGAAACCAGATGACTGGCAGCTGTGTTGAGGCTATTTAGCTTCTTTTAAAACAATTCTTAGGTTTGCAAAGAGAGCTTTTCTGTGCAGGAATTGATTCCTGGTTTGCATTTGTGTAGCATGTAATAAATAAAGCCTTTGATCCACCTGGAGCCTCCAGGGCCCCTTTATATAGCCTGAGATCAACAAGTTCATTCAGTAGTGTAAATCACAGAAATGTAAGAAGGAAGCTAAAACGACTGGGTACATCAAAGCTCTGCACTGAGGGAAAATATTGCTTATTCCTGCTCTGCTCCCAGGGCAGACTGTTCATCTCATGTTCTTGCAAACATTCACCAGAGAGGACTCCTCATCTCCCTGCTTCATTGGTATTACAGTTAAAGATGTTTCTCTAAAAGCCAAATGAAATCTTGGCGGTGATAATTTAATTTCTTCCTCAACTGGCGGAGAAAAATTGATYGCCTTCACATTTATGACCCATTTTAAATATTAGAAGTCCTGTTACCATCCTCCCCATACCCATTCCCTGTATCAGTCCACATCCCTCTACCTGTCTGAGCAGTTCATGCTTGCTGGGTGGCTAAACACTTCTGTTTCTCTCCTGCAAATTCTTTCAATTTTCTCACATCTTCCTTCCTTGAAATACAGTGCTCAGAACATGGGGTAACACCTCAGTATCCTGTATCCTACCTCCAGCTCTCCTGTTAATATCTCCCAGTGAGATTTGCCATTTGACTAACATGGTTCACTCACAGAGAGTTGTAGGCTACTAATACCTGCAAATCTTTCCCAGCTATTAAACGCTCCTTTAAAACAAAACCAGACACTGAGATGATGCCAACAGTGACACCTACTAAAGATGCAGAGGTTCAGCTGGACAAACCTTCATCTGACCATCCCATTTTTCAATTTGAATGGAGTATTGGCCACATGTATGCAACCAACTAAATGCAGATCAGTGGCATTTTTGTTGTTATTAATACTGAAGGTCCTCAGAATTTCTCAGGCCCATCTCCTGTTGAGACAATAAACTATAGCTGAGCATAAATGCTGCAAGCTGTTAAAGTGTTATGACTGTACACCTAAAACACTGACAAATAAACTAGCGTAACTGGCATTTGACTCATTTGGTCTCATTTCATTTAACTTAAGAAAATAAATAAGAAGATATGACAGTTCTGTTCATGCAGAAATAAAATTGTACTCTCTCAGGAAGTGGGTGTTCACACACTGTGCCAGTTTCTGTTGAATGTATGCAAAATATATAGATCAGTTGAGCTCATTTGACATTAATTACATGTTTAATTTTTCCTACAGTAAACTGCACAGTCAATAAAAAACTCTAAAAGAGGGGAAGTGAAATCCCACTTCCGTTGCCTCTCAAATACGTCAAAATTGAGTCTATGTTTGCAATCACTGAAATCCAGCTGTATGCAGTAAAAGATGGTTGATGCTGCTGCACTGACATCCCTCACTTGTTCTTCRGTCATGTGGGCTCAAAATCAGCTCTTCCACATATTTGCAGCATGGCTTTGGAAAAAACTACTTCTATTAAGCAGCGTATTAAGCTATACATCAACGGACCTTAATCACTCTCTGCCCTGAATCTCTAGCTGGAAAAATGGCATCATAACCCTTCCTTTCTCCCAGCTTTATCTGTGTGCTCCTTTATGCCAAGGGTTGACGGTGAAGACAGGTTGGGACAGAGTCAGATTTACCAAGCTGTTAAGTATCCATGTGACTACTGTGCTCTTGTTGTATCTAGTTAGATTTATCATAAACTAAAAAAYTGTGTTTTACCAGATTCGGGCAATCTTTGTGCTCAAAAGGTCCATAGAAAACACAGCCCTCCTTGAGAGGAAAGAGTAGCACAAGGCTTTCCAGGTTGCTGTTGGACTTGAAATAATGATATTTTATTCCATGTTCATCTGTGGTCTGCCTGTCCTGCCTGGGACCAGCCTGTGAAAGTCATTTAGGCACCTGTAGGTACCTACAACTAGGTCTGCATAGGAACAGGACACGTGACACTTAAATCTTTTTGTTGTCCATTCCCTAGGTCCTAAGTCCTCAATTACACTTGTAGGGTCCTAAACATCTTGAAGATTTTGGGTCCTGGTCAAATTTTCAAGGCTTCTTAGTTGCCTTGATACTGTTTGATTAYGTTTAGTTTCCAAAAAAACATCTTGGATCTCTAATTGATCACCTTAGCATTTAAATTCCCTTAAAATTGTCCTGTAGACAGTTCTAAAAATACAATTGAATCATCAAGCACTTAAGCATTTTAAATACTGAGAAGGCCTGCTGAAATTCATCTGAGAATATTTATGGATTCAACAGGAACTACGTCAAAGTCTTCAGCCGTTAGCACCTTCCCTCTGYGTGGAGCACAGGAGAGAGGCCAAAAGCCTTTGAAAGATCAAAAAGTCTTTCTGTATTCAGAAAGAGGCAGGAAAGTGAAGTGAAACCATGGGTCAGATAATTTGCATTTCTGGAGATATACTGGAGAAACTGGAATAAGAGTGGAGAAACCGGAATGAATTTGACATCCTCAGTGATGCTGTGCCAGAACGGAAGGTGGTTTGAGAGACACTTTGATTGTAAGTACAAACAATCTGGACAAATTGGAGATCTTTCACGTTTTGGAACAAGCAATTGCTTATATGCAAGCTGGGGACAGCTGGCTGAAGAGTCTGCAAAGAATCAGAGGAGGAAACCTCAGATTGCTATGAAAAAAAAATCATCCTGGGATATGCGTACAGGAATACTGTATAATAAACCCTTCCTTCTGTGCAATTACGGAGAGGTCTCAGCTGTCCAGATATGGGCCCCACGAAGCAAGAAAGACATGAAATAATGGGAGATAGTCGAGGGAAAAAACCAATAAAAATGACTAGGAACCTAGAAAACATGAAGATTGAAAGAGCTGGGGTTGTTTAGTTTAGAGAACAGAAGGCAGAGGGGACATATACAAGAGCTTAAATGTTTRAAATACTGCTGCAGAGAGGAAATATCCGTTTTCCATATCCAGTGCAAGAAGTTATGGGTATGAATTGTAGTAAGGGAGAGAGAGATCAGCCAGTAAGGAAGCCTCCAAAAGCCAGTGGCTTAGCACTGGAGTAGGCTGCCTGGGGAGGTGGGAGTATCTCCCTCCATCAGTGGAGGTGTCTGAGCATGGGTCTGGGTAAGAGCAGCAGTAACAGTTTGAGAAGAGCTGGAACAGCCTTTGTGCAAGGAGGTGGACTGGGTCACCTCTATCATGGCTGAAAAATTAGGCCCTTTTAGTTTCACGCCACTCATATTTTTCTCTGTAAAATGGGGACAATTCATAGCAAGCCACGCTATTACCTTAAATCTGTCAAAGATTACGAGGAGCTCAGATGCTTCAGGAGCAAAGGGAGGGAGGTGTGTAAGCTTCTGAGGTTGATCAGCAGCCTCTTAAAACCATGATTTAAGTGGCATAGTGCTGTTGTGATATAACTCAGATGCTGCTGTACTGAGTTTCCTGCAGGGAATGGGACGTAATTTTTTTTCCTCTAAGCATTATCAAACACAATGTCAGAGACAGTATTTGAGAATCCCATCATAGACCAAGAGTTGTGATCTTTATTTTCCTGGGACAGCATTTGCGATGAGGCTGTTGGCCTGTATCCATGTGGCTGTTGACGAAGGACTGTCAACTCTTACTGCATACAGGCAGCATGGAAGAATCAGTTCTGCAAAAAGCCTGCTCTTGGCAGCCGAGTGCTCCCGTTTCATATTGGGCTCCATGAGAACTGAAAGAGAGGATTGCTAACTGGACGGGGAGCTTAAACTGGACACCATCTCAAATAGGAACTTGGGCTAGAAACATATTTTCTGAATTGCAAGAATGCTGAGACAGTGGCATAAGAACACTGTCCAAATTTGATTGTTAAATGTTGAGTTTTCTTGTAAAGGAATTATTCATTATTAAAAGTAATCAGAACTGTCCAGCAGCAATTTAGGGTCCACCAAATAGGACAGCCCAAAAAAAGAGGTAATTTCTTTACTTTGAGACCACGTCTTCAAGACTTAGGCATGTGAATGCAGCAAATGAGTTGTCATGGCTTAATAAGTTACCAGTGATGAGCTGAGTTGCAGGACGTTGGTGGGCTGTAGCAAAGTGGTGGCTTAGGACAGGGAATAGCTGAGATATCAGCAACTGAGACAAAGACCCAAGACAAAAACAAAACTTCCGCAGCAAGGAGAGGGTTATCTTGTCACCAAAGCATTCTCGTCCATCTCTATCTTTTTTCAGAGTGCTGTGATACTATTATTCACAGATGCTTTAATACCTATCCCAGCAGACCCGATCCCTTGGACGTTATCAATTAAATAGAAACTAGAAGTTTGGCCAAGTGCAAAATTGTTTTATTGTTCAAAAAATGCAGCCTGTATTTCCTGCCAGATTTCTCCCAGCTTCTGCTTTCAGACATGGATCTTCTCACGCCTTTGTCTGGTGGCCTGGGAAGATCCCACCTGAAAGAAATCTTTTATGCAGGTACTCAGAAAACAGATCAAGTCATCACTTCCACTTCTCTTGGTTAAACTAAACAAGATGAGCTTATTAAGCCTCTTGCTGTTTGGCAAGTTTTCCAGACTTGAAAACTAAATAACTTGCCCTCTTCTACATGCTTATCTCTGCCCCCGCAAAGCATTGTTTTAAAAGCTAAATACTCTGCAGGCAAGCTGTGCTGTTGTGTTTGGAGATTGCTTATTACAGGTCATATTGTTCTCCTGGAGTGATGAACTTGTTCAGCAAGAACATCTAAGGGGAGAATCTGGAATTTAAAATTAGATGTTGGAAGTAAGGAGGGACTGTTTCCAGCACATCCTCAATGTGTTTGATTGAGGACTAGGTACTAAAGAGGGATAACCTATCCTTGTATTTAACACGACAGCTGTCTGGGATTTGGAGATTAAAGAGCAACCTTTACACCTCAGAGGTAATCTCCTGATTAAATGCTGGATTTGGAAATGCCCCAGGCTATAAGGCAAAGGTCTGCATGGACAAAGAAGAGAAGGCTGTCCATTTGGTATCTGTGGTAGCATAAATTGGAGATTTTCATGGAAGAGGCAACAAAACAGTAATTTATTCAGCATGATTTCTTATCAGGAAATTGCCTTTTTTTAGGCAAGAGTAATGTTCACTGGTGTGGATTTGCAGCTGCTGGTAATGATGAACACCTAATAATTTATAAAATTTTGTACCATTGTGCCTTCCTGCATTGTTGCCTAACAGCCTTGTTGATTCAGCTCAAGATAGTCATATAGTGAATATCTTGCTAATGTGGAAAGGATACAGTGTTCATACAGTCATGAATTATTGAATACTGATTCTTGATTTAGTTATTGAGGTATTTACTATATGTCTGTTTGGACTAAATAAACAGAGATGCTAGCAAAAAGTTCAGTGAAGCAAGAATGATTCAAGATAGCAGCATCTATAAACCCTAAGGAATCCTGACTTTGCATTCACAATAATGGGTTCTCTACACCACGATGGGACCATGGGAACCTCTAAAGTCTGCTTTAGTCTGATCCCCACTGTCACATTATCCCTTCCATAAAATGATTTAGCTCACCTTTAGTCTCCTAATGAGGACCCAATCCTCAGCATGGCTGTACTAATAGGTACAGATCTTCAGACACAGCTGAAATGAGTTCCAGTTTGCCCCTACATATTCTTGTGCCAGCATTATCCTTTAGTTTAAGCTGGTCTGCTCCCCTTGTGGTGTATTTCTGTCCCTCCCCAGACATCTACAAAAAGCAGTGAAATCCTCTCTTAGCCTTCCTTTATTAAACCTAACAAACCCAGACTTCCTTCACCTTCTCTTATGAGATCACCAGCGCCTGATGCCCTTTATGGTCCTCCTTAGCAATTGTTCCAGTCCCACGTTTTTTTTCTTCAATGAGCCTGTCCAGAACCGCACAGAGAAGAGGTCTTACCTGGGCCTGTTTAACTGGCATCGGGGTGATCTTCACTGGAATTAGTTGTCTCCACATATTGTAGGACTGAATTTGTTTTTCTTCCAGCCCTACCATGTTGGTGGCTAGATGTCATTTCCATTCCTGCTAACTGGTGACTGTCAGATGGGACAGATATTCTTCCCTAAGCATTGTGCCTGCACAGTGTTCTGCTGTCTCTTCAAATGTGTTATTGTATGTCAGCACAATGGTTGCGATGATTTATTTTTCTCTAGGCCTTAAGGTCATTCAGTTCTTCCTCTTGATATTCCTCCTTTACTCAGAGCTGACAATGCTCCAACAGATTTAATGGGAACACTTCTAATCTAGATCATAGAATCATAGATCATAGAATGGTTTGGATTGGAAGGGACCTTAAAGATCATCTAGTTCCAACCCCGCTGCCATGGGCAGGGACACCTTCCAGTAGACCAGGTTGCTCAAAACCCCATCCAACCTGGCCTTGAACACTTGCAGGGAGGAGCCATCCACAACTTCTCTGGGCAACCTGTTCCAGTGTCTCACTACCCTTACAGTAAAGAATTTTTTCCTAATACCTAATCTAAATCTACCCTCTTTCAGTTTAAAACTATTACACCTTGTCCTATCACTATACTCCCTGATAAAGAGTCCCTCTCCATCTTTCCTGTAGGCGCCCTTTAAGTACTGGAAGGCCGCTATAAGGTCTCCCTGGAGCCTTCTCTTCTCCAGGCTAAACAACCCCAACAACCCCAAGTTCAGCTCCAGTTGTGCCTTGGCTTTCCTCATCCCCTCCCTGCACTCCTGGGCCATATCCCTATAATCTCCCCAGCATGTGTATCCCTGCCTCCAGTGCCTATGCTTTTTGGTTTTGTGTTTTAGTTTGGCTAAGAGGTCTTGACTTAGCCAAGCTGGCCTCCTGCCTCCCCTGCCCAACTTCTTACAGGTCAGGATTGAGAGCTTTTGYGCCCTAAGAAAAATGTATTTAAATATCTCCCAGGTCTCATTTGCTCCTTTGCCTCTAAGGGCAGTTTCCCAAGGGATCCCATGCACTAGCACCTTAAACAGCTGAAAGTTTGCCTTTCTGAGGTTTAGGGTCCTGACTCTACTTTTTGCCCATCCTGTACCCCTCAAAATTGAGAATTCCACCAGGGCATGATCGCTGCACCCCAGTCTACCTCCAATCTTGACCACTCTGATAAGTTCTTCTGCATTAGTGAGCAACAGGTCCAGCAGTGCCTCTCCTCTGGTCAGGCTTTCCATCACCTGGACTAGGAAGCTGTCCTCAATGCACTCCAGTAGTTTCCTGGACTGCTTGCAGTTCACTGTGCCACTTTTCCAGCAGAAGTCCAGGTGGTTGAAGACCCCTATGAGGACCAGGGCCTGTGAGCATGATGCTTCCTGCTGTTGAAGAAAGAACTCTCCATCAACTTCCTCTCTTTGGTTGGGTGGCCTGTAGTAGACACCAACCACAAACTTTCCTTTGTTGGCTTGGTTTCTAATTTTGACCCATAAGTTCTTGACCTGCACATTGCTGTTCTTCAAAGCTAGCTCTGTGCAATCAATCCCATTCTTGGCATAGAGGGCAACTCCCCCACCTCTCCTTCCCTGCCTGTCCCTTCTGAATAGTTTATAGCCATCAATCACAGCACACCAATCGTGCGATTCATTCCACCAAGTTTCTGTGATAGCAGTCAGGTCGTAGTTTTCCACCTGGGCAGCATCTACCAGCTCCTCCTGTTTGTTTCCCATGCTGCGTGCATTGGTATAGAGGCACTTCAGCTGGGCTATTGGCCACATCCCCTTTTCGGAGGAGTTCGCCCTAATTTCCTTGAGCAATTCACAGGTGTTTCCCTGTTGCTTCCTAATGTCTTAGCAGCCCCTGGCTCCTCTCTAGTGCTTAGAACTCCATCCCCTTCTCTCCCTAAATCTAGTTTAAAGCTCTGTTTATAAGTCCAGCCAGCTTGTTGCCCGGGACAACAAGCCCAGCACACCAATATAAATACTAATATTCCCTGCGGAACTCTTCCAGTAGCCTTGTGATGAAGAAATATTTCCTCTTTTAACCCTGTTTCCTTTTTCTAACCTCTTCCTTTCCTACCTTAGTGTTAACCTACGCCTCATCTTCTCTTGCATAATTTTGTATCTGGTACTTTACAAAATATCTTTTTCTTTTAAAAAAGACCAAATGGATTTGACCTATGGCATTTCTTGCCTAAGACTCTAGTCCAGCATGCTTGCAAAATTCTGTTTAATTTTACCTCATTTTCCATCATCACCATGTCTGCAACTACTTCTCTGTTAAGAACTTGTTCTAAATCCTTGCATATAACCAAACTTGAATTAATTACTCATTGGTACCCATATCAGTCTCTCCCAGTCTTCTACCTTAACTGGATATCTAAGCACATAAATCCAAGTCTTGCATTGCTCTTAAACAATACCATGTTTGATCATTTAGTTTGATTATATGTTCTAGCTACTTCAGCTATTGATGGCACATGCCCTAAATGTAGGATCTGATCACCATCAGGTTCATACCCTGAATAGATGGAAGATAGTGTTTAGAGCTGTGTGAGTCCAGGTTTTCATGTAAATAATTGCATCCAGGCAGTTTTCAAGAGACAAAACCCGGCTAGTTTTCAAGAGGCAAACGTTTTTTTCAAAAACGTTTTGGCTTTTCTGTAATTCATAAAGAAGGACTCTTCCAGAGCTGTGAGTGCTATTGACCGAACACTTTGGAAATGAATCCTTCTTTCTCCTTCTATCCTTGAACCCCAACTGTCTTTACATCATGTCCTTACTCCATCTGCAGGTGATAATTTATCCTTTCAGGACTTGTTTATAGGGTTTCCCTTGACTTCAGCAGTTCACTTATCTTTGTCTGCCCTCCCTCTCGCATTTTTCTGCCTCCCTACCTGAAACTCAGGTTTCTGAACTGTGGCTCTGGGAATGTGGATGATCTGGAGTGAATCCAGGCCCAGAGCTGCCATCCATGTTCGGTAAAAGAGAGAAAATTAAATGTGTTGGGTGCAAAGTGCCTCTGTCAGACAGCTATCAAGGCATCCGACGGGCTAAATCCTGTACCACCCAAGGCTTAGGTTTATCCTGACAAAGCTGTAGGAAAATGCCTGTATCCAGTTGTTGCTCAGCTCATACCTATCACCTTGATTTCTGTGCTTGCTTTGAAATGGAGCAGCAGGTCATTCTTTACTTAGGTATCACAGGAGGTAACATACTGCCACACTCATTTCACATGGCAGCTGAGCAGGCAGAGGACTCATCCAGTTTATGGGCACCAAATTCAAACCCCAGCTCTGCTGGAAGGGATACAACCCAGAACCCCAGACCGTGGAAGGGACCTCTGCCTCTTCAAACCAATGCTGTTGGTGGGCCATGGTGGGGAGAATAAGTTGAAGCTGGAAAGGAGCAGAGAGAATGGAAAGGAAAAGGTAACATTGAATCCTAGAAATTAGGGCAGGTAAGAGCAGAGGGCATCCAGTCTCTGTGTTGAGGCCAGCTTGAAAAAATTGCTCTTAGTGCTGTTGCAGATGATAGACAACTTTGCAGAAAGCATAGGAGTAGCTCTGAGAGGAGGGATCAGAAACTAGGATCCTGACCTGCTAGACAGCCCTTTGCACATTCAAATCTGGAGTCAAGACCTTCCTTCACTTGCTCTTATGCTGCCCCAAAGATGAACTTGTGTCTTTCCTTACAGTGGGCCCAGACCAAAGATGAAAGGCTGCAGCTGCAGGAAAAGCCAGAGATCCTGGTGCTTCCCAGCAGGGAGCAAAGAGCTCAGGGCCACATCCTTCTTGGTCTCAGCAGCCCCCTCCTCCCAGCAGACATCTGATATGTGCACTTTTTCGTACCGTGGAGGGAGGAAATACTCACACAACTAAATTATGCATATCTATTCACTTCCTGCCGGGTCTGTGCTTGTGTTTCTTTGATATTGTGGGTTCTCTACTGACCCAAAGGGAAAATGCATATTTTGGCATGTCTTGACACTAACTACGGGCACAGAGGGTATCGTGAAGCATGGAATGACCTCAAAAGATAATGAAGTAGGTAGCAATTAAATGGGAAAACCGCTCATGGAAGAAACTGAGTAACAGTTTGCTGTTAAAATTGTAGCAGCTAATTTTTTAGAGGCTAGAAGCGAGTACAAGAATTTGCCCGGCACCTTTTTATCCTTCCTGCAGCCAAGCTTTATGATGCATTACAGTTTTTGATTTGTTAATAGAAAACAAATCAATTTGTGAGCTTTCTTATTGAAAGCGTAATGTAATCATTCCTATAACAGATCGTTATCTGTGAGGAACAAGATTATTTTGCAAGGGCCATGATGGGTTAAGAGTAATTATCGACTAACAAACATGCCTGAAATCTTGTACTGAGAGACATGGTTGTCTTTTTCTTTTCAAGAGAATTTAATTTAAGTGATGCTGTTGTGCTGCTAGTGCCAGAAAACAAAGCAGGAGATTCTTGAGAACACTGAACTCTTGGTGACCTCTCCAATGACGATGTTAGCACTTGGCAGTACTTGGTAAAAAAAAGCACACTGAGAATGGATCACAAGTCTAATCCTTACTGTTAAAGGCAATCCTATGTAATATGAATTGCACTCACCTCTGAACCACTCCATTGGATTTCAAAGTAGTGGTGTAAATCTGGAGTAAAGCAATGACCCATTTGTCCAGTTGCCATTTCATTGACATTTAGGTGCATTTGCAAATGCAAGATGTAACAATTTTACATTTCCCATGCTGARGTTGGACACAGAAGGCCAAACGCCTGGGACACAGCAAGCAAGCCTTCAGTGGAAGATTCTGGACCAAATCTGAATGAACAGGGTTGCAACCAACCCCACAGAGGGTTTTGTGTAATGCCATACTTTGTGCACTTGCAAAACTAGGACTGAGGGTGTCCAAGGCCAGTTCCTGCTCTCCCCAATGGCCAGTCATGCAGTCCTGACTACAAAGCCCTTTTGCATCTGTCCCCGAGGTGTTGCTCCATTTGGAGCAGGCACAAGAAGCACCAGGATCCGGACAAGTGGTGATGCAAAGCACAGCTGCAGCTAAAACCAGCAAAGTCAGAAGTGCCTTAAGCTGGAAGTGAGAGTTAATGGAGATGGGAGACAGAGAACATAACTCGGCATTTTCCAACAGGGGCAAGAGGCGACTAATGGATTAGAAATCAGATGCAGCCCTACCATGGATTTACCCAATCTGAAATAAAAAAAAAAAACCAAGAAAACTCCATTAGTGTAATACGTCTTTCACACAGCTGTGACCAAGCTGCAGGCTCTGCGTGTGGAGGGAACAACAATTTCTCCTGCTCTGAGCATTAGTACATTAGTGTCATCTTGGATGAAGAGGGAGAAAATGAGAAATTGAAAGCGTAAGGAATCTTGTTTCTCTGAAGGAGCAGTCCATGGGATAGAGGTGAACCCTGCAATTCCAGCCCTGTGGGGATGCTATTTAAGGACCAACGATGTGTTTCCTTGGCCCTGTGTTTCCACTGTTTGCTGTCGAGGTCCTGATCCAGATCTGAAAGTCTCAGGATTGCTCCCCCTCCAGTGTTGCAAGCAAGGTAAAGAAGCCCTTTTGCTTTTGCTTTAAGAGGGGAGCAGAGAAAATGGCACACAGAGAGGATTCAAGAAAGCTAAGACTGCCCCTGGCTTTACCCCAGGCTGGCTCCTTGGGTTCTAGCATGCTTGATACAGCATGGATTTAGTTGCTGAATTTTGCCTTATTCACACTGAAGCCATGCCAACCCAAGATTACACCCATTGCTGCTGTCTAGCCTTGGGAGCATGCAACAGCATGGTCCTGGGCAAGCCTGGAGGTGCCTTCACCCTCGCAGTGCTGAGCAGCCCAATCCCTGCATCATGCCTATGTCCTCCCAGCAGTTGTGAATTAAGCTTTGTCCACTTAGGTTGCCTGAAGGCTTGGCTCGACTGAATAGATTTACGCTTGATGTCCTCTGCTCTCTTCCTGTTCATTTTTAGCTTCTAATATCCTAGTAGTTAAAAAACATGCTATCAGGAAATGGGAGACCTAGTTCCTACCTCTGCTCACACTAGAGTGTCCCAGGTGCCTTTGCCCCAAGTCTGCTGACTACTCTGGAGGAAAATGGACTCCTTCTGTGCTCATTTGCAAAATGCTTAAGTAGACTACAGAAAATAAAAGGAAAGCGGTCCAGGCTGGGACCATCTTGCCCAGTGGTTGGAACAGACCTCTTAGTGATAAGGAGATACTGGTGGACAGGACTACAAATCCAGCACCACACATGTGGTCCTGCAGTGTCTAAGTCCCTGTGGGCCATACCCCTCAGCTGTTCTCTGGGCCTCCAAGGCAACGGGTCATGTAAATATCTTTGAGGGCCTTAAACATTGGGATATGAACACTTCCCACAATTGTTATTGCTCTAGACGGTGAGAAGTCATTGCTTTTATCAGGAGCAAGCTACTAAAATACAGAAACACAAGAAAAAAAGTTGACATACTACAAAGGAGAGAGGAGAAAGTCAATACCATGAAGTCAGGGACAGATGGAGAAGAAATAAAGAAAATTAGGAACAGTTTCAGAACATTAAATTTTCAAATAAAAGGAAACACGAGACCGACTATGATGAAACCCTGGAGTGGTGAGAACTGGTGTATTTCTTCAGAGATCAATAAAACAGGCCCAGCTATTGAGATTTTGACTGATCAGCTGTGAAAAGTTGCTTTAGTGAATATCCAAATGGTTCCACCTCTTCAAAACCATGAGAACCCTGCCCACCATGGGGGTCTGTCCCTCTGGTCCCTCCTGGCCACCAGCCTACATTAGCTCCTTGTCTTCGAGGAGAAGGTAAAGGCTTGTTGAAGCACTCACCCTTAGCAGCTTGCTCTGCTGTGTGGCCAGGAGCATGCGTGGGAGGCTTTCTGCAAATTATCCTGATTTTTTTCTTGTTAAAATTCTGACTTTTTAAAGGCCATGCCTTTCACCTGCTCCAGCACTCATCAGGGAGGATGCAGTGGGGACCAAGAGAGAAGGCTGCCAGGCTGAGTAATCGATATATACATAGGAGTAAAAGGGTCAGCACAGTGCAGTGCCATGTATTTCTTTCCCCTGCTTCATTTTGATCCCTGCAAGTTAAGATACACCAGTCTCTGATTTAATGCCATGCTACATGCCACAGCATGATGTTGCTGACCCAGCTTGACATGAGAAGCCATAAAAGGACACTTTGACGGGATGATTATTTTCAAAAAGCTTTTAAAGTATGATTATAGAAACTTCAAATTTCAAAAGCTGGGAGCCTATCAAAGATGTTCTCAGTATGTTCATACATATCTATAACTTCAAAGAAAGGTTGAGAGGGCTCACATCCCTTCCTGCTTGAATACTGGCCAAAATTGCCTAGTTAACTTAAATTACCTCCTGGGAGTGATCACGGCAGGGTTTTCTGCTTTTATCCACCGAGAGGTTCTTAACCAATTCTTACAAAGCTGGACCCAAGTTTCTCTCCCTGTGTGTCCTACAGATGGGTCACATTGTCACCGAGGGGTTCTGAGGGAGCTCCTTGCATTGCCTGCTTCATCTGGAAGACTGCACATATTGCTGCCAAAATTAACCCCTTCAGCAAAGCCCAGCCTATGTTAGGAACTGAACAGGCCACAGATCTCCACCTCAGCATTATTTATTTGTTAGAGCAAAGGGCACTTGAGAAATGTACATGGAAAATATAGTCCTCATGATGAAGACAAAAGTCAATCATATTAAAAGAATATACACTTCTCTCTTCTTCACCCCCTTCTTTTTCCAAACTCCCTGTTTTTTCATAGAATCATAGAATTGTTTAGGTTGGAAAAGACCTTTAAGATCAYCAAGTCCAACCATTAACCTAGGACTGCCAAGTCCACCACTAAACCATGTCCCTAAGCGCCTCATCTACACGTCTTTTAAATACCCCCAGGGATGGTGACTCCACCACTTCCCTGGGCAGCCTGTTCCAATGCTTGACAACCATTTCGGTGAAGAAATTTTTCCTAATATCCAATCTAAACCTCCGCTGGTGCAACTTGAGGCCATTTCCTCTTGTATCCCTTTAACAAGATAAAATAAGGATGGAGAGGAAATAAGGAAGAAAATTTAGGTGAAAAATGGAAACGGAAAATAGTGCTGATTTAGTCTATAGGTTCTCTTGTAAAAAACATAAAACTTGAGGAAAATTGATGAGTACATTTTTTATCAATTTCCCATGAAACGATGATTCTCTTCAAGCCATTCTGCTTGGGGCCACGGCTGTTGTTGCTGCTGTAGTAAGCCCTTTTGTCAGTCAAGCTCCTCCAGAAGGTTACTCCTGACATTAAGGACTTCAAAGGTCCTCCAGGTGTTGCCAGCTGCCTCAGTGCGATGGCATCTGAACTGCCTTGCACGCTCCCTTGCACGGCAAGAGGCACTCTCCCCTCCCTGTGAAATCTTGTACCGTGCCATCTCTCCCCTCTCCAGAACTGCTCACGCTTTGCATTTCTGAAATAGAGGATTTTAGCCAGTTTTCCATCATGCCTTTTCTCTTGACTAACATGATGCGCATCAGTACCATGACAGGGGCAGCACAAATTCCTGGAAAACCTTATCAGTAATTTCTTTTTCCTTTGCTCTCTCTCCTTCCCAGTCTCTCACACCTGCCTACTCTCCCCCAATTTCCTCAGTCCTTTCCTCTCGTACCTTTCAGGGAACGCCAGAAAATTTAAGTGGGAAATTGCACTGAAGGTAGGACTTCTGAAATCTTGGCAGATATGTCAATAGCAATGCAGCTTTTCACAAAGCCTTTCATCCTCCCTGCCAAACTGGTCGCAAAAGTCCCAATTTTTTATTAGTCAGGGTTTTAAAAGACACACATAATACCCTGACCTTCAGTGCATTCACTTTCTGTGCCTACCTCGTCTAAAAGGATTGCTAGCAGCTTGGGCAGGACTCTGCCAGCACAGAGGCATCCGGTCTCTCCAATTAAATGGACGGGATGTTGTTCACTGCTCTGAGACTTGAAGCACAGACAATATTCTTGGTTCTGTTTGGTTCAGTTTCTCCCTGGTAAGTTACTGTCTTGACACTAAAAAAAACCACCTCTGACAATCTGGTAGCTGCCAAGGTCTTCCTGGGTAACACAATGGAAAATTGGAATGAAGTTTAAACAATTGGTTTTTTTCCCCTCCTTTTGTCAGTGCTTTGTATTATCTCTAGTCTATTGACGTGGCGAGCCTAGTCAACAGCTGAAATTTAAGTGCGAAATAAACCTTTTTCAAGTTTACTTGGAGTAAAAAGCCGAGTTTCTGAATTTACCCTAGAAGTTTCAAAGACTAGTGCTGGTATATCACCACTGTCTGTGGATGAAGCTCAAAGTGATGCTGTGATGGCCTGTAGGTTACTGAATAGTGGATGTATGGCCTTGGACCACTTTCATTTTCAGGGCCACAAGAGGAAGAGTCTCAGCAGAACCAAACTCACCCTGCTCAAATAATCCCTAGAGAGCAATGCTGATCTGGGCCAGATGAGGGGCTGTTTTAGGGGGCAGAAAAACCTACCAACCAACCAGCCAGCTAGCCAGCCAACCAACCCCACCAGGGCCGAAGAGGATCAGTACATTTACTTATCAAGCGTGGTTTGGTCAGCAGGTGGGTGTAAAGAGCCAGAAAGCAGACCAAAGTTACGCTGCACATTGGCTAGAGTAGCAGGAGTGTTTGTATTTCAAAAATAATGATGCTAGTTCAAAGCTGGTCCAGATCCATGTCCCCCTTACTGTCACCAAAAAATTAGAAATGGCTGAGCTGATAATATACTTCTGACTGCTGGGAGTAGAGCTTTGCCTTACCCCACACCAGCATTGCTGACACTTGTGTTACTGATTTCTTCTACCCTTTTGTGAGAGCAGACAAAACATACAATAATTGCAGTCTACAGGTCTGTAATCGGGAGGACGGAAAGGAGAAATTGGAGCAAATTAAATGAAAAGGCTCATTTTTGTTAGACGCAAAAAGAAATAATACGTATGTGAGTGCCTGTTTTTCATAAAAAGTCATTTACAGCTCTTTTCAGAAAGGATGTGTGTGAGCAAGACACACACATACATAATAGAGACAAATTAAACTCCCCTGAGTCAATGGTGGCTCTGCACGGCATTGCAATACAAAGGAGAAATACCTAGAGACACACTCGATTAGACCCTGTTTGCAGAAGCCATACCACTTGAAGTCTCACAGGTTTGAGCACCTAATTCTCTCAAACTCCTTCCAAAATCACAGCCTAGATGAGGGAATGGTTATTCCTTCACAGCCCGTTTGGCTGGGTGAAACTTTCTGCTCCAGACATTGTGCAGCCAAGCCCAGCACAGAGCTGTCTCATCTGCCCCTCGGTGGGTGACACACATTTGCTGTCATGTGTGATGCCGCATTGGCTGGTGACATCAGCGCCGTATCAGTTGCCAAGGCGATTACTTTGGCGCCTGTCTCTACCTTTATTAAAGGCCAGACCCTTCCATTACCTTGCTGACTTTTCGGAGAGAAAAGGTCTTTCCAGACTGCAATGGCAATTCCTTGTATTTCAGCCCATGCCTGCTGAAGCCCAGTTGTTCTGGCCAGATTTGGCTCTGCAGAGGCTGGTTTTCTGCAACAGCCTGCATGAGTGAGCACAAGTCCTTCCCCCTACTCTGCCTTTGTTTGGAGAAAATTCTCCAAACTGCAAATTTGCTTGCAAACTCCTTTCATGGTGCCTGMCTGGCTGGAGAGCACCATCAGTACAGCTCACAGCTTGGCTCCTGCATCCCTGGACACAACAGGGGATAGAAGGAGCAGGGAATGGTTGCTTCAGTTGCTCTCTGTGTCACCAGGACTAAGTTTAAGGTTTTCTTAAGGGAGGAGAAAAATGAGGCACAGCAGAAAACAGAGAAAGATCCACCAACCTTCTACACAATGAGTTTTCTTGTTGCATCCTTTTCCAGATTTTCAAGCTTTCAGCGTCTGGGTGTCAGCTGGAGGCTGTGCAGGGATCTGGTAGAGTAAACACACCCCCCTGCTAGGGACAAATGCCAGGAGTCTCTGGGAGAATGACACTAAAATACCCTGCCATGGATCTTCTGCTTGGTGCTTCCTCATTTCATTGTTTGGTTCTTTTTTTCATATTCTTTTGATTTACATATATCTTCTTGGAAACCTTATCATGGATCTCTCTGTTCTTTATGAAATCTAATTTCTAACTGCTATGCTTAGGAATAATTGCAATAACTGTAACAACTGAGTAACAAGGTTTCAAAAATACCTTTCGTATTTTCAGACTTGAAGAAGTAGAAGCTAGAAAACCACACTCCAGCTCACAGCTTCTTCCAAGGAGCTCAAATAACAGATCTTTTTAGTATTATTTCTTATTAACACTTTCACCTGTGGTCCCTTAATTGTTGTGAAGATAGAGAATGCCTAATAGGGATATTGAGAATAGCCTACCAAGGGTATGCAATGTTAACGATGCACAGGGGGGTGTCTCAGTAAGGTGCAAACTCCCCATGGGGCAAAGCAGCTGGTGCAGGAAGATTCAGGTCGTGTTTCCTCACTGGGCTCATGCAGCAGCTGCAGAGACCCAGAGTATCCCATTGGTGTGTCATTTCTCATGTTGCTAACAATTAAGTATATTTACTCATTTCTGGTTGTTTCATTTCTAGGCATTCAGCTGTGCAACCACAAAACACCCCCTAGTAAATCAGGGACATGCAGACAAAAGCCCCTCTTTTTAGATTGTGAACGTGTTGAGTGCTGGGTTTTATCAAGGAGAAAGAACACAGGCTCTGGCGGTCAGATAGATCAGCAGTCCTGAAAGGATCAACAACCCCGTGACACTCAAACATCTGTTGCATGGATTGAAATCCACCATATGAATTTCAGAGAAGATCAGAGCTAGAAATCCTATCAAAACCTTATACAAGGGATGCAGTGAGGAGAGGAGTGGACAAGGGGATCAGCACAGGGTGTCCCATGTACGGACCGGTGTGAAAGACACCACAAAATTCTTTCACRGAAAAAAACTTGCACAAGGGTTTGTGCAAGGTAACATCCCTGGGAAGAGGAAGAGATAACATTCAAATTAAAGAAATAGGATAACGCAGTACTACCTGAAAAACCATCAAGCCTACATCCAGGAGGCACAGGAGTCCCCATCAGAGTTTGCTTTGCTTTCACTAGGCTGCACTCCATAATTTTGCCTTGAGAGATTATCTGCAGTTTATTTTAACTGGGATGTTGGAGCTATTTTTGGCTTTGCAGTTTCAAAGATTCTTGTCACTTGCCTCCAAGCAGGCTTTAAAACCAAGTATCTAGGGATCTTAAGCAAACAAATAACAGGGCCTTTTCTGCTAGTCATGCTGCCTGCATTACAGACCCATCACATTTAATGTGTCAGTCAGGCATTTAGGATCTGCTTTCCCCGTCAACCACATATACTGCTGGCATAAAAGTCAAGTGTAAGTTGAAGGCAGGATTGTAAGCTATATATTATAGTTATGAAACAGACTCTGCACTCCCCTTGCTAAATGTTTATCAGACATTCTAGTTCCTCATAGTACAGAGTATGGATTTTTCTTCTTAAGCTTTGGGTCATTAATGCAGAAGGAAAGACCAGATGTACTACGTTAATTGTGTGGCAGTGATGCAATGGGATTTTCTGTCACTTGGAAATACCAAATGGTTCAAGTCAGAGGGAATCATTGATGTTTCTGTGCTAAATGACTACCCAAAAAAAGCAGACACCCCAAAATAATTCACATTTGACTGAAAGGATTCATCTCTTCTAGTGTATCTGCCTAAAATGAGGTGTCCCACCTAAGCTGGACACTCAGCTTTTCTCCATGGCTATTTATCTCTTRTATCTTAGGTACACTTGCCTTCAGGCATGATGAGTTGCCTTTAGGAGATGCCCATCTCTCTCCACTGGCTACCAAAGGAGCCTGGGGCTTAAAATAGGTGCTCACCTTTACAATAGCAAAAMCAAACAGAGATAAATTATGGACCTTCTCCCAGGCCAGCAGTTGGTTGCTAGAACTAGAAAGGGACTGCTGGTCACGGAGCCCAGGCTCCTGCACCACAGGACTCCATGTCACCCTGAGCTCAGTTTTCAGATAAATTASCCACCGACTCTGCCCCTTCCTACTCTTCAGTTCATGCCCAAGTTCCCTTTTGATTCTTTGTTTTCAAATGTCCTTTGCTTGTATTCAAAATATTCCTAACCAAGAGGAAAATTATTCACTTCGGGATGATGGCAAAGTTTGAATCGTTAAAAAAAATAATAATCAGGGTACAATTATTTTTTTGGCCAATTCTTTGCTGTATGCTCAGACTTCCAGGTCTAAAAACCTATTTTTGACATTTTTTTCACATTTGAGTAGCTTCAAGTTCTGTAGTTGGGCCTCCAATATCTCAGCCAAAGCCCACTGAATTCACTGGGAAGGTTTGCATTTGCATTCKCTGGCTCTCCATATGCAGTCATAGGAGCGATACAACCACACAGGCAGTGAACATCTTACCGAAACCCCCATCATCACTTTCCTTCTTCAGGTCTCTGGAGGGGAACCACAGAAACACAACACTTCCTACTGGGTTAATGGTCCTCATGCCCAGAATACTCCCCCCCCCCCCGCCAAAATGTGGTTAGTTATAGCTTAATCATTGTCAAGCCTGCCAGTATCATAGTGGAGCCAAATGATCCTCACATTGCAAACCTGCCTGTGTGTTCCAGCAGGAAAACCTGCATTGGGCCAGATGCTCTCTGAGATGCCAAAGATGTCTGAGATGATGTAGGAAACTGTGTGCAGCTGAGAACACCACTGCAGACCAGGGCAGAGGAGTGAGGAGTCTGGTGGAGTTCATCATAGCTGGGGTTGAGATGTACCACACAGTCAAGGGTTGTCAAGCTGAGAATGAAATCAAGATAAATGAAAGAGTGGCTGAAACTGTTTTGAAAGGGAGTTTGGATGGGCTCATCTTCAAAGAAGACTTCAGTGTGGGAGGGCAGCTGGAACCAGGATATTTTAAAATTTCCTCTTGTACCTTTGGCTTACTTTTTGTGTATGGTCTCTTCAGAGTAGAAGACTTTTTTTGACTTCTAGCCAGGAAGACAATAATTCTGCACTATTTTCAAGATTTTCTTAAAAGCCAGGCTCTGTAACAGATCTCAGGCTAAGAGAGCAGCATGATTAAGTGTCCTTTCCCCTATCCCTGGATGTGGAAGAGCATTTGGAGGACAGACACCACTGCTGATCTCCATGTGAACACCTGTGGGGGGAGCATGAGAGCTTGATTATTCAAGAATAGGAAGGAAATGTTATGTTAATTAATTTGGAAGAGTTTCTAATGTGAACAGGTTAAGATTTGCTAAGAAAAATTAGAGTTGATTAAATAAAATCCAGTAAGGAAGAGGAAGTTCAGTGCCAGGAAGCTACTAAATTACCATGACTCTTTTACCTCTGTACCATCTTTATTAACCACCTGAAAAGAAAACAGAGTAAACAACTTTCATTTATTCAGTGGGATAAGGACATCAGCAAGTGSCATTTCCCATTTATAATAATTACCTCTTTCATTTAGCAAATTCAGCTGTGTGAGAGTGTGACAGGGTGTTCGTGGCAATAGGTGTTGTTAGCATTCCTGGTTTTGCCAGAGGACGCTTTTCTYGTACATAGTAGTTACATGATGGCTTGCTAATTGTTTACTGGATTTGATCCTTTCTAAAGGCTTATTTCAGTAAATACAGCAGGTTTTTACCTGCTGGCTCCTTTCACAGGTTGTTAGTGGATGTCCTACGGGATGGTGGGGGAGAAGGGGCAGAGCAGAGGCGTCCAGGAGCACTGCTTCTTTTCTGTGGCTGCTGGTGCCAAGCACAGCAGGCAGGATTAGACCAAAGAAAAACCCACGGGCAGTTTCTCAATGAGGCACTCATCTTGCCACAGAGCTTTTAGGCTACCCTTGAATCTTCTTTGCCAGCTGGAACTAGTGAGTAATTTAGAGCAGGTTGGATGGGGCTGTAATAAAGATGCAGTACATCAACACATCATCCTTCTCCACCGRTTGCAGGCAGGAGAAGCAGCGTGCAAGCTGGTGCAATGCCTCTCAAAAGCTCCATTTCTGCTGTAGCCTGGACTGGTGTGGGACCCCCCAGCCCAAAGCCCTGCTGCTCTTTAACTCACCAAAACCGTAGCTGCAACAATTCCAGCTTAGTTTAGGGTTTTAGCAGAGGCACAGGGAAGGCATCAGAGTTTCCTCAGTGCTGCAGGTCTCCTTTCATGCAAATTGTAGTCCAATTTCTCTCTCATGTTGGCCTGAGTCTAGCTTGGCATGTCAGCCCTTCTACAGTCAAACACATAAAAGCAGCCTTCAGCATTAGGATTTTCYTCAAATAGCCGTATGCCACACTGGCATGACTGCAAGGTGGGTTAAAGTCAAGTCTCCCCTGATTCAGCTCAGAGTAAGTGTGAGGAGGATCCATCCTGTAACTGATACTTAGCTCCTCCTACAGTTTTGGTCTCGGGTAGGAAAAGAAAATGTTAAGATGATGGATGTCTTGATGGATGTCTTGATGTTTTTCCATGGTGGCACTTCTCAAAGGTGGTGATTTGCAAGATGTTGTCTTCCCGTGAGGGGGGACATCTGTTTGGGGAGCTCAGCTGGTGAGGAGACACAGCTGGCCTCATCTCCACAGCCACCCAATGATGCAGTTAATGTGCCATAGTAAGTGTATTTACAAACCACATGTGTTTAAAAAGGATAATGTGGCTAGGTTCCATCACCCGAGAAATTCAGAACACAGCTGTATTTTAGAAGTATTTCTCAAAGAATTATAGATGAGGTATTTACTATGATTTAAAAACAGAAGCTTCGTTTAAAAAAGAAAGTACAATTCTATTATTCTCCAGCTGTGTTCAGGATTTTTCCACTCAGCCTTCTAGCACCAGGAGCTTTACTTGCAAGGAGAAGAGTTGTCTGACTTTGCTCCCTTTGCCAAGTTAACTTTGCTCTAGTCCTACTTAGCTTAATGCTTTTGCTGCTCTTTTTATAGCCTCGATTTATTCACACATTCTCAAACATCCTTTTCTTAAGGCCTCCAGACCAAACAGCTCTGTGCTCTGATTGTTCATGTTGCTTGTGTTGTTGCAGATAAGTGCACTAGCAAATTGCCAATAAATTCCAAATTACAGATTGTTTCTATTTTCTTTTTTTAATTTCTGCACTACAGAGAGCAGCTGGATATGAATTTTTGTTTCTGAGGTTTTCCTAGCATGAAACACAACTCAGAATCCATCCACACTAGAGAATAAAATTGTTTGTTTTGCCTCGGGTGGAAATCAAAAGCAGTATTTGTTAAATCTCAGAGATATTTATATGGACTAACTTCAAAGCTCCGGATACTCAGAGCAATTAGACCGAAAACTATATGTGTGTTGTATGATCACTGCTCTACTATAATATTAAATTAAAAAAAAAAATCTCATTTATGTTTGCTAAACAAATCCAAAACCAAAAAGACTTCCAATAAGCATCTCTTTCATCTTCACTATAGGAAACTTCCAGGTAGCAAAGCACAATGAGTTTCACCGCAGTGCCTCATTAGTACCGAGTTTACAAATACAAAAGGGTTTGATGAGGAGGAGTAGATAAAACCCACTGCCATTTCACTTTTAAAGTTGCTGCGTGCCTCCTGGTTTGTGAATGAGTGCTGGGAGTCTGCTGACAATCTAGCCTGATAAAGGGATTGGATTTTGCCAGAGGTTTTAATAATCCTAATTCAATAATTTTAACAATGCAAAATGAATTTCTGATGATCTCTTTAACTACTTAAGGATCTTGTTTGTTCAGTCTTGCTTAAGACCATATTAGTTTCATTTAATTCAATAACCAATATGAACTGATGTACAACATATAATGATAAATTACTCCTAGACCGTGGAATTGATTTCTGATAGATTATCCTGTGCGTCGCTCGAGCGTTTTCCTGGCCTTGGCATAAGCTGTGTGGGTGGGAAGGCGATGGAGTATATGCAATACCCACCGAGGTGCATTGCATGAGCAGCAGTAACAGAAACCAGCTGTGAGCTTTTCAGGGACAATGTTTTTTTTGCTGTGGCAATACCAAAAAGCAAAGGGAATTCCCCCCAGCCTCTTTTTTTAAATTGCTAACAAAAATTAACTTGGAGGTCTTTGTGATCGCTGTACAATATTTAACTCTTTCTCTGAGCTCCTTTATCATCAACCAAACCGTGTTATGCTGTGGTGGAGGCGTTCAGGGAGGACAGTCATGCTGGTTGAAAGATGGGGTTTATCTTTCAAGGACTTTTTTTTCCCCACAACTTTGTGATTTCTTAACTTTTTTTACAGGGGCAAAAGGACAAGAGACATTCTTGTGAAAATGGACACTGGGAAGTGGTTGCTTTCCAAAGCCTCTTGTTTTCTCAAACTGACTTAGCCACYCTTTTTTAAAAAGAGTGGATTTCTTTTTTGATTGATTTATTTTTTAGATTCTTTTTTCCTCTTATAAAAATAATACCATTTTTTACCTAAATGGGAATGGCTGGTAATCTTCATTTGCATCAGATCATCATCCTTCTGTCAAGACATATGGGAAGCAAGAAAAATAAGAATTGAAATAATYGTACAGCTACACACATTAACTTTTTAGTGCTGTGGTTTTGGTTAGTTCGGAATTTCAGGTGAAGACCCACTTAGAGGTAAGAAAAAGCCCCAATCCCTTGAGACTTCAAGTGAGCGTAAGAGCATGTAGGTAAGTTGTCAGTGCTTCTCAGTTGTCAAATACTGGGAAAACAAAAAGAGAAATCAGATGTTTGAAATCATGGTTCCTTTTGCTGCTTCTCAGCTGTGGTGAGGAGAATTTTAATGCACCATTTGGGAAATCTAGAATCCCATAAGGAAGGAAAAGAAAAGATGAAGTTACAGTTGTATGTATGGATGAAGTGAAAGCAGTACTTTGACCTTTGATGATTTATGTGCATGTGAATCACAATTCCACTTTTCACACTATATTGCCAGAGATCACAATTATGTCACCGCCCCAACTAGGAACAATAATTAAAGACAAATGTGTTTTAATGTTTTTTTTCCTTATGTTTCCTTGAAACATATGGCACATGAATCATAATCAGGTACCTATTGCTGTTGGAAGTAGTTACAATTTGTGTACACAGTATGCAGTTGCCACTACAAATATTTATCTGAAAACATGAAACCAAAATAGTGCATGAAAACCATTTAACTAAAACTGCAAGACGTGCTGTTATTCAGTGGTAGAATTATTAAAAAACAGATTTTCCCATTTGTTTGGCTGTTTCACTGTTCAGTATTTTGAGTGTACCAGATCGATTGAAAACTTTTTAAATTATTGAATTAAAATCCCTTTTTAAAATAATTCCAAATTATATATTTAATTATCTGGTTTATCTGAATCCAGACTAATGTTTCCTTCTGACTGAGAGCAAATTTTAATGTTTTTATAACACAAATGGAAAGACAATTTCAAAACAAAAACACTAGAAAAGCAGAAAAATCAAAACATTTCATTTAGTTTGTCAAAACAAAATCTCTCTTTCACGGTACAGACCTATTTTCAGACTTCATCTGGCATGAGAAATTTGACAAAGTGTTACAAATTGGCAAAATAACATAGCTATCTACATGTATTGCTGAAAAATATTTCATTTAAAAATTATTCCAGCATTAATTATCATTTCCTGGTGAAATTATTTTCCTGAACAGTTTTGCTGACAAGTGTGTCCCTTTCTCAGCATACTAGATGCAAAACTTGTGAGCTTGCCAGGGTGGTATTTGTCTTGTAAATGCTTGATGTGAGCTGCTTGCACCATACTTGCCTGCACACGATCTCTGAATTTCTCATTCCAGTTGTACAGCTGCTCACTGAAGCCGCATGGCTGCACATCTCACAGGCTTTATATTTTCCAGCTACAGCAGTGTCTGTAGCCAAAAAAGAGAGAAAGTAACTTCTGAGAGGACATTCATCCCATCCTGGGGGACGTGCCCATCCCTCTCCACTGACAGAGGGTGCAGAGGGGACAGCCAAGGTGAACATCTTGGGGAAGTGCTAACTTTGAGGTTGAGAAATTAGGTGAGATGAATCGCATTGTGAGCAATTTCAGATGTGAATCCACATGGCCCTATGGGTGGAAACCTGTGCACTTGTTTCTATTGAAATGCTTATAAATTGATTTGATTTTCCTCAGTGAATAATTGGATGGAGTTTGTCCCTGTGACACCAGTCAGCCTAAAGCACACTCATCCTCGCATGCTGTTAAACTCAGTTTGAAGACTTGGCCAGGGCTGTAATCTGATATATGCAGGGGAGTTTTGCATCTGAATCCATAGGACAAGGGACATTATATTCAAGTTTTCCATCAGATTTAGTCCACTGGATTTTCAGTTCCTACTCCTTAAATCTGTCACGGTTTAACCCCGGCTGGCAACTAAGCCCCACCCAGCCGCTCGCTCACTCCCCCSCAGTGGGATGGGGGAGAGAATCAGAASAGTAAAAGTGAGAAAACTCGTGGGTTGAGATAAAGACAGTTTAATAGGGAAAGCAAAAGCCGTGCACCAAGCAAAGCAAAACAAGGAATTCATTCACTCCTTCCCATBGGCAGGCAGGTGTTCAGCCATCTCCAGGAAAGCAGGGCTCCATCATGCATAACGGTGACTTGGGAAGACAAACGCCATCACTCCGATCGTCCCCCCTTCCTTCTCCTTCCCCCAGCTTTATATGCTCAGCATGATGACATACGGTGTGGAATATCCCTTTGGAAAGTTGGGGTCAGCTGTCCCAGCTGTGTCCCCTCCCAACTTCTTAGAATCATAGAACCATAGAATCATTAAGGTTGGAAAAGACCTCTAAGATCATTAAGTCCAACTGTCAACCCAACACCACCATGCCCACTAAACCATGTCCCTAAGCGCCTCATCTACACGTCTTTTAAATACTTCCAGGGATGGTGACTCCACCACTTCCCTGGGCAGCCTGTTCCAACGTTTAACCACTCTTTCAGTAAAGAAATTTTTCCTAATATCCAATCTAAACCTCCCCTGGCGCAACTTGAGGCCATTTCCTCTCGTCCTATCGCTAGTTGCTTGGCAGAAGAGACCAACACCCACCTCGCTGCAACCTCCTTTCAGGTAGTTGTAGAGGGCGATAAGGTCTCCCCTCAGCCTCCYCTTCTCCAGACTAAACAGTCCCAGTTCCCTCAGCCGCTCCTYGTAAGACTTGTTCTCCAGACCCTTCACCAGCTTCGTTGCCCTCCTCTGGACACGCTCCAGCACCTCAATGTCCTTCTTGTAGTGAGGGGCCCAAAACTGGACACAGTATTCGAGGTGCGGCCTCACCAGTGCCGAGTACAGGGGGACGATCACTTCCCTACTCCTGCTGGCCTCTTGTGCCCCCCCAGCCTCCTCGCTGGTGGGGTGGGGTGAGGAGCAGAAAAGACCTTGACCCTGTGTAAGCCCTGCTCAGCAATAACGAAAACAACCCTGCRTTATCAACACTGTTTTCAGCACAAATCTAAAACGTAGCCCCATACTAGCTACTGTGAAGAAAATTAACTCTATTCCAGCCAAAAACAGCACAAATCCAAATCCTCATTAAAAAAAGAGTGGTTTTTTTTTGGTTTTTTTTTTTTTTTTTTTTTTTTTTTTTTTTTTTTTAAGCTAAGATGTGGCTGAAACCTCATGTGCTCGTAAGCAGAAACTACAGAATAAAAGTAGTACCAACAGCTTACGATGTCTGATACCTCTCAACTTTGGCCTAAAGAAAGCAGAGTCAGGGAGCTATAATCTGCTCTCCACCAGCTCTCAGGCTCTGCAAAGGGGAGTCTTTTCCTAAAGAAACTCTTCCTTAAAGTTTTTGCTTTCATGTTGAAAGAACAGTCCTAGAAACCCTTTGCTTTTAYGCTTTTGGGCAGGTTTTTCATGAGATTTGGCTCTCCCCATGCTCGCTAAAGTCATACATTTCATAACAAATGAAGAAGTCACAGGGAACACTGCCTGCGTTCCTTTTCTCTTAAAACTTTCCCTTATTGAGAAAGCAAATAGAAAGCATAAAGGCTATTTCCCTTGAGTGGACTGCAATCATTGTTACAAGCTGCGGCTTTGTGCCAGCCCTGGTAAATAGGCAGGGGTAGCTATTGCTTGCAGGATGGTGGTTTTAATCATTCACTGTGCAACAGATGTAGATACATTTGTCTGGAAAGAGAATTTTCACAGAAAATCAGCAACCTGCTTTGTGCCTCTGGGATTTCTAAATATAAACATCGTAGCATAGGCTTCACTTAATTTTCTCCGCGCGTGCCTGTGTTTAAAGTGTGCTCATTATAGAAACTGATTACAGAAATAAAGATCAACATGACCCTCTGGCTTGGAAGAGCAAAGTCACCAGAAAAAGCAGAACACATTCCCGTGGCCGGGGCAGGGGAAACGACATGTGGCAGGGGTGAATTGGTATATACTTCTCAAGGGAATTTGGGGTTACTTTCTGCTTTTTTACATTGTCCTGAAGCCAGAATAGCATGTCTCTGCTGCCCTCAGTCCTGTCCCCACTCCCATTCCTCCAGGAGGGAGCTGCAGGTGCTCTGGACTGGAGAGCGAGTGTTGTCCCATATGGGCTGCAAATTCGTGTAAGCTTTCCTGCTAACACACCTGAGGCAGCCAACCTCTGCAATGTTGTAAGCTGTCGTGGCCTCAACAGCATTGAGACTGCTGTGGTCACTACCTGTTCTGGGGAGGCTCTCAGGAGGTCACGGATGGCACTTCTCTCTGCTTGCCCATAGCCGCCTTATTTTGCTCCTGCAGGAGAAGTAGGGTGGGAGTGACGTGAGGAGTGCGCAGCCCAGCTGGGGTCCTGCTCTGCTCCACCACTGCCACTGSCTGGGTCTGCAAAAAGTGTAGGCAGGGCTTCAGGGAAGCAGAAGGGCTTTTCCAAGCCTTACATCCTCTGCTATCAGGCAAAGATGAGAACCTGTGGAGGTGATGCACCTAGAGAACAAGTAACTATCCTCAACTCCACCTCTACCAGTCCAACCCTGCTTTATTCCACCTATACAATYGGGTAAAAACCAGAAAAGAAGTTAAAAATAACTTCTTTCTTAGTCGGTACAAATCTTGGCCCTTTGCCGTTTTCCTTTCCTACAGCACTGCAGAAATGCTGGAGGCCACAGGGACCAAGTCCAAGGCCTGTTAATACCAACTCAAAAACTGCCAAAGGGCTTTAGATCAGCAACTCTGTTTCCAAGGATTATCTCATTTGGTAGCCAGGCCATCTAGATGAAATCACCCTAGATACAGCCTAGCTACTCTAACATTTGACCAACTCTGGACTCCTTCACATGCTAAAGAGTAGGTCAGAATTTGCATTAAAATCCCCTTTTAAGGTCAGCAAATACACAGAACAATTTAAATGACTTAAATTCATACAACAGGGCCAGAATCCATGGAAGATTTATGAGCATCATGCGTCTTTGTACAGGGGCCAACCCTCCCACATTATCCCAAAATCAAAGTCAGAGGGTAACCTTTTAGAGTGTTTAGTTTGGGCCACAATGGCCAGTGTCATGTTGATGATCTGTGTGGGGCTTATTGGAGTTGTTTTAATTAAAAAGTGCTTAACAAAAGAGAGTGGAAAATTCCTTCAATTTCTGGGTTTCACCAGATAAGGCTACATATCATATAATTTTCTTTGCTGTTCTCTACTTTCTCTTCTTCCCATTTTCTTCCTCTTCTATTACCTCTATAATGTGTTATTAGAATTGGCTTCTCTTTGTGGTTCTGCTCTGCCAGAATTGTGGAGACAAAAATGACCTTAGACTTTCTCTGAAAAGAAGAGGAACATGAGATTAATGCTGCTTTCCTGTGCTCAGTTTCAGCATCAGACTCTCACTATATCAAAGATTATAAAAAACTACGTGTAATACTGAAAAGTGTTGTAAAATACCTTGTATAGCATAATGAAAGGCTCGAAACCTCTTATTTTTCAGATGCTAGATTTCATTTTGTTTTGAGAAATATTCTATTTCCTCTTCTCTGATAACTCAATGAGTGTTGGACCAGACTTTGAAACCAAAGATTTATCCCAGTGTGAGACCAGCAGAAAAGTAAGATGCACACCTGAATATCTATTCACTACAGCAGTGCAAGTCTGCTCTGCTCTGGATTCACACCTGATTTACGCTGGTGTAGGAATCAAGCTACCACTGTATTTTAGAGAACATACAGATGCATCTCTAGCTGCTGTGGACTGATCCAGCTACATGATGCAGACTGAGTGAAGGTGATTTGGTTGCATGGTCCTCTAAAGTGTATCTTGAGCATGCCAAATGATGAAGGTCTTCATTCTTAACTTCTTTTTGTATTCATCTGAGGAGCCAGAGCAACTGTCTTATCATTCCCAACAATTTGTTTCCATTACATGCCTTAGAAATTATATAGATGGAAGTGAGGTGCTCATTTCCATTTGTATAGGCACAGACATTGATAAGATGAGGGACATGATAATACATACGGATAGAGCGATCTCTTGTAGAGCTACTTCAGCTATACACCAGTAAACCCCAGAACAGAATAGCTGGTCTGGAATAGCAAGCTTTTATTGCACAGTGGGTGATGAATGCCATAACCATCTGGTGTGGAAAGTTGCATATCACTTGTATGGTTTACAGACTAAGTCAAGATGATATAGCCATTGTGGTTCAGCCGCATTGAGCGGTATATATGATGGTATAAAATGTAGTGGTGTAGCTCACAGTACATTCAGTCACTTGGGGATTCTCAGCCATAACAGGCAGGCACCATGAAGACCAGAGTTGACTACAGAAGCTTCAGCACATGCAGGACTGAGCTGAAGTATTTCTTATTCCACATTACAGACTCCTGGCAAGCCTTCTGAACGAAGAGTCTTGAGCGTCTAGATGTACCTGCATTTGTTTTGACATCCACACCACAACTATTTTGGGAGTTGATGCAGGTGGGAGATGCTGAATCCTATTTCAGAGCCAGGAAGGGATCTATCAGGATATAAAAGACTTTAGATACTGCCTTCCTGCTATAGCAGGAGATTAGAGGGAGGAAAGGTGTTTTGTTCCCTTCCCTTTATCTTGAGCAGTCTGTGTACTCTACCTGCTCCCAGATCAATCCAGAGGAGCTGCTTCATGTCAGACTTTGGCAGTTGCCCCATAAAGGGTGTGCAGAGTAAGATAGAGGGGAAACAAACCCAAGCCCCAAAAGGTAGACATCACACCACTTCAATTAGCATGTGTGAAGGTAAGTCTTCAAAAAGGTTATCTGGTCTCTCTGTAACAGATGGAGAGAGATCCGTTCCCTCCTAAGGTGCAGGCCATGCCCTGCAGGTGCCTTCCTGCCCACTGGCCATTGAGAAGCATAGATGGCCACTTGGACAATACAGTTAGTTTAACAGAGCGCCAGTCAGCTGTATCGACCCACATCGCACATCCCTTCTCCTCACTGGCGGGTGAAAATCCATATGCAGCTGTCATTCCTGTTTATAGTATTTGTGGAGAATCGTCAGCTGCCCTGTGAGGATGATTTTCCACCTGCCTTGTTGATCTCATGCAGAACAAACCGAGTATAATCAGGGCCTAGAATTCAATAAAAAAATATACTGACACTCTGCAAGATCCACTGACTCGGCATTCTGCAGATACGACCTTTGGAAAGTTAATGCAAGACTGCTTTAGATTGGAAGGTCAGCCTGAAGATTAAACAAAACCAACTTGTGCATGAAAGACTTGGCAATGTAAAAAGATACTCTCCCTATAAAGACTCAGCTGCAGATTTTGAAATTGGATACATATACAAATGCTGTTGACAATGTGACAGAGAAGTCTGAAAAACACGGTTTCGCTTCTGTGATCTTGAAAGATACTGAGCTCAAAATGCTGCAGAGCTGATGCCTCTGCCATCATCCACCCGGTGTGGCCAAGCACCCACAGTTCTGAAATTTTAACAATTGAACGTTTACCTGTCTCAGATATAGAAACTGAAACTATGCCTAGATTTAGTGGCATAAATAGCACAGTGCACTAAACTATCCTCAGAACATGATGAGTGCTTTCGCTAAGGGATTTGATTACGCAAAACTGTCACAGAGCTGCCTTATTTTCCTGTCAGGATAGTTTGTACAGCCTCACCTGCAGTAACTGTTCTGCTGTGAGCTCATGAAGGAGGGCTAAGCTAGCCCACTTATCTTGCATTTGCTGCAGGCTCATGGGATGCATGTAGAAAATTATCACAGCTCAGCTGATGCATGGTGAGTTTTTACCCGCAGGTCACTTCACAAACGTAAAGAGGCATGGCTCGTCTAGGGGAAAAGAAAAGAAGAAACAACAGCCACAAGAACTTGTGCTGGTCAGTGAAGTAGTCTGAAGGCTGTATAATTACTGTGCAAACTCAATATGGTTGTCAGTCATTCACTGAGGTTTGCTGAATCGTGGTGGCTGATCACGCCTGAGGTCTTTGCTGGCCTCAGTGGCACAGCAGGACACAGTCCACCTTCCTCAAGGTAAAAGGAAGACATTTGATATCCCATTTGGTATCCCTTCCTCAAGGTAAAAGGAAGACATTTGATATTTGGGTGTTGAAGACCGCATAGGTGGCTAATTACTGGCACTCAGCCAGTGGAAGACAATGAGCTAAGGAGCCACAACTCAAGACAATTCAGGCTTTCTCCCCTCGCATCCATCCCCCCTATCATCTGCTTCTGGATGTACTACTTTTCATGGCAGGTTTGCAGCCCTGTGACCACACCGGCTTTTGCCCTTTAGTTGCACTTCACCGTGTAATAACTCCTTGCTGACATGCTGGCTGTCTTCAGGCATTTCCAACCCACCGTGGCACAAAGCTGAAATTGCACAGAGTTGTGAGGAAGGGAGGAAGAGATGCCTGAGTGACCCACACAGTCCACAGCAGAGATACGGATCTATTGATTCTTGCTGTCGAAGGATCAAACCTTTGTAATTTAAAATTATACATGGAGGTAGTTCTCAGTGCCAAAGGCACTTCTGATGAGCTTTGGAATGGATTTATTTAGAAATAGGATGACTAATTTCCATTTATAAATTATGACTTCTCTTGATACTTTTCAAATTGGACATGGATGTGTCCAATGCTTTTAAGATATTTTGGCAGCTATTGGCCATTGGTCAGTCAATTCAGTGCTGACCCAGCTCTTTCTGAGGATGGTGTCAGCAGTTCCTAGTCCTGCAGAGGTCCTGGAGCGCTCACTGCACTGTGCCTGTGAGCCTTGCCTCCAAGGGGGCAGGGAAATCACAGGCGCACACAATGAAGTCAAACCTGCTAGAGAAGACCATGTGGCTGTGTCTGGATCCCCTCTGACTCACTGGACCTGGTCAGTGTTTTGGCCTCTTACTGAAACCAACAGAAATTCAGATACTACCAGTGAATGTGTCTACAGAAGCTGAATGCAGGACCACAGTTTCGGATACTTTTTTAGGCAAGAAACAACAATTACCATAATCTTGTCTGGCGTCTGGCATCTTTCATGACTTGCGCAAGTTCTCCTAGTGATTCTTTTAACTTATTAAACCCAAGCTAGAACAGATCATTTAGAAGGACAAACATTCTCATTTTAGAGTTAGGTGGTTGCACTTCTTTCACCATATTTATCTTGCAAGTTAGACAACCAACATTAAAGCGATCTTCCAGACGAGTGGAATAAAATGGGTCCCTTTCTTAGCAAGATGAGTTGAACTCTGGTAGATGTCATGTCCATCTGTTAACTGTACATGGAGACTAAAAAAGTAATGTAGACTTAATCTCAGTCTTTCAGAGGGCTGAAGTTACATTCATAGACAGATTTCTTTTACGTGGCCCTGACTATCTTTGTTAAGATGGTAGTACATTCCAGTTAGGTTATTTTCTTGCTTCAGACATTTTCAGCGCCCAGACGGGACAATTTCAATCCAGCAATCCATTTAATTTTGCCCATCACAAAGCTATGACTTTTTGCACAGCCTGCACCAAACTCTGCTTGGGGGGGCGGGTCCCAGRCCCCAAATCAAAGCCAAAAAGAACATTTTGGAAAATCCATTAATTTTTTCCCCTTTAAAGCTGGTCATTTTTTGGAAAAATTTTTGTTCAGATTTATATTGCATGCTTCTGCATTAATTAATGAAACTAATTTTCTCTGGATTAAAAAAGAGTCCGTACCAGTCAAGTAAAAGCATTGTACTTAAGGGAGGTCCTTGCTTACTGGCACTAGTCAGGACTTAAACCAACGATCGACGGGTGAAAAAGCATTTTTTCCCCTTAATGAAAGAGTTCCATTTTATTGAAAAATAGCCTGACTTGTAACAAGAATTGTAGTCTAAAGAAATTTAACTCCACAATACGTTAAATTATGGAAGTGAGAAATGTGTAGTTTGGAAACCAGTAATAGAACAATAATGAAGGTGAATATATTCCGAGATAATAGGAAAAACACAAAACTCATTTTCTCCACATAAATTACATACATATATTTATTTATAAACATACACACAGGGTTGTATATGTGTTTATTTATGCCTCCTAAATGATGGAAACTAAACTACACAGATGGGATTTCTGCGAAAACTAGTAATTTTTCACTTAATACATCAATACTGACTTTTTTGAGTGGCTGTGAATCTTCTCTAGCACTGTATTTCACACTTTTTACTAGTAAACAGAGTTTTCTGTGGCAGAAAACACTGTATTTTCACCATTTTCTTATAAGAATGCTTCCCTTTTCACTCTCAGAGAGTGTAACTCTATGTTTTGATGCTCCCCTTTGCATTTTTGTCAAAAATTGAAAGCCACTTTCATCGAYGGGTTGAGATTTTTCTCCCAGGCTTTCACTGTTAGTGTGCAAGCTCGATAAAAAGGGTTTGCAGCTTGCTAAGGAAAACAAACTACCAGTTCCTTTTAACAGAAATAAAAGTGTCTGAGCAACGTGAAGCTGCTGCTTCCACGCTTCAGTTTTGCTTGAAAAGAAAATGCAAAAGCTCTTTGTACTGCACATTGTTAAAAGTCCAGGCTGTTTCATGTTTTAAGATATACCAAATTGTTTAGACTAAAGAGAGAAAAAACACACGTTTAAAGGCTGAAATAGCTATATTAGCATGTAATCTTGTAGAAGTGTTACAGCCTACGGTGTGCTTTTCTCTGCCATTCTGCTCTAAGGAAAGTCTGAGTTGATTGAGGTAAAGGGACACCTAACGGGATATATCTAATAACAACACTGGAGAATTTTTAGAAATTAGTTCCATGAAACCAAGGAGTGATGGCCACTGTTATAAATTTAGTAAAGTGTGAGCTGCAGATCGTGAAGAAACATAATGCATCTGTTTGAAAAAAAAAAAAAAAAAAACCAACCAAAAAAACCCAACAAACCCTCTGGTTTTAGGAAACTGCTGATTCCTGAATTATTACAGTTCAATCCGTGCGTGATACTGCTGGAATTAGCATCCTCTCTAGAGCAAGACCACACTCCTACTGTGAATGTGCTCACCCTGTATGTTGCAGTGGAGAACAAGCCTCCTTCCCACTCTCAAAGGCTTTTTGCAGCCCAGCTCATCCTGCCAGTCCAGGGTAACATTTGAGAGACTTGGAAGAAAGAGGAAAAGAAAGGAACAGGATTAATATTACTTTCAATATGTTAATTCCTTAGCCAAATCAAAGACTCTCAGCTTTGCAAAGGCGAGAACTTGAGAAAAAAAAAGATATTTGAGCATTTGAAACCAGTAATTTAARTGAACAAATCCTGATAATTTAAGATGACAATTAGGTCGAACACATTTGAAAGGTTACATGCATTGGTCACGTAACATTTAACTGGGAGGAATTTCTGTGATGGATTTAAGTTTCTAGGCAATTTTCAGAAAAGTCTGAGGTTTTAAGGTTCACTCTGAGGGTAGCTATCACAGCTACGTTTCATTCCAGTTGCAATGCAATCTGCTGCAGTTTGACATGATTTGGATCAGGGTAACAGCAACAGCGTAGGAAGAGATGGAACACCCTCAGCATGGGCAGCCTTTTATCCACCCCCTTTTTTTCCTCAGCCTGATTTTTATAACAGCTGGTTCCACAGGAATGATCCTTACCATGAATGCCTTGAAGGTCCAGCCTAGAGTAGTAATAAATCTCTCATCTGTCCTGCAGTGGTCCATGGCTGTAACTCCGACACCTGAGTAGAGCATGAGCCTACCCATGTCCTACAGCAAAAGCAGGCGTATCTGGAGCTTTAAAGGAAAACCAACAAAAAGGGCAGAGACCAATGTCTAGCTGAATGCAAACAAACAAAACTCAAGCAGACAACTAAACTGGGTTTGGTCAAGAAGAGGAGAAGTAGCTAAACAGGCCTGGTGAGGAAAAACAAGAAGCACCTGTAAGCACTACTGAGGAAAAACAAGAAGCACCTCCTGGTGCTGCTGTCACTGAGATCAATGACAAAAACCTCCCAGATTTCAGCAGAAGTATTCCCTCCTACAAAAAGCTCCAATCCGAGGAGGAGGAGGATGAACATGCTCAGTAAGAGGGCTTCAAAAGCAACATTATTTCTGTGCCTTGTAGGAAGGAAGAAGGCAATTGCAGCAATATTAAAACTGTTAGAAAAGTGTCTCAAGCTGTCCTACAAATTATCTCCTGCTGTCTCAGCTCTCCAAGATTCTGAAAGTAGAATAATTTAAGTACAAATACACTGTACACAATCTTTAAAACCACTTCAGATGATCTCAGAAGGACTTGGAGAAAATATTATTTATCATCCTATAGTGATATAATGAGGTAAATCACTGATGTCATCAATTCTTTTCTCTTTTAGCTACAAACAGCAGGGTTCCCAGATGCACAGCTTCAGTCAAATGAAATTTAATATAGGCACTATTTTAAGTTGATTTGATTAATTTCTTGCCAGATTCCATTTGCTGACGCTTATTTTTTTCTGCAGGAGAATCATATTAAAGGCGTAGCTATAGAAGCAGAATTTGGAGATAGTGATCTTTAAAATAATTGATGTAGGGAAGCTAACCCTGAATATAGTAAGTCAACCGCCTGCTCAACTTAACAATTATGTGTTAAAGCTGGCTCAAATCAGAACCACTGCCAGGTCAGGGAAGCTTGTTTGGAAGGTCCATTGTCCCTGAACAGAAACGATGATAACGTAAGGCTAGAAGGGTCCCTTGGGTAATCAAGTTACTCCAAACTTTAACATCACAGTCTCCTGGATTACAAAGTTACTGAGCTGTATCACAGATTAAAAGTCTAGCACACAGTGCAGACCGTGCGTATAAGAGGATGCTTGCCGCTGAACTCTGGCAGTGCTGGATCAGGCCCGAAATAATTTCTGTGTGCAGATTTATTTCTAAGGCTTATCTGGGAGCTGAGATTTTTCATCAAGGATCATCAGCGTACAGAAATTGCTGAGACTTCTTTTTGTGGTAGAGGATGCTGTGCCTGTATTTGACTTATTTTCCTCATTTGCAACACTTCAGGAGAAATCACCTCTTCCACTCAAATCAGCAGCTCCCTAGACTTCTCTGTATAGATCCAACAGCTGGGTGAGGGACTAACCCTGAAACTTCACTGTATGAGTAATCCAACCTAATAACACCCAGTAAGAGCTGGGATGAAGGCCCAGGTGGCATGTACAAGAATAACAGAGTGCTCCTTTCCCCCACAGACTGGAACATGATTTAACCCATGTAATTAACGCTCTCTTGCACTCATAGAGATAAAAGTCAGCTTTCATTTCTCTGTATTATTTCTTCAGTTTACTTAGTAATTAAAGTCAATGCATAGCTCAGATCACCTGAACTGCCTGTCACCTTGAAATCTCTGTGCCTCTGCAGCACTGAAAGAGCAGCAGACAAATCAAGAGGTACAGACTCAAGTGATGTGCTGTGAACGCCAACCCCTCCGGCTGACTTGTTGTTGTATATATTGGATATAGCCGTGTGGTGGGTGTGCTGAAC
Organism: Phoebastria nigripes; assembly: GCA_035582835.1. Classification (NCBI taxonomy): domain Eukaryota; kingdom Metazoa; phylum Chordata; class Aves; order Procellariiformes; family Diomedeidae; genus Phoebastria; species Phoebastria nigripes. The sequence goes on along the minus strand of JAYKAV010001445.1, from coordinate 893,893 downwards.
TGACTGTTCCAGAATATATTAGAATTGTTAATCATTGTATTTATCAGATCCTACCCCAGATGCATTTGGAGTTCATCAGTACAATCTGAAATATTCTGCTCTTGAAGTCATCTAGCTAAAGAGTAGTTTAGCAATACATAAGAAAAATAGAAGAGGAAGGTTATGCTTAAGAGGTCATGGAAACTAACTCTGGCAGGCTCCCTAGGTATGGAAGAGGAAGGAAAATCCCTACAACGACAGAAAAGGCTACCCCAAACATCACTGGAATTAATTTAAGACAGTTACCAGGCATCATCAGCAGGTGAGAAAGAAATAAGCAAAAAAGCAAAAGTAACAAAGATCAGACCAGGTAGGGCCAAGAGCAGGGCAGGAGCAGCAGGAAAAGAAGTCAGCAATTAGCAAATAACTTGAGTTCCCTCTTCGCTTAACTCTTCATACGAAGAGTCATTGCACCATGTGGGAGCCATGTCTCAGAGAGAGGCCTCTAATCAAAGAGTGGTAGTTAAGGCCAGCATAGCAAGAAGACCTCAGACCACAACTGCCCATGCTAGGCTTCACCGGGGATTTTATACTCAATTGATGATGCTTGACTGGTTCACCTTAGGCTGTCCTCCTAGGAGAAGTGTGCCTGGGGTCTGGGTCAATGTGACTTTAGTTGCCTTGTGATGGACTGGGTGTTTGGAGAAGGGTGGATTTCCCCTGCTTGGGTCACCAGCAATTGATCACCTGGAATAACTCATGAGGGTAGGCAAGAGCTTGTTGTATCGAGCTGTGTTGGGGTACTTTGGGAACTCCCAATGGTTGGTGTGGGACTGGGCAGGGAGGTGAGATGCGAAGGGTTAAGTGGGAGATACAATACCTGCTAGGAGAGAAGCCTTTTAGCCTGAAATTGTCAAACTCAATGAACATTCTCATAGTTCCTCAGTTTTCATCTCCTGGAGCGTCATCCTCCTCCTCAAGCTTTCTTTTTTAATCTCCTTTGCTGTCATTACTTTGACTGATGTAGTCTGGATAACTGCGTGCCCAGGCTAAATTCAAAGCAAATTGGAGTGTCCCGCTTGCTGGATGTAATTGCTGCATGTGTATAGTCACTTAGTGGGATTAAAGGAAAGTAAAAAACCAGGCACACCCGTTTCAGGGAGCAAACCTCAGAAAACTTCATACCTGCTGGATCTTCAAGTCGTTTTGCTTGTCGAGAGCCCAGTGCCAGTCTAGAACCAGATTCAGTGTTATGCTAAGACTGATGTACAGAAAATACAGTAAGGAGCATTCTGAGCTAGCATTTACCAACTGGTAGTCAAGAGAAGATGACAGAAATGAAGCTCAAGACCATTGAAGGACTCTCCTGGACGTGATGGGAGTGAAGTACTTGCTGGCTGGCTGCATGCCACATTGTGGTGAGTGTAACATTGCCAAGGTCCCATCTCTCTTGCCATATGGCAATACCATACCAGAAACCTCTTAATGAGGGGAAAACCCATTGCTCCTTTTGTATCATCTCTTCTCTAGGCAAAAGAAGGTCTGTGCAGTCCTGCCCTGAACTTAGCTGGGATTTAGCATTAGTCGAGAGCTATTTGGTAGGCACATAGTGCAGTGCAGGCTAGTGCTCACTTTGGGCACTAGGTACTAGACCCTGACCTTCAGTTCTGTCGTAAGATCACTGGACTGAAAGGCAAATCCTGGATTAATGAATGTGGTCCATCTTCAGTGTATCAAGTGTGACATGAGGAGAGCTACTTCTGCTTTTCCTTCCCACTAGTAGGCGAAACTCTTCCAGAAACTCTCTTCCCTACCTGCCAGGAACTTTCTTCTTATTTCAGCCTATGTGGAGTCAAAGTCACCTTAAACCCACTTATTTTTATGCTTTCATTGCTCACTGGAGCAATTGCCAGTGCCGTGGGAGGGAGAGACAAAAATCAGGCTGTCCCAGTATGAACGTGATTAGAGCACTTTCCCTCCTTGTTTCTGTCATATTGTTGGTGATGATTAACGAGATGCCTCACTTGCCACCAATAATTATGGGACTTCTTTAATTACACAATAGGAAGGGTAACAACCAGTGGAGGAAAAAGCTGGGGAGGAAGAGTGTGCTATGCTGCAATCACAGAACTGAACAACCCAAGTGGCTTCAAGCAAGATGTCCTGAGGATGGTATGTATCTGCCCAAGCTCTGAACGGCCAAACCATTGCATTGCTTTCCCCTTGGGTCTCTTAAATGTGTCCTGCAGATGTTTCATGGTAGGTACTAATTTCCCCTTCTGGTCCCCATTTTCTGCTTTCTCCTTTCCAGCTTTACTTTTTTTTTTTCCAATCCAGTAGTGCTTAAGTCCTATTCATAGAAGAAGCCTATTCATAACAAGCTTTAAAAAAGATGGTTAAAAATCAACTTTTGCAGAAATTCTTGGCTTTTATCAGAGCATTAGCCTGTGACAGCACAGGAAAACCATGCAGTCAAGCCTCTTCTGCTTTTCTTTTATCCATGTGGAGCCTACCATCTTGACTTTGTGTGCATTGCCTTTCTTGTTCTCTTTTGTGCAGCTCTGCAAAAGTCAGTGTTGACCTGTGGCACAGCAGCAGTTGTGCTTTGATTCTTTCTGCATTCCATCTCTTGAGATCATTTTTAAAAGTCTTAAAGCCATTTTGTACATTTAGAGATGATCTTTGTGGGTCTGATTCAATGCCCGCTCATGCTGCATCATTAACCCTTTTAAATGATAGCAAGGAAATAGCATCAGATCACAGGACACTTGGATAAACTGAAAGACAACGGTACATTGGACATCACAACTTGGTTTGGGCAGACTCCTGATACCAATGGTTGTATGCAGAAAAACTCTCCAAAATCTTCTTTGCTTCCAAGTCAATGTRAGTAAAACCAGAAACTGCTTTAGAAATCAAATTGTTTTTCCTAAAGTATTTCTGTATTTCAATGTACTTAGAAATTGTGTAAAAGACACTCAGCTGGTGAGATAAGTTGCACTGTAATTAGTGCATCAACTCCTGTCTTTTGAGAATCAGACCTAAAATGCACATACAATAGAAAATTTCTACAAAATAAAATATGGCCACAATAACAGCCTTTCAGAAAATAAGTAAGCAACAAAGTTATTGTTTTCTCCCCGACTCTGGAACAACTAATTAAACATATTTATCTGACTAAATAGTTTGGTGTATTGCTATAAAATGATTCTGCGTTGCACTGACCCTCAGTGGTAGTTTATTTTCAGTCTCCCTTTGCCTGGCTCTGTTATTTCTGTGCAAGAAGCGGAACAATTGCAAGTATGTTCATTTGAATTTTTTCTTATTTTGGGGGCAGCCTGGCTTATAGGGGTCTTTTTGCCATATTATATGTCCATTCCCAGTATTTTCTGATTGCTTAGAATAACGGATATTTACAAGCTTAACAGAGGAGCTTTGATCAGCTTGACATCTTTGTCTTTCGACAGTCCAGCAAATTGCTTGCCAGTTTATAGGCAGTTTGCCTGAACAGCAGCCCAGCATTGCAGGAACTGCTTGCTCATTATACTTGGGGGTTGTGTATAATAAACAGTATATTGATGTTTTCTCCACATGTTGATGTTTCCCATTGCAAATCCAAAGAAACAGAAATACCCCGAGGAGCTGCTGACAGATCTGATTCTAAAATAGAGCTGGGCAAACCATTTGCAAGAAAGAAAACCCCAAGAACCCAAAGCGCTGAATTTTGACAATTTGCCTATTAGTGATTTACTGGTGAGCTCTGAGTTTTAAATTTTTATTCAGTGAATGGTCTGTGGTTGGTCTCTGCCCATGGATTGCTTATATAAAGTATTTGCTTTAATGGCACTGTGAGCTCTGTCTTTGGTCAGTAAAGAATGCATCCTTCAAATACAAAAGACAAAAACCCAACTTCTGCTCTCCTCATAAATGCCAAAAGCAGATGAGAAATGAAGAGAAAGCACTAAAGATGTCTTTTAGACTTTTTTCCTTTCTTTTCCCCCTAACATTTCCTTAATTAAAGCTGATAAATGCCAGTCTAAACAGAAAGATTTGCTGAGAAGCAGGGCTCAAAAGGAGACCAAACAGCAGGAGCAGCACAGAGAAGTGGAGTAACCTCTTCTCTTTTTCTAATGAGGTTCTGGGAGAAAGAGATGTTGAGCCAGTTCCTTCTTCTGTCTCATGCAATGGGTGTTCAAGCCCTATCTTGGGGGAGCAAAAATATTGTCTCTGTTGTCAGAATAGATAGTTGAAAGCATTTTAACCCTTCCCTCTGCCTGTTCCTTATTGCATACTTCTACATGTGTGTTTACAAAGKAGGGACTGGTTTTTGCCTGTTTGAAGGAATAGATGTCTGCACAGAATTGTGCATGTTAAGTGGAGGGTTTATTGACAAGCCCTTTCTAACCACATCTGCTCTGGACAGTGCAGCTCCAAGCTTACAAACCATGCAACGAAAAAGCAGTACCTTGGAAGCATTGCATCTTTCTCTACTGAAAAGTGAGCCAATTACCTATCTGTTCACACAGCCAATGCTCCCTCTCGGTAAGAAGTCTGAACATGCCATTTCTAATGCACCAGGATGCTTATCAGCCTTTGCGTCCTATCGGTTTGAATAATTTCCCATAGGTAGAAAGAATGATGTTTCAGGAAGATGCATCTATGACATCATCTTGCGATGGCACTCACATTGATTAGAACTGAGTTATCTTTCCTCTCTGCAAACTGTATGGTCTTAAGAATTTGTTATGACTTCAGTTGCCATTTCAGCTCCGTCGTATTTCATTGAAAGGTTACATTCAGGTTACATTAGTAGGAGAAAACTTGAGCATCTGCAACTTTACCTAAATTCACTGCCACTTTCTGTCCATGTGACCTGGATTGTCAAGCTGGTTCGAGTACCTATCAAACTACCACTGGCTACTTGGACCTGTACCATTAGACTAGAGCATCTTCTGCATTTTAACTGCAGTAGCACTTCTTTCTCCTTCATCCATACACCAAAGTTGGGTTTAATTTGTGGTGATTCACAGCTCTGGGCATTAAACTAGATTTGTGCAGAACCAGAACTGATGGGAACCCTCTGAGCCTGACCTCTTCTGAGGGGATTCCTGAGTCTATGGGATCGCATAAAGGCGTTTAGATATATTCTTTGATATCTCCTTGTTTTTTTGATAGTTTTTTTCATAATGTAGAGATTTCTCATTGTGTGAATCATTCCCCTTTGCAAATGTTTAAAATTCCTTAGAATTGTGGTGTAGCCAAATGAATTGAAACAAGCTCGTTGAAAATATTTGTGTTAAGCACTACTTTTCATATGGAAGGCAGGTCTCTGACTGAGGCATTTTTTAGCTAAGTCATTTGGAAACAGCAAGTCTAATAACCAGCTCTCAGCAGACTATGGTTTCCCTTGTGTTCAAAGAGGTGGGCTGGCTGGTGCTGCCAGGCTGTTGGGTTGCAGCACAAACTGTCCCTCCTGAGCTGTTTTCAGAATCCCCAGATGCATTTTCGTCAAAATTTCCCATTTTTTTCCTCTTTCAGCACTTGTCCATCCTCCATCATATAATTTTATTTTTTTTCCATTCCAGCCTCCTCTAATAGCCAAGGGAACTTGCTTCAGTCCAGGCCATCTGGACGTTATTCTTTGTATTGAAATATYTGTTGCAAGATCACTTTTCAATTCTCACACTGTTTTCCTTGTTTATTTACAGATGCTAATAGATACAGTGGCATCACATGCAGCTTTCTTCTCTTTTGCAGTAACTCTGACACAAAATAAGGAGCTACTATGAGACTTTGTCTCCTTGGACTGTATGTATACAGTCTTGCAAGTTGTGCGTTGGTGATAACGCACGAAGGACTTACTGGTACAATACCTAAAGATTTGGCAGGGTTGTATGGCAGGGAGAGCCCTGTGTTCTGTGCTGACATACAGGCAGCTGATGGCACCTCTGATATCCAGAGATAGCAGTTTCTAGAAGTCTAGAGAAATCTAATTCAGCATGATTTTAGCTCATTCTTCTCTACAGTATCTCCCTCTTCAACAGTATTCAACTTCTCAATGAATGTTTTACTTTCCCTTCTTATGCTGCTTCTAACAAGTTTATTGTTCTGACTGCACTTGGACCAAATATTTTATTTGGTGTCTATCCTGTACGTAAACCAGCCCTTGTCTTGCTACTCATTTTCAGGACAGCAGCAAAACCCAAAAGCAAACAGGAACTTAATGAGGCTTAATGAAAGRTATTTCATTAATATTTCATTAATTAAGGCAGACACCGCTGTAAGTTAGGAGTGACACTGAGATAGGTCTGGGAGGGGAGTACTGCACAGCAGGCTGCAGGCCAGGCAGCATCTCCACAGTGATCGACCACTGCCAGGTTTTGCCCTCGGGAGCAGACTGCTGATCTTGGGCCTTTGAGGTGACTGAATCAGCGGTTCCTCTGGGTCTCTTATCATTGATTTTTGGAAAGCAGCTTTGATTCTTGAATGCTTTGTTCCAGGTGTGTGGCCGGGCTGCCACGTTTGAACTTGAGCTGGGAGCTTGTTGGATAACCTTTAATGAAGAAGAAGGAAAGGCCAGCATGAAGCCCAGCGAAGCAGAGGTCGTTTGAACGGTAACAGCAAACAGCTAACATCAGAAATAATCACAGAGGAAATCTGGACACTTCACTTCATATGTGTGTGGGTTTTTTTTTGTTTCAGATGGAAAGCAGCTCCTCTTTGTTGTGGTTTATATCAGATACAGAATATTTTGATTTTTGCCTAGAGAGACAAGGAACTCTTTGCCTGCAAACCAAACTTGTGTTGGAGATTAAGTTTCAAAGTCCTGAGGAACAAAAGACTACCTTGTGGAATGTCACAAAACATTCCAGATCATTTTACTACGGCACCGGCTCTCAGAGGGGAGGCACTAAAGGCCAGTGACATTGAGAAATAAGGACAGCAAAACGCAGACCACCAGAATCAGCAGAATGCCAAGGATACGCTGGAAGGTGAATGATCCAAATTGCTGTTATGTGCTGAGTTAGATCGCTGAAAGCAGCATAATGAAGGACCAACTAGACAAAAGGTCCTGCAGGGAGCAGAAAAAGCAACTGAAAGCTGTTGCTCAGCTGAACGCAGACGAGCTCAGAAAAGCACCTGAAACTGCTATGGGAACGCGCTCCTCTCTGAGGACTCCTTGTGAAGGAGGAGTGGGATGTTCCCCAGTGGGCTGGAGACAAATGGACAAACAGTTTCTCCCCGGAATGAAGGGCATCACTGAAAAATAAGAAATATCTTGAGCATAAGAAATGCATTTGGTGACAAGTCATACTGGACTATCTGTAATCCGCCCAGCACAAATCCACTGACCTGCAAGGCTTACTAAGTACAGAAGGGAAGCAGAAAGAGAGAAATACTTACACAGATGCCTTAGAAATCCATGCTGACCCTTTAGCAAGAGGGCAGCAAGTACTGTAGATAAGCAAATTGCCAAGCGACTATTGAAAGGGAGAGATTTTATAACACATTAGCTTCCGCCATATCAAGAGTAAAGGCTTTCTGGGTTGGACATCCAGAAACRCCATCACTGTTCTAGTTGCAGACCATTCATGATCACAGCACCTTGAAATTTAGGGACTAAGACTCCAATAGATATAACTAAAAATGCTAGGCAAGGCATTAGCAGAAGATTGCTTCCTAAGCATCTCCTCACAACATATTGGAGAAAAAACAGAGCTGGCACGTGAAGTCTTTGACGTGGAACAATTTGCTGCATTCCATGTAGACCATAACGAGTATTTTAAAAATAATAGCAGTTCTGTGCTGGGCTGGGTAAATCTAGGCTGGAGATCCAATGGAGTTGGTGGGGTTGAAATACATTTATCATTGACTTGAAAGTAAGTATGCGCTTGGGAAGTGATAGCTGTGGTCTCGCTGCATTTGCTTTGTGCAAACAGAATATGGCACTCAGCAGTAACGTGTATACTCAGAACTGTTAGAGAGCTGCTTCCCCAGAGCTTACAACRGCAGTCAGCCTAACTCACTGAGAATACAAACCTGAAGTGGGAAACATTAACAAAACCTGGAGATTGTTCAGCTACTAGATTTCCCTATGGTCAAGAAAAAAGGTTCAGGGCTAGACACCATTACGGTTAAGAAAAGATGAGGAAGCAGTGACAAAACATGCAAGACTCAGACAGAGATGATCTTCATGAATAAAAAAGGGTTGTAAATGATTTTTAACATAATTTTGGAGTAATTAATAAAGGAAGACACAGGGATTAATGAAGTAAATGTAATGATAGTATTAGTATTAGATTAAAAAAAAAGAATCATTAGAAAATACAGTTAGAACAGGAAAAATACCTGTCGGTTACAGGTTCGCTGTTAGTTAAGCTGGAAGTAATGAGGCAGGAAAGTCAGAAATGCAAAGCAGATCTGTTTTATATTGGATGGTATTTGGCTGGCTTCAAAAATGAACACTTCATCCATACATTGGGATGATTTCTTCAATTTTCACTCACCTACCTGGCAAAAAGAATAGCAGCCCAGAGAAAAATGATTTTTCTTTCATGTTATATCTCTTTACAATAGATCCTTTGATAGAGTGCAATCTGTCATTACACTAACTATCTGTTCAAGCGAAATGGCATCTCTGATATGCTGCGTGGCAGACTGAATGTCCTAATAGGTATAGAGGTACACTTCCACAAAGGCTGTGGCTTCAAAAAAAAAAAAAAAAAAGAAAATAAAAAAGGCTTGAGGGATCAGGTATTCATATAGCATTTCTTTTTAATAGGATATGAAATCCTAACTCCCTTAAACTCCTTTGGAATTCTGCGCCAGAAATCCTATGATTTTATAAGATAGTTTGACTAACTAAGCCAAAGAGATTAAATAGGTGCTGATTATGCTGCAGTGGCACAACTAGACGTGTGAGGTATCAGCTTTGAAGGATACTGTAGGGAGATAGGCTACCACAAAGGGCGTAATTGCATGCTGTGTCATCTGACATGAGAGAGGAAAGATTTTGCAGAGATGACGAAGTACAAAAGCCGTAAATAGAGACTCTGCACTTACGCGTTTTGTAGCTCATAGGCAAAAGRCACAGATGGATTGGAGAGAAAGCACTGTCAAAACGCTGCAGTTGTGCTACAGCTTAAAAATTGTCATTTTGCATTTACTGATTAAATGTATAATAGTGTCAACTGTCAAATGTGCAGTTGTGACATGCAATTTATTACCTGCAGGGAATCTATTTGAAAATGTGTAACATTTCATATTATGTATTAATCATGTGAAACACTGTATTGCACTGTACAGATTAACCAGCGTTTGGTTTCCGTACAGACTCTCAGAGAGAAATCTTGCTCTGTGTGTGGGTTGTTTCAATTATACAGTGCTTTTCTTTATTTTTAGCACTATAGAAATGTTATAATTTGGCTGGAGTAAGTCCAACCGCATTGTAAAGTTAATGAATTTCTTAGTAGATCTTTTTTAAGACTTTGTGTTCAGAAAAAGCCACCAAGCACAAAATTAATTGGGCAGGGTTACAAAATACCCAACTCAGACATTATAGGAGTCAATGASAGAGGTTGTGTGGAGAAAGGCTTATTGCTTTTATCTCCCTGTATGTCACAGTCATACAGCCAGCGATGATGATGCTTTATATTGAAAATTAAAGGAGTGCTTCAAAGCCAATTTAGAATGAGAAAAGAAAAACTGTTGTTGCAGGACTAAACTTGGTGGGAAATGTGACTTATCATTTCAGCACAGCCCCAGGGGTTTGCTGCGGGCAGACATTTGCTGACCAGAGCTTTTGCATGTAGGAGCATGAAGTGAGCAAAGTGCACGCGAGGTCTTCCCAATCCCTGTGGGGACAGTGGGTGCTTTGCCCCAGGACTCACTCTGCAGCATCTCTGACACTTCTGCCTATGTTTTACACTGGATTTTGAGTAGGGCTTGGCTTATTCCTCCAACTTCTCCTGACGTTGAGATGGTTCATTCACTACCTTTGCATGTTTGGAATAAAACTGCCCATGTGCCAACTGGAGTTTGGGGTATTTCTGAGTACAAAAAACCCATCATATGTGAAGATCCTAGTTAATACCACCTAACAACAAGCATTATGTTAGAGGCTTAGTCACCTGAGTTATAGCCACTGCTATAGCGAATGGAGTGACAGAAGTCTCTTCAGCCACAGTCATTCCGACCATCCTTGCTCCTCTCCCTGGACCTGGGAGGAAGCCAGACAGATAAATCACCTGCTTCACCATCTCAGTGAGGAGCCTGATGAGATGGAATGAACCTGGATCCCAGCACCCAAATACAACACGCCAGTGCTCATGTAACTGTACATACGAACCAAACCTAGAGAGCTTCTGAGTGCAGTTTTGGCAGTGTTCTTTAATTCTGGTTCTTTACTCTTCTTAGCCCTGGCCAAGGGCATGCTCTAGGGGTTGTTAGGGAAGAGTGATTACTTTACCACCTTCCCATCTGGCMGCTTGAATGTTTTAAGGCAGTCCACAGGCTCTGCTTGATTGTGCTATGGAATAGTGGCCTAAGGGTCCATGTTCATCATGCTGTGAACAGAGAAACACCCTCCGGCACAGCCCCGCTGGCCACAGGGAGGTGCATCAGGTCGGACGTGGGAGACTTGCTATCTACCAGAAAAAAACTCTTCCTTCCCAGTAGGCTTCCACTTTCAGCACCTTTTATTTCTCCTGACAGCATGAAAACAGCCCTAAATTTAAGTAGAACTTGGGCCAAAGTGTTTACCAGTCTCAGTTTGCTTAAAAGAAAAAAGTAGAATGTGTAGCATTTAATATTGTAGTTTTCCATAAAATTTGCATAAGCATAGTGTGTGCCCTAAGGGTCCTTACCAAGGATTCTGTGCATTATCACCATACATATATTAACAGTGTGTTTGAACTCTGTAGCAAATTTTAATTTTTCTTTGTCAATATCAATGTTTCCATTGCATACACAGGGTGGAATGAGCTCAGTGTTTTCATTATATTTTTCAATTAACTTTTCTTCCCCTCATCAATGCTGTTGTGGATTAATTTATTCTCTCCACTTTTCTTCAAGGGAAAAAAAAAAAAAAAATCATTATCTGATATGAAATATTTCAGTTCCTTGGAAGAAAACTGGCTGTGAATGGGAAAGCTCAATCCAGGTTGCAGTATGCTACCAGGCTAAAGGCTTGACCATTTTAATGACCAAACAGCAGTGGATCGGTCATCTCTAGGAAGCCAAATAATTCAATGGCTTGACCAAACTGTAGAAATCTGGCCTTTGTGGGGCTATTTAGGAGGGAGGGAAGTCCAAAGGAAACAATCTGTGGGCTGGGAGCTTTCTTCCCTCTCCAGGGCAGCAAAGGCATTAGTCCAGTTACTGTAGCATTTCAGAGGAAGATCCATGTCTCCTGGTGTATTGTCACGGGTCCATAAGCGCAAGGAGATAAGAACCATGTTGTTAATTATTGGAGGAGTGTAAGGGAAGATATTTTGCTGCTGGTGGTGTTGGACAATCTCTCGTTCTCCTGCCCAAAGAAGGAAACTCCCTGGAACTCCCCTCCAGAGCCAGGAATGGCTTCAGTGATCCCCTTGAAAATGTCTCAGGCTCAGACATCCCTCCACCCTGGTGCTGTTTCTGGGGGCTCAATGATCTAGTTATTGACATCTGGGGCAGGAGGAAGAGATAACCCAGCTCATACCAAAAGGGCCTCCCAGACAAGTCATTTTCCTTTGCTCCTTGTAGAGCAGAGTAACTTCTGTGGAGCTCACCCAAGAGCAATCTGGTTAGGTTGGTTTTGCTGTCTCTAGATTCAGGTGGGTTGAGCTCAGTTATCCTACAGGAGAACACCCTCTTCACATCTGCTGGCATGAGTACCCCTTGGAGAAAGCCCAGTTGTCTGGTTGTAGCCAGTTGTCTCAGCTGGGATTGGGACAGCTGGGCTTGGGCACTGAACAAGCACAAAACAGAAAGCCCCAAACTGTTTAAAGCTCGCCAATAATAATGGCAGAACAAAGAGGCAAGGAAGCAAGGGATGGATGTTCAGGGAGTTTCTGGGGTGGACAAGTAGGGAGTAGAGACTCCCAACTCCCTCTACCCCTCTTTTCTCCTTGTAAGTCCCAGCTGGTACGTCCCCAGCCTGCCATTAAGGTTTCAGTGCACGATGTTGTTCAAATCGTACCTCCCTTTCCCTCTGTGCATCTGGTGCCTCCGCGTTGGCAAAATAGGCCATGGAGTCAAGACCTGCTCATTTGGAGGGTATTTTTTTGCCTTCACAGGCAATTGTTTATTTAAGGTCACCATTGCCAAGCCTGCTCTGTAGGATATCAGTGCTCAGGATACCTAGTATGGTACATGAAGAACCAGTTACTCTATGGTCTTCAGGGCTAAGCACAATACACATTTAACACAAGCTTTGAAACACAACAGCTCTGCTCCTTATGGGTAATGCACAACCTTCTCTTGAACATCTGCATTCCTCCCTCCTTCTGCAGTCCTTTGAGACTTGGCTTGAAAGCAAATTGCAACAAACTGGTGTCCACCCTGCTATGCAGAACATGTTAATTTTTATGTGCTAGCATGATGCAGAGAGGAGCAACGTTTCGGTCTTTTTGTTTTTTTCAGGTTGGGGCAGTGGATGAAGATTTGTGGTTTTCATTTATGGAACTGTCTTCCTGACAGGGGTCTGCATCTTTCAAAGGAATTATTTGTTGTACACCAACAGTGGCCTGTTTGTGTAGAGTTTTCAGGAAAAAATCTGTAGATGAAATAAGCAGCCATTTAATTTATCCTTCACAGTTGTTTCATGTAAATGAAGAAATGGAAGTCTTTGTGAGCCATCAAAGCTGTGAAATAAATGCACGATTAGCTGCATGAAAGTGCTGAAACCCATTAGCACTCATTTTAGAATAATAATGTACTTCAAGTCTATTTGTTGAAATATAAATACAATTATGTGGAAAGAAATTAATGCACAGTATGAAGTTTCTTTAAGATCTCATAAAATTTTCTGCAGCACAAGATTAAATTAATGAAACCATGTTTTTAGAAGGCAAACAATTAGGATGTTGTATGAAAGTACAGATAAAATGAAAAAAAAGTTATAACATCACCAACTACGAGCATCAAAGCAGATAAACATTTGTAAAAACTGGTCTGAATGATGAAAGCACACAGTCTGCCTTGTCCTGGCCTTCAGCGACATTGCCAGCAGGCAGAAGGGCATGTGGTTTTGGGGGCATAGTTGGAGGTGAACATGCTTCTGGAAAATGAGAAGTTCAAGTCATTAGCAGTCTGTCCAAGGTGCAGATCAGACAACCGATTCCTGCTTCTCTCATTTAATATAAATTTGGCCCACAAATGGAGTGGGCAGTGGTTTCTCATCTGTTCAAAAACATCCTTTTTGACCTCTCCTATTCCCATCCTCCCCTGACCCCACCATCATAGCTTCTCAGCCCGGTGTTACCAGCACTATGGTAAAGTCACTCACAGAGCTGGTGACCAGCAAACCTCCCATAGCAAATGAAGCTGCCCTTGCCAGCATAGAGATGGCTGTGCTGGGTCTGCTTGGACATCCACCTAGGCTGGTGGTCTTTGGAGGAGAGTGATCAGGGCCATAAGACACAGGGCAAGCGTTGACTGGTCATGCCGCTCGGGGGCTATCCCACCTTCAGTCCACAGCCAGCCTAGGTGGGAACAAGATCTCCTTTGCATTATGGGACATCATCCAGCCTCTGTTGAAGACATTGTGCTGCTGGAGGATCCTGTGAGCATTGCTCATACTATCAGCCCTCCTTTTGAGAGCTACCAGGAGGAGATAGTTACAAAGGAAATGCCGTCTGTGCAGGGGAGAAGAGGCAGGGAAAGGCCACATCAGGGAACTCATTTTACACCATGGGAAAGTCTATTTAACTGGCATTAAAATACTTCCAAGATTATTTTAAAGTCAGTAGTCAGAGGCAAGGCAGTTAACTGTGCTTATGGAAAGATGCGCTCCATATTTCCAATAGTGTTCATTCAAGTCTAGTATAAAATGAGAACATGTCCTCAAAAATGGAGAAGTATTTGCCACAATCCTGAGAGTATTGAGAAAAAAAGATCTTTGAGAGTAAATATATCCGTCTTTGGTCACCTGAGCCAATATTCAAGTCACAGAAAAAATGGAAAAAGAATGTAATCTGTTCGGTGACACAACTAATTGTGCTTCAGCTATAGGAGCTCATAACCTTACAGACAACAAGTCCCAGTCCAAGAAGTACCAGAGTGTTCATCTCTGAGCGTGCAATTAATGTTGTCTAAATCAGCAGGGATGCTTACATACTTAAATATATACATGTGTTTTTGCCCTTGTGAGTTGGCAGAGCACTGTCTGAAGGTTTGCCAGCTTAGCTGGATATCCCAAGGAAAAAGGAAATGAAGGAAATGTTAAATAGTAAAATCACTGTGTCTCCTTTCTTCCTAATGCCAGGAGAAATCACACAACATTTACAAACCACAGCTTTCTCAAATGCTCCGTCATTTAGTATTGACTTTCAGACATGAAGAAAAGATCAGATAGCAGGGCTGGTCTGCTAATGTAATAATTTATATCTGAATTGCCAACATGAAATGTGGATATAAGAAACTGCTTGTGATAATGACATAAGTATGGCATTTCTCTTCAATTTTTATAATGAAATACCCTAGTAATTTTAATAGGAATGTAAAATGATTTTTACACCACATAAGAGGTTAATATATTTGTCTTTTGCCTGGTTACACTAGGTATTAATCTGTCCTGGGACACAGGTTAAATTATGTCAGGGATCTGTAAAACCGGTATTCATCCCACCTAACTGTAGCTGTCTGAAAGACRACTGACTGAAACTTTGAAGCTTAGCCTTGCAAAAGCAGATATTCTAACTCCCTCAACAGTCACAGAGAGACATATGGACACTTCCAAGAAATGGAAAATCCTACACTCAAATCTGAAGTGGTTGAATCACCTTCTGGAGACACCATGGACAGATGGCCAGCCCAGATCACCAGCTCAGCTCAGATGCCAGGATCCAAACAGCTTGAGTTGGATGAGATGAGCCCCATTCCCAGCGTAGGTTTTGATCAGGTTAAAACTTTGGTGCCTGGCCACTACTAACATGATCCTGCCTAAAATCAATATTTACAATCCATTGCCTTCAGAAAACGTGTTTTACCCAATTTTTCAGATGTTATGGGCACAAATAAAATCACCTTTCCTATACACGCCTTAATCTCAAACCTTGAAAAATTTCAGCTTTGAACTTCATGTGTGCCTTCAGTAACAACCTGATGCAAATTCCCGCTTCTAGTATCTCTGCATTCCCAACTAGTGTAGACATTTTCTAGGACCTACAATGCATCATGAAAGCATGCTAAAAATTAAAGGAAACCAATAACTGAATGCCTGAATTGTGATCTAGATAAAATCCATTGCATTTTTGTAATCGGAAAGCTCTTCTTCAATAGATCAAGTGCTGTAAATGCACAGGAACCCATGAGAACAATTTAGTGAGGAGTTTTTAAAGGTTGCCAAAGGTCAGCCAGTTTGGGAAACATGTTAGCCAACGTTATGCATCTCTGCTGGAAAAGGAGATGTTCAGGGACTGCTGTAGTGTGTCTGACAGATGGCTGTCCCTGCACACATGCCTTCTGTTCACAGACCCACAGCTCCTGATTCCAGATCAAACATGGAACCTGAAAGCCTGGTTAGCATCTCGAGGGAACAAAGGCAGGAATTTAATTAAAGGATGCCAGGCCCAGTTCAGAAGGACTTGATGTGTTCAGAGACGCAGCGCCCAGCAGACCTTCTGGAGGCTGCCCAAGAAGGCACAGCTGTGCACACTGAGAGCTCAGCGCCTACGGCAGCTGGGCCATGTATGCGGTAAGACATCGAGCGAGGCATCTGTAACTGTATAAGAGCTTTGCAAATAGCTAATATTTTTCAAGATGACTTGTTTATGGTGCATGAATCCCTGCACACTGCTTGCTTGTTGTGCTGGAGGAGCCTTGCGTTTTCTTTCCCAGGGGCCTCAAGGGGCTGTTGAGAGAGCAGTTTTATAATGGCACTTGGACTGAGCTAGCCTGCATATACGTCACGTAGAAAAGGTCTCATGCTGCAAACATCTATATCTGCCCTGGCTGTCACTAGCATGCAGTAGCAGTACAACTTGCTCAGGGTTGTTCCCAGTAACAGGTCTTAAAAACATGACAGTCTAGCAACTGCTATGCAACGATGCTATGGCAGCTGCAAGATTATCAGTATCGTTTACAATACAGCTGTTGTAACACCTCCAGAGTCCCCACCAAAGAGCTCTACTACATAGTGTTTATATGCACACACTGCACGCACACAGAGACACACAGAGTAAGTCTGGGCATTGCAGACCCAGCAAATTGTACCTTATTATCCTCACTGTACAAAAGTGGTGCAGGTGTATAAAGTGACCCGTCTAGGGTTACACATGGCATCTATGACAAAGATGGCAACTAGAAGAAAATATTGCAGAGGGAAGAATTTAAATGGCACCCTTGTTAGCAAAAGCAAGGTAATAAAGGGGCCTGGTATGAAGTAAAAATGTAGAGAGCACCTTGAGTGTCTTCTTGCTTCTGTACTAAGGATATTTTTGGCTGCCAGATATGTTGCTCCTACTGCTAACTTTTTCAACAGAGAACCTTTGATTTGTTTGTTAAATTGAAGACATCCTTCCCAGGCTGTGCATGTCCAAGGTGCAAGAGAAACTGCTCCCACGTGGCTTCCTCCAGACAGATTTTTCAGCTGATGAAAATGCTTCTGAGAGCAGTATGCTGGTCCTCCCCCGGGGAAAGCGGGTCTCCTGGAGAAGCAGCTGCAGGTGGTGCAGAGAGTCTGCAACAAGGGGCAGCTCATCTCTGTTCTTCTGACATTTCCAGGACAGTGCATCGACTTTTCCCCCAAGACAAAGTGGCTTCTGACACGAGTATTTGCTTAATCAAACTGCCATGCTAGGAACCAATTTTATTTGAAATCCTTTTAATTCCGTTTTGTACATGCACCCTTAAGTCCTCATGCTGGTTAATGGAGAGTGTTTGGATGCCCCTTGGCAATTTGTTAACGCTCTGTTAATGCCAATTACATCAGACCATAAGTGCGGAGAATAAGGGTGGTTGCTCTAGCGTGGAAAGGGACATGGTGGGAGACCAGTTTCTGACTACATCCATGAAGTGCAACAAGCTTCTCTTTGCTGAAGGGCGATATATAATGAATGCAGAGAAACCAGGTTGACTTTTAATTGCTCAGTCTGCTAACATCAACATGTGTGATGGGAAGGGTTCAGATTCATGTGCAGACATGCTGTAAATGGGATGGGATGGCACAATTGCTTAATCTCTTTGCATCAAATGACCTGGCAACCTGTGCTGTAATGAGTGATACTAATGAAGATGTAAGGGGAGTGCTATGGCTCCCAGTGAATCCCTTGAAATAATCATAGCTAGAGAAAGTTACCTAACAGCAAAATCCAGGAAACTGCAAGCATGAAGAAGAAATTTTCTATGATTGATTTTATCAGAAGGGCTTACTCTAATCAGATCCATCCAGAGGCACAACTCTCTGAAGGACCAAAGTAGCCCCAAGATTTGGGCCCACCAAGCTGGCAGGCTGTCAGAATTTCTACCCTAAAACAGTGGGCTGTCCACAGAGTCTTTGAGCTGCTCAAGTCAAACGGGTTCTCTAATTTGAGAGGAAAATGTGACATTAGTCAACAGATACGTGGTGAGTCACAGCCCCCGGGATTAAGAGGAAACACTACAACGGCTGCAGAATTGCACGGGGAGCTCTGCGCAAGGGGTGCTGCACTCACACTTTCCTGTGCTTTCTTCAGTCATTTGGCTCTTTTAACCACTAGTTATGTGTGAAAAAGACAGAAAACATATAAAATAGATGCAACTTCAAACAAACAAGCAGAATCACAGACTTCGTTTCTGCCTCTGATGCCAAAACTGGCAGACAGATGGGCTTTGTACTAATGAGCTAATTGGGAAAATTTCCCTTGACTGTTCCATCAAAAGCTTGATGTGCTCTAATCAGCTACTCCTTGACAGCAGATCAGGAAAAACTGCAAGCTTTAACCTGCTGTAGTCATCTTGGCTTTTGGCTCAGCTGCTGGTGCCTACGAGAGTCAGAGATTTGGATTCGGAGCAGCGGTAAGAGCTCTCATGGCTGAAGGGCTGGTATTTCTTCCTGTGCATTACTGCATTGTCGTTTTTTCCCTGGGATCCTTTTTTTTCTCCTGGATGAATCATCTTTTCCATATGGGTTGTGATGAGAAACCATTCCTACCCAAATTTGTCTTGTTCTTCTCAAAACTGCAGCTAGCCTTAATTACCATGGTTACCTGCATCTCTGCACCCTGCCAGGGAGCACCAGTGAATGCAAACCAGCTGAGAATGGGGAAATGATTCTTGTTTCTACTGGCTTATAAAAATATCTCTCTTGATTTCTTCTTCCCAAGTCTCATTTTCCCATTGACTGTTATTTCTGTTCATCCTGATGTACTCTTGGGTACTGCGCTGGGCAGTACTGAGCAGTACTGCTCCCGAGACAGCCTGGCCAATAAACCAGAGATCCTGACCTGCTCACTTTCCTCTAACAACAGAATTGATTCAAAACACATTAATCATCCAAGTTTCTTTATTCAGAGAACAGCACAGGTAGCAAAAGGTTACTGTGTAATTGTGATCAAGCAGTGCAGCTTGAATCCAAAGAACATAACTAATTCACTGCTCCCTTTAAATATAGATAATTCAATCCTTAGAAATGATAAAACTTTGAAAGCTAATTTGGGCATTTGTAGTCAGCACATCAGAAAACACAATGCCACAGGTGTCTACTTAAATTTTCATTATTCCTTTAATGGACTATAGATACCTTGCTCAGCTGTCTGTTAAGCGGTTACTTATCAGTTATGCTCCCAAGAACCTTAGCTGCAAACCCCAAAAATTTAGAAGTTCTGGTTTTCAGGTATGTCTTTGTCTTGCTCTAACATTAGTGATGGAAGAGCCATAAACAGTGCATAATAGAAGGAGAATCGCTAACCATACATGAATGTCAGCGCTTGTTTATTTAAGAGCAGCTGCATTTAGAAATGATGGGGAAGTCTAGCTGATGAGAAATAGCATTCCTGTTGATAAATACTACTTCATATAAGGATGAAGACTGAGAATTTTCAGTCAGATTTTTCCTTATAAGAGATAAGGTAAAGGAAATATTTTCTGTCACTTGTTTTCTTGTTTGTTGCTATGAAGGAAAAAATCAGCACTTCATGGCTATGGGAGATGACACCACTGTTCAATGGAGTATGGATCTGATAATCCAAAGCCTTTTTGAGGCTGAGCCAGGATAAAATTTAAGCAAACCAGATTTACTGGTCAGATGACTAGTAAATCTACAGCTCAGATCGGGAAGCAGAGCTTATTAGCAACACCGTGCAAGGATAAGTAGACTGCTTCCAGACCCAAGGAGGACATGTGCAGCWGAACCAATGTGTCAACACTGTCACACAACTACTTACAGCCTTTCGTTAGAGCCAGGTCTCCTGTGGATGCACCCCTGGGCTTGTAATCCTGCTCTAGTCTGAGCAGAGTCACACTCTAGAAGTACTGTAGAGCGGTGGCCCCCAACCTTTTTGGACCCGTTGACAACAATGTGTCCAGGAAAAGCTGAAGGACCTGAGGGACATCTTGTGTTGGGTATCACTCCCTTACACAGGCAGAGGTTCACTGGGGCTCAGGTAGATCCTGGGCTTCATGAGCACTGGAGACCCTAAGAGCTTTATAAACACAATTTTTCAATGCAAACATGCTGAGACTTTTTTAGGAGACTTTCCAGAGAAAATCAAAACAAACCAAAAAAACCTCCAAAAYGTTGGGGGTCATCCTTTCCCAGCAACATGTTCTATATTGC
Organism: Phoebastria nigripes; assembly: GCA_035582835.1. Classification (NCBI taxonomy): domain Eukaryota; kingdom Metazoa; phylum Chordata; class Aves; order Procellariiformes; family Diomedeidae; genus Phoebastria; species Phoebastria nigripes. The sequence goes on along the minus strand of JAYKAV010001445.1, from coordinate 873,957 downwards.
TTAATAAAAAACCTAGAGCATAACTAAGAAAAATGGTTCCTGAGTACATTTCTGGTTGCCAAGAAATTATCACTGCAGATGCAGATGTCTCTGGTCATTCCTAAGAAAATAGATTGGACAAGTGCTAAGAGCTCCAGGGGACCAGGAGAGATTTTGCTGAATGCCATCCAGCAGAACAAATACTGTCAACCAAGTAAAATTTTTTGATATCAAAGTGCAGGACACATTCATATCATTTTGTCCAAATAAGTGGATTGGCATGCTCTTTGTGACATCATGACTCATGACAAGCGTCCTGCTCTGGGCCCCATTCAGCCCAGTGTTAAAGTTGATAGAGTGGGGTGATGGGGAGGTGTTGGCCTGAAAATAGCTCCACCAACTGTAGTCATGTTATCACGTTTGCGTGGTTGGGCTGTGATACATCTGGTTGCTTCCTTGCAGACATCTTACTGGGTGGGTTACTGGCAAATGGGATGGAGCTGGGACATTAAGGCTCCCCAGGTACCAGCCACCGCTACTGCGACAGAGGGCTCCCCAGTCATGCCTGGTAGTGGGAGATGGACAAGGGACACCACAACACCTTCTACCAAGGCATGCAGGAACCAGGGTTTCTCTTGTCTCGCTGTCTATTTAGCCAAAAAAAGAGAGAGAGAGAAAGACGTCTGTGTTTGCTGAAGCAGTGCAAAGAAACTCTAAAGCAGTGAGAGCTCAAAGCTTCAATGTATAAATCAAACATGTTTCAGCTCTCACACCATTTACTGCAAACACAATGCTGGGAATTCAATATTTGCCTTCTGGAACATGAGGTGTTTCACAGGGCCCTTCTGTGGCATGATATTATTCTTGTCCACTGACCGAATGAATCTAAGGCTGAAGTTTCCCCTGAAAACGCTGGTGATTACTGGAACAATTTGAAACGATATTCATTTCATGCTCATTGTTAGAAAAGACATCTTTTCCTGTAAATGTGTTTGTTCGGTCAAGAACTGAAAGCAAACAGACAAAAGAGGGACAAGCAGTCAGGCCATCTCTGGAAAAAAAAGAATAGCTCTTCACAGAGAAACGTTCACTTACACTAGACTTAAGGCTCGACAACGGCAAAGGTGCTGTAAGGGCTAACAGTTAGAGATGAGAAAAGAGATGAATAATTTGCAATGCACCTGGTACTCGGAGCTCAGAAGCAGCTGGAGCGTCCAGAGCTCAGAAATTGCACCAGCGACCAGGGTTCACAATAGCATGGGGAAAGCGAGCTCAAGTAGAGCACTCTGCAATTTACTATCCCTTTTGCTGCCAAGGAAAATAGAAATATTGGCGACTCCTTTCCCTTTWTTTTGGTTTGTTTTACAGAACAAATTGTTTTTAAAAGATTTCTGAAAGCATCACATCTAGAAGTACCTAGGAAAATGAATTGTGCAGCAGCATATTTTTAAATTGGAGATGAAAATAAATTGGGTTTCATGGCCATGTGTAAAGATTGTAGATGTGAATTATACCTCATTGCTTTATTTTTAAAGCTTGGAGGGAAATGAATTACAGTATTAGAGTTCTTCTTACAGTTTATTGAAAGTAGAGAGACCTAACAAACTTTTAAAAAAGTTTTTAAKGTTCCCTTTTCCTTTCTGTTGTGGAATATAGAGGGATTAAGGTGTGTGATTTTTGGTGAGGAAGAATCTAAAGAGAAACCGAGAGTCAGCTGGCTCCTATTTCCTTGAATTGTGGCTGTGTTGCACCCCAGGCCCCTGAGCAAAAGAAAACTTGGGGTCTCCAGATCCCACCTGGCACTACCTCCAGGCAAAGCAACTCATGCAGCTCCAGGCAGCGCTGACTCACTTCTCTACAYGTTGATGGGTCTGGTCCTAGAGATGGAGGGGTAAGCAGCCAGCACACTTTATCTTGGTGGTCTCAGGGCTTGAGGATCATCGCTTGGCCCTATGCAGAGGTGCAAAGCAGAGGAAATCTTCAAGGGAGATGCGAAGAGTTAAATTCAGCTGCCAGACTTGTGTGCCAGATTTAGGTTGGCTCTAGATCTCTTGCAGTCGGAAGGGTTGCTGTTTCTTGATAAAGCAAATATTTCGCRATGGATCAGGTGTTCTGTGGTTCGTTTGTGATAATAATGGTGATTTGAATGAGGCTTTGTAAGTACTGGATTGTACGGGAGGGAAATGTAGACTGCTGCAGAGAGGAAGCTTTATTTTCACGGGAAAATGTAGCTACAGCAAGGTCACCTGGAGAAAACAACTCTATCAGCTAGATGGCTATTTCAGAAGGAGGGACTCCATCTCTTGCTAACACCCACAGCCAGGATATCTCTGTATCAGCCCTGTTTCTCTTACACAGAGAGTCCCAATGCCTCAGGAGGAGCTGGGCACTGCTGACAGCCCACGTTCAGGCTCTGGCCTCACRGTGAAAAAGCTACATTACAGCACAGGGGCTCCTGCAAAACAGACAGAGATAAGACATGGAGGAAGGACTGCCAAATCTACTTCTAGTGAATTTTCTGTATAAATAAGTTATTTAGAAGAAATATGCAGAGTTAGAATGCAAGCAAAGTTTTTCCAGAGATATCAGTCATCCTACTTTGGGGCTTTCAGCCAGTCTTGTACTGTTGGAAATTAGGTGAAAATTTTGACCTTTTTTTTTCAAGTTGCCTACTTCAGTATGGTTAGTCCTACAGCAAACATGTAAAGATGTGAGCACCTGGGAAGTATTTGAGGGCAAGAGCCTTTGCAGACAGCATGACACAGTGGTCTATTGGCGYTTCTGTCATCCAAGTGCTGAATTCCCAGTAACAGCAACTCCCAGGCACAACTGGGACATGTCACTCTCCCAGTAATGGCAGACTTAAACCTGAGCTCTCTTTTTCATTCAGAATACAACTTTTCAGAATTAATACCATGTCTTATTCAAATCGTTAAAATGATTGATTCTGTGAATACTCAGACAATCACAAATACTTTGAGGATTAAAAATCATCTACATTTGTTGGTAGATGTGTCTTTGTAATTCTCCTAGACTATAACAGACATGCAAAATAGGATAAGATTGTCTAAAAGAAACTGCAGTTTCATTCGTAAATCATCTAATTGTGGCATACTGATGTACGTTATCACATATCACTACCTAAAACCCAAGAACTGAACATAAAAATAATATTGCTTTATGTATTTCAAATCAAACACAGCTTAATATTTGATCCTAGAAGTTGTCTAATTTGCTATCATAAATCCATAATGATCAACAGAATATTAAGAAAATAAATTACTAGACTTCCCAAGTTTTTTTCCTGGTGGTTTTTTTTTTTCCTTTCTTTTTTTACTACTACACAATTTACTTTTTTTTTTTTTTTTTTTTTTTACTGGATACTGGGCATAAAAAAGGACTATATAATATTCCTTTTATTTCCAATATAATTTGGTAAGTACACATTTTCACAAAAATAAAACAGAACAGGCTATCTGCAACCTACAGAAGTTATTTAAGTTGCTTTTGCCTACTTTAGTGGCATTGTTTCTATTGTTAGCAATACTCATCTTCAGACTACCTAAAATATTTGAACCCTCAAGCAAGACCTGATCTCCCTTAAAAGACTTCAGTGACCTTAAAAGTATGATGAATTAAAGGCACCATAATCAGGCATGAGGAGATTTAGGGATTTTCTCTTGATATGTAACTGGAATGAAGATGAAGATGTTGGAGAACATGTTTTTTTCTGTGACTTCTCTAAACCACGGTAGAATAAACCAGAGATATAAGAAGTCTCTATTGTCAAAACTCATCAGGATAGTTTTTTTTTAAAAATCTAATATCTGGACTATTAATATGTGATGCTATTTAAAAGATCTGTTTTCTTGAGCACAAGAAAACATATCCTACTTGCAAAAAGTTACATGTTAAAATTAAGGGAGAACTTACAATTTATGTCCTATTTTATCATTCTCTGTGAAGCTGTAGTTTACTTAATTGCTTACTCGCAGTTGCATCTACATCCAACACATCTTTGCAGAGGCTGCTTCCTCCAAACGGCATCTGGAAGCTTCCTTTAAAAAAGGAACACACCGATTGCAAAGATGTCTCCTGCTTTTCAGATAGAGCTTCCTTGTTCTCTAGTCTCTAATTTGACATGTCAAGAGGCAGTATTCAGACTCAGGCCAGATAAATGATTATACTCCATTTCATCACCATTAAATTCAGGATGCAGATGGTTTATATCCTTAGACCAGCGACTAAAATGATTGGCTTGGCTTCCTTATTTCTCCAGTCTTGAATAGTTGGTGAATAGTCATGTTTTAGACACAGGAGACCACGAAAAGAAGACAATATTATATATAGCTAATCTGTTTTCTATAAAATACATAACATATTGAACAAGTCCAAATTTCTACTGGGCTTTGCTTGAGAATAACTCCTGAGCATTGATGATCTTGAGTTGGGATCAAAAAATGTCCCTCAAAACTCACAATTTAACTTCTTTGCCCAAATTCTTTCTCTTTTCCTAAGCATTTCATGTCCTTGTCTATATAATGACTGTTACTAACAATATATTTGTTTATGCTGACTCATGAAGTATTTGAAACCATACATATTCAAGCTACTTGAAACCCAGCATTCGGTAGACATTACCCCCTCCTCAATTACTGCAGATAAGGTAGGGTGGGGTATCTCAAAGTTCATCCACTTTTTCTAACGAAGAAGGAAAATGGTGATATTGTCTAGAGGGATAACCCTGAAAAAACAATGAGGCAGATATCAGCTGAATCCCTCCCTTTCACCATTAGTCACCAGTTAGTTTATTTTAAGATGGGAAAGTTCTGATGAAGTATTACAATAGAGGGGAAATTACGTACAAATGTTTAATTAGAAGCTTCTTTCCATGCTAAATGATACTCCTACAAGAATTTGTGGGACTAATTGGTGTTGCTCTACTCCTTCTCCTAAAAAAAGATCGGGGATGAGCTGACACGAGAGAGAAGTTACCCTTTCAGCATGTCAGGTGGGTGGGCGGTGGGACGGTGAAGGAAAAAGCAGGCAGGGAGTTGAGAAGAGGAGAAGGAGCTGTGGAGGTGGAGGAGAAAACGATTGTGAGAGGTGGTCTGAAAGGCTGACAGGCAGAAGTTGGGGGTGACATTGAAAATAATTTTTTCAGGTTGCTCCCGGGTGAATAGCACTAGAAATCTTTGTTTTTTCCAGAAACTGTGGCACTCCCAGAAAGAAAAAATCTTTTATAAACTTTTACACTTATGCACTTTTATTGATAATGTCAGCCAACCAGAATTCAGTGGGCATCTGTTAGTGTGAAATCGGTAAATAGCTGGTAGAGGGGAAAGAAATCACCATTCACAATGTCTTGTGTGAGGATTTTCAGAGGTTTGCCTGAATGGTAACAACAGTGAGAATGGATTATGAAATATCAAAACAGTAAGGCAGTGAAATGAAGCTTTTCCTCAACCTTTCCTGCACACCATTTACAGGATGAAAATGTAGAGGTTAAGTACCCAAAACATCAAGGCACCTTAAAACCAGAGGCTAACTTCAACTTCATTATTAAATATTGAATACCCAACTGAATGTTCCTTGCAAACACACTTTTTATTCCAGCCATCGCTTGCTGAATGTACTCAATACATTGAAAATGTTCTGTCAGAGAGACGAGAAATACTTGACATGTAGTTCAGCATCAGGCTGTAACTCCCTGTGCCAAAGCAAAAAGGTATTCATTCTGGTAATGTTCTGCAGAGTAACAAAAATACAGGAGTGCTAAAGGCAACATTATTGCCAAATCAGCATTTTGTTTAAAATTATCCTTTGGGGCTTTTTTCCCATTCTTCCGTGTAAACCTTATGGATCAGTTATTTCCTTCGTATGAATTAGTTTTGACCTCCCACCTTTCAGGAATGTATTCTTGCAGAGGATTTATAGGATACAAGCCACATGGAGGTGAACAAATTGTGTAACGTTGATTGGCTCCAAGCAAGTCTGGCATTACTGTTATCCAAAATGTTTTAAAGAAATTTGGGCAAAATATTTTTTGCCAGATGTGTATATCTTAAGTCCCCTACCTTGCTCATCACCCAAGCACATGCATATGCATACCCAAACATATATTCAGTTGAAGCACGTACGGAAGAATGTAACTTGCATATGCTTTGTCAAATACTTGCATGTAAATTATATGGATTGAAGTATATATACCCCACACAAAGACAAGTGGAAGATCACGAGTCTTCTGTGACTATTACCAAAAGATATTTTAGGGCTAATTCAGGTATACTTAGGAAGATTTGTAAGTATTCATGGCTTGGGATTATAACTCCACAAACTCTCTGCTAGTCCTTGCTGTAGCAAGGTCAAATGATGCACTTGCAGAGTGGACTCCTTCAGCTCCAGCTTGGAGAATTCTCCATCRTGCAGTGCTACCTATGGGGTAATGTCCTGAGATGCTTTGGAGAGACACAAAAATATTGGCCAAGGTGGGCTAGAAAAGAAAGGAAGCTATTGTCAGAATAATATCTGGTGATAATTCAGATACTATTTGAATTTCTTCCATTTTATGTAGATTGTTCTGAGAAACTAAGGCTTTTTTTTTCTTTAAGACTGAAGCTTATTTTCCTATTAATATCATCATGATTAGTCAGATTATGGTGTCTTAGCTGTGCATGGAAACAGCTTCCATAAGCCGATATCATAGAGATTATTACTTGATTCTGTTTGAACAATGAAAAGAGGGTTAGGGGATGGTGACCTGCACTGCTTCTTCCGACGGTCCTGCAGAACTCTCTTTCTCTCCATTTTTGTGCAGATAAAGCTGCCCATGTCAAATATAGCAAGTAAACCAATATTTTTGCAAAATATTGTTTTACATATGAATCATGGGTATAAACCTAACCAGACTCCAGGGTTACTTAGCTTTATGCCTGACTCTCATGGCAACATTAAATGTGCCCAGGAGCATTTCCAGGCCCTGACACCAGCTGACATGGAAAGGGACATATCTTAACCATCTTAACCCCCTTGAGTCATCTTAACCCCTGAGACATGGTGGCTGCCGGCTGTGATGGGACATGATTCCCTGGCCCATTCTATCTTCCAATCACAAAGTCATTGGGAAATACCCACAGGTTCGTTGGGATATACCAGCTGCAATCGGCCGGATCCATACCAGGGACAGCATATCAGTTATGAGCACAGTCAGCCTTAGTGCTCCTCACTTGGGCGATTCCTTCTCTCCCAGGTTTTGGGAATGGACCATTTCGAGTCCTTACAATGGTTTGAATTTGTCCCCTCAGTGTTTTCCAAAGGTGCTGGTTAGCATGCTCCCTGCTTATACATTTGCCTTCATCTGGTGGAAATACGTGCTTCCTTCACTCCCTCGGCCAGCTCCTATAGGACTTGAATTTATGATGTTAAGGCTCCCTGTAACCCCCCCCGGGCAGCCTCCCAAATAATTCTTCCATGGAGCAGCACACAGAGTTCAAAATGGTAGCTGTTTTACAACAAACCTTTATTACCCTTCAGAAGGACTTAAAGCACTCTTTGCTGGTTGCTTTTCTTTTAGACACTCTTCTTTGACCCTTCATAAAGCATTTCGCTGGACTTTTTCCTTTCTACTTCTTTTCTGTTTCCCAGCAGCATCCATAGTGAAAATCCTGGCCTTCAGTTATCAGAAAAAAAGGAAATATGTAACATTTCTGGGAATTCCTAGTGCTAGTGAGAAGCTGCAGCATGAACTCTCCCTTCAGCTTTTTATCGCAGGCTTTCATTTTGTTTAAACCTATCAGTGATAGACTGACTTACTCTCCTAAATCTAAAAGATCTTATTACAAGAGGAGCAAGGCGATGCCAACAAAGCAGCCTTGTTTGCACACAACAAAAATCCATATTGCACCCATTCAGTGCTGACATACTCTATGTGAGTCTGTGGTGGATGTGTTTTTTTTTCCCAGAAGGAAGTCATTAAAGGACTCATGTGGAAATGCCAATCTCTTTATCATACTAATAATTCAAGACAAGGAGTGAACATTCATATCTTTTCCAGACATCTGAGAGAATAGTTTGGTCTTCTAACTAATATCAGAAAATTATGCACATTTTCAACTTCTTTATTTTGCAAAGATTATTAACTGAAGAAAGTATTATGTTTAAGCATTCCCTAAAACTATGCAATTTACCATAGAGTAACTCTTTGGAAAGTGCAGATGGAAAATGTGACTCGGGAAGTCTAAAATTTGACAGGTCCAGCAGTTAAGAGTATAAGAACAAACAAATGTTAAAGAATGAACTTTTAAATGTGTCTAAGGCCGGGTCTACACAGCAGTGTAGCAATTAAAGAGTGAATTTCAAAGTAGCTTGTCCAGGTACTATTTGGTATTCGGGATAGCTTGATCTACCCTGGAAAGGAAATGTTATTTCTGTGACTATAGGGTAGGCAAGTCCTGAATGACTTAGAAACCAAAGCCCTGGTGCAACAGAATGGCATTTCCCTTTCCAAGCAATGAGGATGCTCTGAAGGGTAAGTTGTGCTTCCAACAAAAACCATTACTTTTTCCTACCAACACGGCATCGTTTAAAAATTCTCGTCTTTCCAAATACTTGTATTTCAAAGCATCAGCCTTAGTATCTCTACAGTCAACCTAGAACTTCTGACACTGCTCCTACTTGCGTTTCTGTAGCCTCAATCTGTTCTGGGATTAGTTCAGCTTCCATCATTTGAGAGTATTCAAGCTTTGGTCTTGCAGTTTTCCAAGAATACCTAAGTGATTTAGGGGCTTTCATCCTTTTGACTATGATTTTTGCAATGTTGTGCCTGTCCTTTATTTTAACTGGAGCACTGAGTTGCAGTGATTGGATTTCGCTCTAACTGTCCCTAGTTAAAGCTTTGCCTTTTACCTTATTCTACTAGTCAGATATACTGCCAGCTGTATTTTAGTAAAAAAACAAACAAACATGTAGTTATATTAAAAATTAGGCAATGGTCAGGAATTTCATAGCTATAATTTGGCTTTGCCCCTGCAGCATAAATAATTTTGACTGAAAATAATCTTGTCAGCTATTTTCTACAACTGGTACAAATCACACACAAAGATATAATTACAGAATCTTCTGCTTATCCTTATATCTGACAAAAGGAAATTTAGAGCTCTCAGTATTAGCATCTGAGAAATTCACCAAGCAGAACCAAGCTATGGTATACACAGCATTTCAGCTAGCTAGTTGCTGCAGGTATATAATTTCTGACAAAAATAGAATAGATTGTATAAAAATTTTTTCTGGTCTTTGATTCATTAAACTTTTCAACAAAACCCACACCAAAGGCCTGGGGAAAAAAAAAAAAAAGCCAGAGTAAAAAAATTCTGTAGKTTTTTTTTTCTTCAGGATAAAGAACCTTTTGGAGTTCACTAAATGTTACAGACCTGAATATTGTGATACAAAATATCCACCTTTTTAATTTTTTCATTTGAATCTTGTAGTGTTATTGCCACTAATTCGGATGAAAGTGGACATTTTGCATAAGTATTTGTYCTTTAATTTTTGTTGGAAGTTTCAATTAAAAGTGAAAACTCAGCACATACATAGCTGATCTAAAAATGAGAGAGGATTTCAACCAAAAGGTAGCCAATTCCCTTCCTTTTCTAAAACAAAGTAAAGGTCATCTTTTTATATTTTCAGGATTTTGAAATATGTAACATATTAATCTACTTTTCTTAAAACTTCAGGCTAAAATTGAAAACTCCGGGTATTATGCAAGTCAAAATGCATTTTTAAAAAAAATTATGCTTGTAATGATGCTTTCAGCAAATGAAATAACCAACATTAAACAAAACTTGCTTGCTCCTGAATAATATAATCCTCCACTCAGTTTTAAATGATCCTTTCACTGGCAAGATGAGCTGAGATAAAAGCGTGACCTGAAAATGAAGGCATCAGTAGTGCAACTATTATAAACCTTAGTGCAGCGTTTAAATTTTTTTGTATAGGTATGATGACTTGGAAATTTGCAGTTTAAAGGACAATTCAAAAGTAAATACATTTAAAATTAGAATGATTTTTTTCCTTCACCTCAACCACACAGAACCTACATAAAAGCAATCTTAAAAAAAGAAAAAAGAGGAGGGAGAGACCCTAGATGACACCGATAAAGTTTAAAAGCTCGCAGATTTTGTGAAGTGTGTACAACTGGGTAATTGTTGGGGGAAAGTAACTCTTTTGCTGCAGTTTGGTAGATTACTTTATTGTAATTAAAATATTCTGTTGCCAGCCTCTCTAGCATGAATTTTCATTATAATACAAAATTGTACTTGAAATAAATTACCGTATGTCTCAACTCATCAGAAACTGACTTTTCTGACACTTGGAATGTCAATTCTAATGACAACAGTGCTGAAAGCAGGCATTATCCTTCCCCAGGTTTTCTCCCTTGCCACTTAGAAACTGCTGTAGTGAAATGACCTGGACCACCGATGAAACCGAGTGTCTTGTTTATTCAAAAACACCAGGAAAAACTCCTTGCCTCCCATGACAGGGAAGACGCGTGATGGTAGAGTCACTGGTTTCGCAAACACCAGCTCCCAGTGACTCAACCAATGTTCTTTGTAGTGCATTGTGTTTCCAGATTTGGTGTAAATTCCTCCAAAAGTAGAGCCCATGAATGGCCACCTGAACTCTGCCAAAACTGTAGTCATCAGGCAACTGCAGCACGTAAACTTTCCTAGGAAATCCATCAGCAATAATGTGACCACACTCAGTTTTTGCAACTTGGCTGCCAGCTGAATAATGTAACTCCTTAAAAAACACAGAACCTTAATAAAACAAAGGAAAAACAGACATTAAGATTGCAAAACTCCTTACAAAATGGAGCCTTAATATACATTTTTCAGCTTCCAGAGTGAGGAATGGACCTTCCTGGAAGTCTCGACATGGCCTCAGGCACAGCACAGGGAAGCGGTAGCTGCAATATGTCCATGCTGACTACTCTGGGATCCACTTCTGACTCGGGTTCTCCAGTATCTTTGTGTCTAATAATTTCATCTGCATTACACCTGTGGCAGCTTCCAGTCCTGTGGACTCTGCGGTCTTGGACAGTGGAGCTAAGGCTCCTTATACCATCAGTAAGCACATATTTTCATTGGCTCATAGAAGTATTGGCTGGAGAAGTCCTCTGATGGGCCATCCTGCCTGAAGTGAGACTATCACCAACATCCAATGAAGTCAGCCATGAATTTGTCCAGACTTGTCTTGAAAACCTCCAAGAATGGGGATTGCACAACCTCTCCAGGCACTCGTTCAGGGCCTACACTTGTGACGGTGTGATCCCCCTGTCCCCGACCTGACTTTTTCCCTAACCCTGCTCAAGCGATAACCACCTGTGGCGACCGTGATGAATGCATCTGATGGATGCAGATAACAACACAATAGGCGATGCATTCACCTAACCACAGCGCTGATCAATGTGTGACTCCAGCCAAATTTGGAAGAAACTAACGTCTGCAGTCGGTTTGTAAATATGACTGTGAGTCAATTATCTTACCCCCATAGTGGGCAGCCCAAGAGCCCTTTGAGCTCTCCTGCACAGCAGCGGGCTGCACGCCAGGATCTCCCCTTGAGTAGGGACGCCTCTCAAGGATACTCCTCGAGGTTGAGAGATGCCTTGCCGCAACAGATCCTCGGTAAGTGACTAATAGCATGCTAAACTTGGAAATCTTAACTAAGTGATACAAAGGATTGATTGTGCATATATAATCCTTTAGACATAAACTGTTGACCAAGTCTGGGACTAGGATTGGATCCAGCCACACCTAGACTCCTCTCTGAGAAGGAGTTAGAAAGCAAGGGGGTCCTTTCTGAACCTCGTGACTCAACGGGAGGGTGTTCCTGACAGTTTTGTCTGACCTTGTCCTCTATGCAGTAAATAATCGAGCATACCTTGCCATTGAATCTTGTTAACTCACTGTCGCATTTACTATCAAACTTTGTTAAATCGCTCTTACATCAATAAATATATTGCTGCTTCTCTCTTACGAGTGAAGTGCTTCTCTCTCTCTCACTCCATCCGCGACAACACTGCCSTTGTAATGAAAAGATTTTTAATGTACTAAGTTTCCTCAGCTTGTGCTTCAAGATTATGGGTCCTAGCATCCTAGCCATTTTGGTAGCCCTGCACCGGCTGCTTTCCAGTTTCTCAACGTCTTTGAGCTGGGGTGCCCAGAGTTGCACTTCTGTCCCAATGAGGACAAACACGTCCATTTTCTAAGTAGTCCCTCACCTATTGCTTCATAGGGTTACTTCAAAGCATAGGGCCCCTCAGCCTCTTAGATACCATCTGTTGGTAGGTTATCTCCCTCACACTAGTGTGAGACTCAGCCCTGCATGCTAGAGCATTTCATGAATAAAAAAACATCCAGATTCTTTTTTTTTTTTTTTTTTTTTTTATTTCAGTAACTGCAAATGACATTCAGTTCCAGAAAAAGAAGTAGTCACTGGGTCCTAACAACTTGGGGTAAAATAACTGTTCAGTAGCTTCTGGTATTTGTGTGGACACCTGAAGGGTGGCATTTTCTAAAGGTGCTTTTGAACAGCACATCCATTTATCTGCTGCAGCCCTCTCTCACAATGCTAAGGCTGAGCCAGATGCATGTTGATTTTTAGCTAGAGTTTATTTAAGGGGAAGTGGGAGGAAAGAAATTAATTATTGGGTCACTGCTGAGTCGTTCTTTGGTTTTGGCTTTGCGCTGGCGTTTTCTCTCTCAAATGACTTTTTGAMTTATTTTATTAATGGAAATGTGGGCAGATGGACTTGAAAACGTAACTCTTCACTGACTCAAATGAGAATCTGAAGTAATTAAATATTTTATAGCTTCCTTAAAGCTTTATTCTGCTCTCTTTCAACCACCATAAAACAGCTCTCTATCTCAGTAGCTGACCTGCCCGTTTCATGTGTCTGGATACTGCCCAGTGCTGCCATTTCACACTCCCCCACACTCTCATGCATGTCCCACAGCTTAAACACCACYGTGCAAATGTGTGCTCTGGTTTCCCCCTGCCCACACGCAGTGGTGGTTGCTCATAGGCAATTTCTTGGATTTCCCGGTGGCCGCTGGCCACCGTGTGCCCAGGTCTGGTGCCAGGAGATGTGGGGTTGGTACCATGGATGAATGCTCTGGACACGTACACTTTGAGAGGCAAGGAGGGTGATGCAAAGCCCAGAGCCTGTCCCTGCTGTCTCTGAAGTTGGTGGGAGCTTGGCCGTGGACTGCAGTGAACATGGCAAAAGGCTCTGGTAGGAAAGGGTTGGTCACTTTGGCATCGCTTTTCTTGTCTCACCCCTCCTCTTTAGTACCTTCACCACTCCACACGCTGGCCTTGAAGCTGCTCCGGCAGAATCAACCATTTTCCCCAAGTATCGCTTTTGGGGGAGCTCCCTGGGGTGTCTCCTGGGCCTGATGTCACCTGCACTGCTCAGCTTGTGGCTGGTGCAAGGGATGATGCTGTGCTCRAGGGCTGCTCTGGATAAGGTTATCCACCCCAGCTCCAGCTGCTGCCAGCTGAGGTGTAGGAGCAGCAGCAATCTCCAGCTATTAAAAAGAAGAAATAATTGTGGCAGTCTAATGTCCCCACTCACAAAGACTAATGCAGGAGCTTGCAGGACTGTTTTCATCAGACCATGATGTTTTGTTGAAGACACACTGTTTCATGGAGACTATTGATTTCTGTGACATTTTTGATGGGAAGTCCAGACTGACTTCATATCCGCCTAACAGCTGTAACTCTGTCTCTCTGTCTTACAAAGTCAACTGAAGTGCTTTTTTTGTTTTTTTAATAGTTCAGTTGGAAGGGACCTACAATGATCACCTAGTCCAACTGCCTGGCCACTTCAGGGCTGACCAAAAGTTAAAGCATATTATTAAGGGCATTGCTAAGCCAGATGCAGCTTGACCTGGGGCCCTAACTTGAGGGGAACAGGAGTGGAAAGACAGGAGAACCATTACTACCAGGTGACTTGGAGGCTTCCTCCCTAGCTGTGAGTATATAGGTGCATGCGTATGGATAAGGCAAAGGGAAGAGAAGCACAATCTGACCCTTTGTGCACATTTCTTTCCAATGCTGAACATCACCAAATTTTGAAACCTCAAAACATGATGAAATGAAAATGCTGTCTAGCATTAACTGATGTTAGATCATGCCTGAGGGTACGGAGAAGGAAACTGCAAGCCATAAGATAAGTTGCAGCTGTCAGATTGCTGAGTAACATCCACGTTGGACTATGGTTGCATACAAAAGAAGTGGATGAAGTACCAGCAGATGGCACTCGGGAATATGCAGCAGTGTCTATTATGTGGGGTCAATGACKTTTTTTTTTGCAGCATGTTTTGAACAGGTGCCTCAGCTCTGCACTCTGCACTGCACAGAGGGAATCACTGCTCTGCTGGTGGGCTCCTGGGGCGGCAAGTCCTCTGCTGCTGCAGTAAGGGAGCAAACCTGGCTCTTTCTGCTACTTCAGGAAATATCCTGCTTCCTTGCTGCCCCGTCATGAAATGTCATCCTAATTACATGTTGCCTTCTCTTCCCTTGCATCTTCCACCCCCCACAGTCCCACGGCAGCCCTCCGACATGGGGGCAGCTGGGGAGCCTATGCCCTGGCTGTGCTGCCTCAGTGGTACTGGTGCTGCTTCCAGCCCCCACCCACAGGTGGAAGCTCACCCAGTATGCGCACCTAAGTGGTGGGGTTCTGGGTGATGCTAGCTATAGATCCTTCCTCACACAGYGCAGATCCTTGCTTTGCGCTGGATCTCAGTAAGGTTTAGATTTATGACCCAGTGCAGACAAAGAAAGAAATCAAATCAGGCTGTGCATTAATGTAAGTGATCAAAGCTCCTGACATTATTCAAGAAAATCAGAATCCTATCAGCTCCTCAAAAAAGATTTCCCATTAATTTGTGTTGAGCGATCCTAGCCCGTATCCGCCCATTCTGAACAATTGCTATTTAGGGTTTGAAATTCTGTGAAAGGAGAGGACAGGTATTACTCTGACAATCCTGCCAGCCAGGACTGTGTTATCAGATACATGGTTAATACAAAAGTGTGGCAGTAGAAAGTAAATGAGTGCACAATGCATGGTGGTAATACATTAAATGGGAAAGTTAAACGGAKCCATGTAACATGTAGCAGGAATGAAAGCCAGTTTCCCATAGATTGGTGTCTTGTAGTTGATTGCCATCCCTGATGAAACTTTTTTTGATGGCTGGAGAAGTTCTCGCTGGTTTCTGTAGCGTATGAGCACACAGTGCAACCTTTCTTTTCAGAAGCACATGATGACTGGAAGGGAGAGGACACAGGAAAAACCCAAGTCCGTCCTCTGTCTGACTGGCCAGCTGGCACGGTGGAGAAGGCAATTGCACTTGGTGCATGGCCATGCCAAACCTTCCTGCAAAGTGTGTGACCTGTGCAGAAACGAGCCRGTCCTTTGCTTCTCCCCCACCAGGCTGACGGGGCATGGAGCCGAGCAGTCCAGGTGTCTCACCAGGGAACCACCATTGTCAGCATGGATCTTTGTCCAAGGTTGCCTGTAAATAGTTATTTTGGGGAGGTGACTGAAAAACTGATGGCTGTGGTAGAAACTAGGGCACTTTCAGAAGTGCTGTGCTTTAACTATGTGATGCCAGTGGGACAGCTCCACATACGGGTGCTGCTCACCTTCTGGGCCCTCTGGGTTGATGTTAAATCTACTATTTTCTGAATTTTAATTCTGCTGGCTGCCCAGGGAGTTTGGCATATAACTTCCATTATAAAGATTTGTTTCACTCTCCAATTCTTCTTACGTTAATATTATTGTTTTAGGGATTTTCCTAAGGTTCTTAAACCCAAGGCACGCACATAAACACACAATTCCTTCTGTGTCCATCTCTGATGTCTGAAAAATTGAAACGGCTCATTTCATTTAGTCAAAATGATAGATATCCCTAGCAGATGATGATCTGTCAAGCGAGAGTGTCTGACAGCGAACAATGAGGTACAACAGARGGGTCCTCTCTGAGAGGTCCTCTCTGAGACTGAACATTGTAAAGTGAACAAATAGAAAAGAGCACTTCTTCCTATACATGATCGTCAAGGTGATGCAGTTTTCCAGAATATTTCTCAGAGAGTCCAAAATGGTGATTGCATTTGTGGATGAAACTATTCCAAGTCAAACATAGTCAAGGTGAAATGTGTTTCAGAGAAATTATGGAGTTGTTCATTTTTTTAAGACTGTGCGTGTAAAGAGTCAAGCCCTCAGCTGACAGAACTGGAGCTGGCTTAAGCAGAACTGTGCTGATTTCTGACTGCTGAAGTTGTTTTTTTATATGGTATATATACATATTCACCATTGTATCTGATCATGTTTTCAAGGCACAGTAAATTGTGCATGTTGAAATAAATTACAGTGTTAATGATAATGGCAATAGCAATACTACTACTACTACTACTACTACTACTATTAATGGGATGCCTTGGCTGAATCCATTCTTGACTTCCCCCCCCCCCCAAAAAAAGAGAGTTTTTAAATAAACATAATTTGTCTTCCAGATCTCTTAGAAAGGGGCACATGGGTTTCTAAGTTCTGTTGCAAACAGACAGGTTTGTAACTCCAAGCAGGTGGTATGATAGATATGGTCTGTGGTAAACTGATGCCTGCAAAAGCCACTTGGTTCAAGCAGATGGGTCACAGAAGACCTAGTTGCAATGTATTACATTATTGGTTATAAAGACTTTTCTACAAAGATCCAGGTCTCTCTCTCTGAGGCTTTAGAGCTACTGCTTTCTCTTCCATAACCTCAGCCCCCTGCTCTGTTCCTCTTCACTTGGCATGCAAAACGGCTCTCCTTAGCTTTCATTGCTCTTCCTGCCTTTCCTGCCGAGTTCAACCCCATTATTTTTGTCCCCTCTGCTATGCCTTTTTCTGTCATCTCTGCCCCCTCCTCTCTCTATTTCTCAGGTCTTTCATCATGATCTCGGCAGGTAATGCCTCTCCTATTGACTTCAATGGGCAGCAGATGTGCCCTTTCTCCTGCAAAGCCTCTTCTCATGGTAGGGCCACAATTACAGCTTTTTGCAAGACTGCTACTTATGCAAAGGACAAACTGATTTCAGATGACCCATTTTTATGAATAAACATTAAACCCAGAAAATAAAGATTGATTCAAAACTGTCTTGCTGCACCAGTTGTAGGAAAAATCTTATATGCTGAGGTRTCTGTTAATACTGCATAATTGCAATCCTCTTCCATTAAAAGTCATTGATTAAATGTCTAATTAAGAGCTGCCCAAATATATATGGCATTTAAATATAGTGGAGGGTTGGGATTTTGATGAACTCATTAATACAGATCTTATTTGTGAACAGTTACAATGGCTTTGCTGATGAAAGCCAGGTTTACTCTTTTGCTTTGCTCTGTAGTTTCCTGTGGGAAAAGAAGATCAAAATTATCTTTCCTTTTGTATGCTTTTTCATATTTCGAGTGGTTTGGATGGATACCTAATTTGCTTTCAGTATCACACGTTCTCTTTTGACATCAGAGGATACATTTTCTGAGCTTCACAGAAGTTTTACCTGCTCAACTACCATTAAAGTCAATTGGATCATGTGGCTAAAGCAAGGTGTAACAATTGGAAAATGCACTCCAGGGTTAAACTGCTGTACTTGAGCTATTAGATTGAAAGAGTTATCCATCTTCCAAAACATAACCTGCATTGCCACAGCATGGTGTTCCCTATTCATCACCTCCAGACAATTATATCTGCATTCAGCCCTGGTGTAAATGAAGTTGCTGTATCATTTGAATCATGCAGCTTAAGCCAGAGCTGGATCTGTCCCACACAGAGCTGCTGAGTTTTCAGTGCAAAAGAGGCCCAGGGATGGGGTGATCAGCACTGGTTTGTGAGAATCACAGGAAAGAGAGGGAAAAGGAGCTATTAAAAAAAAGTTAAGAGACTCCCATTTGAAAACTGGATATGGCTGTGGCTCAGTGAGATGCAAACATTGCACGCAGCTTGGCTGAAGGAAGAACAGAGTTTGTGGTCCTTCCCCACACCTCAGCTTTCAGACCATCCTCTTCATCACAGTGCCTGCTGGCATCACGAGCTTCAAGGCTGAAGCTTTTCACAAAGCCACCACTGCTGCGGGTGACGCAGCTGGTCACTTCTGCCCTCTGGGCTGGGCATCAGGCAACCTTTAAAGACTTAGGATGAACTTCAGTTCACCTTCAGAGCAGGCAAAAACTCAATGTTAAATATGTTTTTGAAGAAGCGAGATAGTAAGACGGTTTTCTTCTTGGATTTTTGTGATTGAACAAATGATCATGACAATACGCTGTATTTTTATAGAGTGCACTTAATTGCACAACAGCAGCAGAATAGTATTGGCTTATTATTTTCTGAAACCTCCCACCTGAATGATATCCACACAGGCCTCCCAGAGAAGAAGCCACAGGCCTCAAGCAGATTGCGTCTCACTCTCCTAAAATGAGAGAGGCAGAACTAATCAAGGAATAATCTGTAGTAGGCCACAGTAAACAATTAACTAACTCCTAGCAGCTGGTAAAATAACCCTTGGAGAAAATGAAGGTAATGAGGCTATCATGTCGACTTTACAGTGTGATCCCATAGTATCTGAAAATATAAAACAGTTTTACTCTCATTTTCTGTATATTTTCCAGTCCATTTCCTACCATAAAATCAAATAATGCGCCAATAAATACAGTATTTAAAATTTCATCGCTTAATATCCTAACATTCAGGCTGGAGATGCCATGGGCAAGCCAAAGAGTAATGCACTGCCATACCTGGAAGGAACCAAATTATTTTGCTACTCACAGTGATAATTGCTCTGGCGGTGATGAACATTGTCCCTGTCTTGCCCTGTGCTTTTCTACTCCGTTGTGTTCACATGCAATGTCTTATTTTTGGTTTAGCTTGAGTGTCTCTAAAGGCAAGATGATCCTTTAGTAATTTCTATAATACTGCTGCTCCTTGAAGATGACAATACCACAGTACAGATATTAGTAATGAGCCAGACACTCCTCCCTYGGGAGAGTCCCTGGTGATAGGGATGGAGGAAGCAGACCTGGCTAGCAAGTATCTCCGTATCAATAACTCTGGAATATCTAATATGAAATTCAATGACTTTTCATGCATTTTTCACTGTTTCAACTTGCTCAGTTGAAATCTCATTGCCAGTTTCAATGATAAGGGCAGGATCTCTCCCAGCACTAAGAAGTCCTCTAAATGACCTGTGCAATATTGGTTTTTGGAAATGACTGTAGACTACATATGATTTCAAGACAAACACCACTGTCGTGATTTCCATGAAATCAGTGAGCAAGGCTTTAAATGTGGATCTGAACTGAGTGCTGTATGTCAACACATGCAGTAATGCACAGCCTGCTCCAACAGACTTGTCGTCTGCATACCTGTTGCAGAAAGCAAGTGGAAAGGGTTGCTGAAAATGGTGCAGATTTATTAAAAAATGGGTAACAGAACTGAGACTGGAAGGCAGATTTCCTGATTCACAGTCTGCTGCTCTGTCTGTGATGTCTTATTTCTGCAAGGGAGCCCCTGGATGGACAAAGGTGCAGTATTCCCACCAGACTGCACACACACAAGATCTGACCTGTGGGACCAACAGCCGGCTGTGCTAATTTACTTGAATCCAGCCACATTGCAAAAATGATTGCTTTTCAGCATAAGATAGCATATGCATGGTAGCAACCTTTTGTGAATCAGCTGAATTGCTCTGCTGTTACCTGCTGGACTATAAATGCATAGCAGGAGGGCTGAAAAGCCTCAAAACTTACTCCTCTAAGTAACCACACGTCTGGCACCGCACTGAAATGAATGATGGGTTCCCTCCACACACTCCAGTGTATGTTTAAACAGGGTTTGGGGATCAGATCAGCAGTTTCTAGCTGCTGACAGTGAAAAGGAAGGGAAGGAAAAGATTGGCTTGATCTAGTTCAGGTTACAAATCCCCCAAACATCAGATTAATTACTTTAGAGGCTTTGATAATATGGCTTAATCCTGTTCACCTTTAGTTCTACATCTGGCTTTTTATTATTAAACAAGAAAATTACAATAAAGCTTTTTGTCCCCTCCATAATTGCCTTCTCAAAAAAAAATTCGCAGTCAAAATGATTTCAGATTTCTCTACTGCAAGCTACAAATGGTCATGGTGTAAGATGTAGCTTCACATCATTACAACAACAGATCAATAGATGATTAAAATGTTAGTTTAATTTCAAAGCTATTGTCTCCATTTCCTTCATGTCAGAAAGCTTCTTGCACGTGAAGGCAAGCCTTAGCTGGAGGGTGCGTGCCGAGTCTGATGTGCAGAATGACATGTTGATTATAGAGAGGATAATTAGAAGAGCATTTAATAAATCTCAAGATCCAGAGCTCAAACGCCTGGGATCACAGGTTTTATAACCCATGGTCTTGTGGTGAAGACTTTTTACCACAATTGCCTGTTCTGCTGGTGGTTCAATACAATTATACTTTAAAAGCATGCAAGAAATATATCAAAAATTATTTGCCTGACTACACCGGAATTTTTTTTTCTTGCATCTCTGTTCTGGGAAAGGTGTGGTTAACTCAAGCAAAACATCACAACCCTGAGGACATGTTGAGATCAATCCTCTGCAGGGCTTGAAGGCTTTATTTTGTAATTTCTTACAAATCCAAACAATAAATATGCCATAGAAAGGAATGATAATAAAATTGGTTAATTTAATTCTCTATCAGCTTCTCAATAGCGAATTGATTCAAATGATAGATGTTATACGACACAAGTTATGGAATTTGGCATAGGACAAGAGTATCTTATTTATAAAGAAAATTTAATATAATCAAGGTCAGGTCTAATCTGATCTGCAGCTATTATTTTAAATGATGTGTATGTGTGGATTAGTATGCATTACTTACATTCAGTCTAGAATCAACAGATTTCAATTTATTTAGTGTGTTTGTCCATTATAGTGAAGACATCTGCTTTAACTGGATGGGAGACAAATGCTTGAGCTCTTCTCTGTATGAGAAACATGCTGGCAAACAGAGTAACGTGCCATATTTCTGAGCCTTTCTGCCCTGAGACACTATCCATGGACCTCATCCTGTCGCTAACAAAACCAGCTCTAGTGACATTGTCCCTCTGCAAAGAGAAAAGAAGAAAAGGAGGGAATGGGGAATTTGTTTGGGTGAAATGAAACAGAATTTTGCGTCAAACTACCTGGGCACAACTTTTCTCTTAATCAGAGTTAATGCCTGGAGGCTCAGTTGGGTGTTTTGTGTTGCACCACAAAAACGACAGCTCTTGTCTTCCAGCACAAAGTTCTAGAGAAGGAGAAGAGTGTGTGTTTATTTGTGGAAAATAAATGAAGGAAAATTTAAACCAAAGATCAGTGTATATCACATAGGCGATCGTTTAATCTTGTGCTTGCCTCAAATACTGTTTGGAGCAGTGCATTTCATTCACTGTCAGCTCAGCACAGGTGTATCACGATTGACCAAAGATGGAGTCGCTGCTTCTGTAGGATCTGTAGCATTGCTTAAGAGGATGTAAAGGGATTTTCATTGTTAATGTCTACTCCATTAGATTTTTGGATTCCAAATTTTGGAAGAGCGTCCCAAGAGACTGAGACTTTGATTTAACCAGAGGAATAAACATATTCCTTTCATTCTGTGAATGAACATTGACACAAACATTCAAAATGTCTCTAACCCATTTAGATATTGATAACTCCAAAACTTCCAATAAAAAAGTTCAATTTATGGCTATTATATTACAGCCTTAGGAAGTCAGAGATATATATTTATTTCCGCTCTTCAATGGCAATGTTTGAGAAGTTAAAGAACAATTATGAAACGAGCAATATTGTGTGGTCACTTGCAATACTGTAGAAGTGGCCTTGATGACCCCTAAGGTCCCTTTGAGTCCTCTGTTCCTAATGTAACAGCAAATGCAATCTTTTTTTTCTTTTTTAATTTAGAATTGTTTTTCTTGAACAACCTTGTTGTTGTGAAGACAATGAAGGCAGAGAAGGTTTTTTGCCATCCAGCTGGCAAGCATGGACATCCAGGCGTGGCTCTGAAAGCCTTCACTCCTGTGTGGAGGCTTCAGGCACATTGCTGTGACTTTTCTCTTTGCCCTGACTCAGCCATGAAAAGGAGCCCACCTGCCTGATCATCTAACCAGTACATTGACTCTTGGAGGCTGTCTTTCTTTTCCGAGGCAAATGGTTTTGTGTCTCTGACTGCCAGCCCTTCACAGACACCAGGCTCGCTCTCCACAGCACAAGGACCATTTTGTGGCTGTTTGTTTGCCATCATGCTCTTCAGGTCTTTAGATATGTAACCCAATTTAACAGTCTCTGCATCCTGGAAGTGCATTTTAGACATTTTAATGTGCTGTTGTCCCTAAAGGGGAGAATTTCACTCCTTGGCAGCATGGTCTGCAGGTTCCCCGTAAGAGAATGTGTTGGGAGACTCTGGTTTCGTTTTTTAACTGCATTTACTGGACAGCTGCTCCTTGTCAAGTCTTCCATGCTTCCAGGTGCCAGTTAAGAGCAGACTGTGCAAGAGCTCAGACCATGAGGAATCTAGTATAAAACTGGAAACTGGAAGCACCAGAGAAAACAGATTTGTAGGGAGGGGTAAGGTCTGCATGTCTCCACCACACTGCGAAGAGCAGCTGGGGGCTGCCATGTAGTCCTGCATGCCCAGTATGGGAGCAAGGCACACAAACCTGTGTCTTCCAGCAAGCAAACATGCACTACAGCTGGGTCTAACGTCTGGAGCACAAAGATCTTACAGAGCCTGAAAAAGCACAGCTGGGAGGGTCTGCAACTGCTGGGTGAGAGGATCTATCACTGAAGCTGTATTTCATAGGTGTGCTGGTTTTGACTGGGATAGAGTTAATTTTCTTCACAGTAGCTAGTATGGGGCTATGTTTTGGATTTCTGCTGGAAACAGTGTTGATAACAGGGATGTTTTTGTTATTGCTGAGCAGTGCTTACACAGAGTCAAGACCTTTTCTGCTCCTCACCCCACCCCACCAGTGAGGAGGCTGGGGGTGCACAAGAAGTAGGGAGGGGACACGGCCGGGACAGCTGACCCCAACTGACCAAAGGGATATTCCATACCATATGACGTCATGCTCAGCATATAAAGCTGGGGAAGAAGGAGGAAGGTGGGGATGTTCAGAGTGATGGCGTTTGTCTTCCCAAGKCACCGTTATGCATGATGGAGCCCTGCTTTCCTGGRGATGGCTGAACACCTGCTGCCGATGGGAAGGAGTGAATGAATTCCTTGTTTTGCTTTGCTTGTGTGCACGGCTTTTGCTTTACTTATTAAACTGTCTTTATCTCAACAATAGGATAGGAGAGGGATTTTTGCTCTCTCAAGTACTGGAGACATGAATATGTTTTTCTGTTTAGCAATGGTGATGGAAAGTATTCAGTCTCTTTAAAGGAAAAAAAAAAAAATTGATAAATTGCCCCATGATTTACAACTGAATCAAATCACTGGTGTGTAATTTTCACAGTTTGTGCATAAGTACTGTCAGGAAGGGAGAAATTGGTTTTACCACTATCATTAAAATCTTATGTAATGAATCAGATGAGGTATCAGGAAATGGTATAATATACTTTATTTATTATCAGCTTAGATAAATAGATTTCTTGGTGTAACTACAGAAATGTTGAGTAGGACTCAGTCACTGTGAAATCTTATTCCTCCAGACTCTGCCAGTCCATTTGTGCACACTTGGGCTACTGCAGTTTTTGCTCTAAGACAAGAAGAAGGCCTTACAAGCTGCCCCCCTTGCCTTGTATAAAGTACCTTCTTCCTTTGTAGGGTTTCAGGACAGATGATACTGAAGCTCCATTTCAAAATTTGCCCTGGCAGTGTCTGAAAGTCAGCCCAGACTGTGGCTTTCCACTAACCAGAAGAAAAACCCCTTACAGGAATTGAGACCATTCCTAAGCAATGTGTAAAGGGCTACGCAACAGCGTCAAACACTAAATGGCAGGTGCCAATTATTCATTACAAAGGGACCCACATGCGAAATACTGAGAAACCAGTCGGAGTTGCGTTGAAGAGAATTATAACATTTGCTCAGGAGAAGGAAGTGCACAGGTAGTCTGGAGGGAATAAGGTCTTTTGTTGCCAGAATTCCCATTGAAGGGAGAGGATTGGAGTTTTTGAGGATCCCTCTCCCTCTGGGCAGCTGTCAAACCCATTTGTCTTTGCTGCTGGCATCGTTCAGGCATATGCAACTTCATAAACAACCTTCAAGGTCTGAAGTATTTGGCACTGTTGGAAAACATTTTGAATGGGTTGTATTGCTTACCTTTGACATCMGTAATGCATTCATTATTATAAACCACACAAATCATCAACCAAATCATGTTTTATGTCTGTCTAGAGGTCAAAGCTTTCATCTCGCTGGTATATTTTTATACTTATGAATAAGAATGTTCGTTGCTGAGTTACCTCAAATACCTACCAAACACTGACACATACAGTAAATTAAAACTGATTTATAAAACCACACAGGTTGTGGTTCATCTCCTGTAACTTYGGCTGAAAAGAGTTAAATACCTTTCCCCAGTTAATCATCTGACCTCCTTTGATAATGAGCAGGAGAGTCAGGGACCTCTGGAGAAGGAGTCATCCCACTCTGCAGGTGAGTTATCCATCTTCTAGACAGTGATCTTGGAACAGCACAAATTGCTCTGGGACAAAACCCCTCTCCCTGGACTCCCTAAAGAAGATAGGTGCAGATATGGCACAACTCACGTGCACACAACTGTCCCTAAATTTCAATAATGTTTTTTAAAGCTGCAAAATAGAGCCCTTCATGTTAAGGCTGGGAAAAAAGTCCTGGCACAGGCCCCTTGGGACAGTCTTCATCTGTTCATCTCAATGTGTATCCTCATAAAATCATGCAACATTTTTCTCCATTTCACTCACAGGATGGACTGCTCTCCACTGGCTGAGCAGATATTCTGTATTTTGTTTTCTCTTGTTTCACAGTGTGTCAGCCAGGCTCGATTTGCTCCACACATTTCAAACTTTGCTCTGAAGATAGAATTATTAATTTCCTGTAGGCTTTTTCTCTGATGTGTCTTGCTACAGAGGCTGAACAGTTCACAAATTCAATCTGGCTATTTTCTTGCCACCTCAGTGGGATGAGAGGCAATTATTAACCCTTGTTTTCAGACAGGGAAGTGAGGCACAATGAGATTACACTTACAGTTATTCACTGATTTTGGACACCCAGGCTAGGGCACCTTGGATCTGATATTTCGGGGTGCTTAGCTGGATTTAGCACTTTTTATTCAAAGTGCAATTCCCTCTGACTTCAGCTGCAGCTKTGAATACTTGGCATATTTGCAAACCAATTGCCAGGGTATCACTCTGGTACCTGGAAAATGAGGACTGCATAAACAGTGATCACCTGCAGAAAGTGTGGGAGCAGAGCTAATTTGATGAAAAAGTATAGATCCCAAGTGCATTGCAGAGCCTGATTTTAGGTACCTGGTATGAGAAGAGAAATCTAAACCAGAAAACTGGGTACCTACATCTTCTCTTAAGTACCTTAAGTCTCAGCAGCCCTCATTCACAGCACAGCCAAAAGAAAAAATCTGAGACCAAGGCTGATCTCCTGAATCCCACTTCTCTTTGGGCTTACTCGTAAATTCAGCAATTTGCATCTATCTATGCTCCTAATTTGCTGTTTTCTGTCGAAATGTGCCCTGAGACCATGTGCCGGCATGTTCAGGAGAGGAGGAGGCAAAGGGTTGCTGAGATTGCAGCAGCTTTGTGTGGAGGGAGAGCCTTCACCAGGAAACACCAGAGACATGTTCGAGCCTCTTGGCAGCCTGACAGGATTTAAATGCACGCTCCCTAACTCCATTTGGTTTTAACAATCAGGCTTATCAACAGCTAGATTTAGATAAATCCCAAAACCAGTTAAATACAAATTCTTTAACTGGATTCATCCTTTCGACAGCCTCACAGAAATATTAATGTTACAGAAAATGCTGTATATTGGCAGAATATCTGTTCAGAATCCTTTATTAGGAATCATGGATTACATTTTCTAACAAAAGCCAAATCCTATGCTGTTCCTTTATTTACAGCTGATCTTTCTGGCTTCGAAAACAAGATAAAGCATGGATGTCAAGGATCTCTTATCCAGAAAGCATTACCTTTTCTCTGTGAACATGATATTTTAATCCATAAACTACATAATACGTATGTGCATTTCAAGCAACAGTAATTGATCAGTAACTTCATGATATGCTTAGTATATGACTTGTCCTATTGATTAATGCTGCAGTAACATTATAACATCACCAGAATCACAATGTTGCTAAAGATAACATTGRAAAGATCAGAGTCCGATGTTGCTATGTCTTATAAATGTCTTATAAATAGAGATGATGCTAGAAAAATCTCCATTACCTAATTTACAAACATTTTAGACAAATATATATGTGTTCTGCAAAATCGATTGGCCTGATCAGTCTGTTAGAAGTTATAATATAAGCTTTGTTCCTTTAAACTGGTCCAAACTATTTGAATGAGTCTGTGAAGTGGGTTTTTCCTGTCATTACTCTTTCCTTCCCCTTCGTTTACTCGGGTCCCCTCGTACCATGTGGTGGTGTGGCCTGACAGTGGAAACATTCTTCCCCGTATGGTTGAAAAAAACCCACAAAACCATAAGCAATTCAAAGTAAAAGTGCTTTACTGTGAAGTGCCAGACAGCCAGGGAGAGGTGGTACTGCCATTTCCATGCATTCAGACAGCCAGATGCCTTGGTGTTAACTGGGCTAAGCAGCAGAGGCGTGGGTCCGGGAAGGATCTCAAGGAGCGCAGGTGGAGTTAAAAAATTGGTGCTTTATGGCAGGACTAAAATAAACTTTCCTTTAAATGCAATAAACAGGATGGGGCCTCTTGTAGCCACAGGCTGGACTGAAGAGGCCAAGCAATCTCCAGCAGTGTCCTCAGCCCACAGAGACCTGCTTGTCTAATGGGCCGTCAGCTCCAGCCAGCAGACGTGGGGCTGGCTGGGAGGCTGGGACCGTGATGATGGCTCGCGTGAAAGCAGTGTTGTGTTTTGGGGGAGCAGTGCAGAGCTCTTGGAAAGTCCCCAGAGGGCAGGGCTGCAAGACTCCACTAGTGCCCCTAATCAGAATAACTACAGTGATGTCCACGGGCTATGTTGATGTACAGCCACAGGAGCTGCTGGCTTTACTGCGCAAAATAAACTTCTGTTTCCTTGCTTAAATCACATCCAGGTGAACTTTCTTCCCTGGGAATATTCTAGCAATGAGCCATCAAGTTTCTCCTGTTCACAGGGAAATGATCCCCATGCTTGGGCATTCACCATATTCTCAGGTCGTGCTGTGGACAGGGTGGGGCAGCCAAATCAGTTGCACGCACTTTTGATGCAATGGGGGTATTATGCGGATTATTGCTTTAAATTGTCCCTTTACGGGGCTTCCCCAAGGGGATTCATTAGAGTCTCCTGGCATGAATTACAGCCAGAGGCCAGATCATAGAGTGTCTCAAAGACTCAGAGCTTTCTGCCCTTGCATAACTACAGGAGCAAAGGGAAAGAAAATGATTTTTTTTTGCTGTTTTGAAAGTCAAAACTCGTGAACAAAATGCACCACTGATAAATAATCAATGTTTGTTCCAAAGGCACAAAGAGAGAAGAGATTTGTTAATGCTAATTGCTAATGAAAACTCCCAACACTCTCAGCTTTCTGTGCTGGGGCATGAACGACGTGAAGGTTGTGCATCAGTTGGGTATTTTTCTTCAGGTTTTTCTACAACTATTATTATTATAACCAATCAAAACAAAAGTCTGTGGAAGGGAAGAGGAAAATGAGAGTAATGGCAAGGGATCTTTCCATTTGTCTTAGGTCCTGTTGTGTTTCCGAGCCTATCACCCTCAGATTTACTTGGAGATAAAATGAAATGCCAAAGAGATGAAGAAACCTGGACAGTAGCTGGGGGCATCTTTCATTTCTTTTTTCATTGTGCTTTTTTTAGTAAAATAAAAATAAGAGAAATGAGTCGGTCTGTATGTATCAAGGAAACCTGCATGAATCCAGATTTAAGTTTTTTGCCATGGAAAGCCTGGCAGCCCACTCGCCCACAATCACAGTCTTTGAGAGGTGTCTGGGACAGGAAAAGCAACTACAGCTTTAAACAAAAACATGCTGATACCCCACTGGAGTCGTGGGTTTCCAGCCTAGTCCTTGGGTCGAGCAACCTACCTGAAAAAATGCACCCCAGCAAAAGCTTACAGAGGAGCCCAACATGAGATTGCTTCTTGTCCTGAAGGAACCATGTTGAATTTCTAAGCTTTGAAACTCTTGGCAAGGGGGATTACCGACTCCTAGAAGTAGCACTCTGAAGGGTTAAGTAGCCACTGGGCCAGAGTATGTGTCAAAGAAAATATTCTCTGGGCTTCTGTTGGGCTCTTTTCTAGAAACTTTTCCATTAGCAACCTGGTTTTAGAAGGCTTTAAGAAAATATGAAACCGAGAAGAGTTTTTATCACTCTGTCACCAGGGTGCTTTGTCAAATTTCTTATATAAGCACAGGCAATACATGACTTTCTTCATTATTTTCCAGTGAAAAGTGAAATGGTTTTATGGATCTTCTTTTCAGGATGGGTGGAGGGATGTAAAAAGGAATAGTTGTAGCCACTGACATGTGAAGGTGGGCTGTAAAGAGTAGAAGTAGAAATCTGTTCTGAACAGGTTTAAGCAATAAGACACCCTACAGGGAACCATCAGGATGGACAGAAACCACTTTCTGACAAGGAGACTCTGGAAAAGACACAGAACAGAAATGGTGGGAAGATGCCCAAGATAAATAAATGGGGAAAAAAGATATGACAGCTCTGTCTAGTCAATGTATCATGGAGAATACATAGGGAATAATTATGCATTGGCATGGAGATGAACTATGGGACAATTTATTCTGGTTTTTTCTTGGCTCTTACAAACTCTAAATTCATAGTCTGAGTCCTTGAAATCAGCCAAGGTTTTATAGCACAGTTCCATCAACCAATGATGCTGCAAAAGATGAGGCTGTTCTACTCTGCTATGAGCTTTGTGGTCAGGTTACTGGATTAAAGTTGAATGGAGGATTAGGAAAGGGTCATGTCTGCTCCCTCTGGGCTATGTTAAATACAGGACACAACCACATGCAATAGCTTCACATCGGTACCAGCCCTGTACCTACTCGTGGGCAATAACACAATTTCCAGCTCTTATCTAATAAATTATTAGAAGCATCAGCTTCCTTCCAAAGGGCTGGAAGAAACAAACTTTGGTTTTAGGTTCCCTCAATTCTGCAGATTACTATTTTGCACCCAATCGTTCCTCAACACAGTCAGTGGTAGTTCTTGAGTGTTTCAGATTAAATAACACCAGAATTTCACTGCTTATTCCTGTAAAATTTGCCCTCACAGCATCCACAAGCAAAGGAACACCACAGTCAAAAAATGGAGCCACTGTGCCTCTGGGTTGAATATTTTAAGGCATTTGAAGACAGGAGCACACTGGGAATTTCATATGCACTCAAGCTGTCAAAACTTCCACTAAATACTGTTACGCACATCTTAGTCATGTTAGAAAATAGTGTTCAATAGTGCAGTGATTAATATTGTCAACAATAACTATACACACAGACAAAGTAATCAACAATTAGGGTTATCTTACACTGGATGGTCGATCTAGGACAACATAACAGGATTTTTGTTTTCCCCATGCTGCTTCAGCTGCCTTCCAGAATCTTCATTCCCTTCAGAAAAAGAGTCCATCAAGAACTGAAGCGAAGACACTTCATTACATTTCTCCCTGGTGATGGTGTCTGTTCTTTCTGAAAACTGTTGAGAAAGTGATCCTTTTATTGAAAAATAAGTGGATTTTTGGTTTTGTTGTTGTATTTTAATTGAATATAGTGTGTTACAATAGTCCTTCAAGGGATAAAGAAGAGGACTTATTTTTACCCCGGTCTGGGTACAAACCTGCCCTTAACATGTTCCACCATTCCCATAACATCCTGTTTTCCAGCACAGTAACTGAACTGTTCTGTATCATTTTTTTCCTAATTGCATTGAATAGCAATGACAAAACCAGGGACTGTAGTTCGGTTCCTTGATGAAACCCATTTTTAAGCTCAAATATTGGTTTCAGTTCAGCTTAATTCTTCTTTAAAGTCAAAAGGGCTTTTTCAAGCATGAACTATGTAGAGATTTATCACAGCACTACTGCATAAAGGCTGATACTTCATGTCTAAGAGTGGACTTGCAGGATGGACTGAGGTTTTGATTCAGGAAACATATTCCTATCTCACACCAGTTTGTTGGTTTGGTTTGGTTTTAGTTTGGTTTGGTTTGGTTTTTTGTTTGTTTCTGTTGGGTTCCCCCCCCCCAAAGCACAGCACTGCTTGACTCTGCTTTAGTGAAAAGAGTGAAGACTTTCTTCTCTCAGCCTCCCAGCCTCACTCATCTACTTGGGACAGGTTCTGTTACTAGAAGGGAGAAAGTGGGACTTATACGCACCTGATTTACCATCTAGATGGTCAGATCAGATGTGATCTTCCTCCAAATAACATCACAAATAACTGTTCTTTCAGCAAATGACATGCTTAACTTCAGACACATGAATTATCCCACCCCTGCTCAGTAAAATCTCATAAGCAGGTGCTCAGATCCTGAAGAAGTTGAGTCTGCCTAAATCAAGCATGAATATGCATAATGGTTGAACGATTTGGTTTTCAGTATCGGATTATGCAAATTGCAGATTACACGCACAAATGAATTGCCACTCCTTGATTCAAAATTAATCACTTCAACCGATTCTCCATCTGCTTTTGTCCCACTTTTATTGTTCCTTTCATTTCTCTAGTATATCAATCTGCACTTTTCTGCAGGGAAACAGTTGCATTAACTCAGTCTTGTAAATAGAAAGCATCTCTTTTCCACTACAAATTCCAAACTTTTGGAAATGTGAGATCCTATTTCTCAAGGAAAAGCTTTTTCTCTGAAATTTGCAGAGAAATTCCTCTCCTCTCTAGGTTAGGGAGCTTCCCAGAGGAGGCTGATACAGCAGTAGAGATGATCAAGCAGGGGTACTTCAGCCCAGGCAACAGAAGAGGTTTCATGCCAAATGCAACATGCAATTAGCATTCAAAGTCAGAAAAGCAGGCTGCATCAGAAAAATGTCATTTTAAACCTCAGCATGCACCTGTCAGGCCAACAGTACCGCTCCGAGATTTGTGATCTGTAAACTACCCAGAGAATTAGTTGATCTGTATTTCAAACTCCAGCACGTTTAAACTATCTCTCTTTCTCCTTACTTTGGCTGGCTTCACCTATGTGATATTTCTGATCTGCCTTGAGTTCTTGTGCTTAAGTTCAGTTGGCCCTTGCAGCTGAGGCTCTCAACATCAGCCAGGAAGGTTCAGTCTTTACTAGGATGAGTCACTAATAATAATGATGGTAGGAGGGAGAGAAGAGTGGAATCTTGGCTGGAAAATGAAGGTTTGGGGATAATAACGGAGTGCAGTTAAGGCTCAAGTGGTTCAGCACCTGGCTCAGCACACCCATTATGGCAAAGAGGCTGCTGCTATGCTGTAACTAGCACAGTAATTTATCACTAGGTGCCTGGTGTTCAGTGCACACCTTTTCATCCATATGGAATAACTGCGCATTTGTTCAGGGGTTGCTTTCTCAAAGTATGGGTTGCTTTGATTTTTTAAAATATGGGTTGCTTTCAGTTAGCAAAGTATAGGTTGCTTTGGGTTTTTAAAGTATGGGTCTTCCTGGCTGCTCTGGAAGGCGTGAGCAGTTTCTTTTGCATTTGATCAAATAAAGAGCAGTAATGGTAGCACCAAAACTTCACAGGTAGCATTCAAGGGCTTGCACTCACACAGGCAGGGCCAACGAGCACCGTTGTCTACTAGGATGGACACAGGGCACTTGAAGGATTGCTCCACATAGACCACTGGCTCTGCCGGCTTGTCACAGGTTCAAATGCAGTACAAGTTTCTATCAGAAAGAGTTGCATCTTTAATGCTCAGACAGGTCCACTTGAGGTGCTAATTTTTGCCTGAGGCCATCTTCCCCAAAATCTTGAGTCACATGGCACCCGAGATGGGCACCTGTCCTACAGTGGGAGCTGTTAGACTGCTGCCAGGTGGGTGTCTCTACTATACAAAGGTTTGTGACACCCAAGGCCATGCATTGCAAAGCAGTGTTGGAAAATGAGAAGTAAGGATTATTTTTTTCTACTTAGGGGAAAGTTAAATTGCTCCTCTGCTTCCAGATGGTGAATAAGTTTTCAATAAAGCTTTCCATAAGAGCCTTCACCTGCTTTTGAAGAAAAAAAGAAATCAATAAATCTTTCTGGCTACTGTCTATGTTAATGGTGGGAAAAATTGTAATTATTGGTGTATCAATTACCACAATTAACTGGCTAATGGCCTGACATACCCTTCTGTGCTCAGGAGATTTGGCTATTGGCTACTTTCATTAGATTTTCTGAAGCATGTGAGGTGGCCTTTCCTATAAAGGGAGGAGTTAGGATTTTACATGGACATCCTCTCTGATTCTTTGTGTTACCCCAAAGAACACAGGGTACCTAATGAAGGTCATTACTGCTGTCTTGGTTAGACTTTTGTTATTAAGAGGATAAATATGTGTGGGGTTATGTCTTTCCTCTGAAGTAATCAAACTGGTCAAGAGTGCTGAATAAAAGATAAGAAATATTCTTCCATTTTTTTAGGTGCTTTTGCATTACTACAGCAAGTGCCTCAGAGAGTTATGGTTTAACTGCCCTCCATGATAAAGCAGTGTTCCTATGTCAGACTTGGCAGATGTCAAAAGCCTTTGGAATACCTCTTGGTGAGAAGTTGCTGTAGCCCACTCTCTCCTTCTGCAACCAGGAGGTGGTCAGCCTGTTCCTGTCTCCATGACAACCAGGATTTTAGAAATCACCTCAGTGCCTGTTTCAGATGATGCTTCATCCTAAACAAGATAGAGACAATGGCAGAAAATGTGTGTATCCCAACTCAAGAGGTACGTCGACTAAAGAGACTTAAGCAAGCTGTATTGAAAACTATATTTCTTGAGAGTGCCTTCCAAATAACTTAGRCTGGGATGCCCATGACTTGCACTTGGATAGATATCCTTGAAGGGAATTAGGGATTGCAGGAGTGGGATTGCATCGCTGTTTTAATACATTGTAATTCCAGACTGGAAAGTTCCACAGGATCTACAAAATCCAGATTTGCTAGATTTTCCCCATTTTCCCATTCTATAGGCACTCTGCTTTCAGAATTGAAGGCTCTGATTGCTCATAGGTAAATAGTACTTCTTATGTGCCTAAAAAAAAGAAGTCTTTTCAAGATAATGCCTCCTGTTCTGTTCTGAGCCCTAACAATGTGGTGGCTGACCTTCCACATGGCTGTAGCAATCTTATAGGGGTCATGAAAATCAACTGCAGATCTGAGAAGTAAGGTCACAGACTTAGAAGTGAAAGCAAATGGATCAAAAATCCCCAAATGATGATATTGATGGCATCCCTTGTCCCGGGGCATTAGATGACTGCAGAATCAAGGAACACCTGGAGTAGTTCCTCCAAACTTGCAAGAGCGATAAGAGATTGGCTGTGACTCTCAATGTGAAATGAATTGTACAGCATGAGAAGCAAAAGAGAATACTGAAAGATAAATGAACTCAAATGCAGCCATGACTTTGAAATATGAAAATAAATTTATTTAAAAGGGGGAATGTTAAAATGAATTAAACATAAACACCCGCCAATTCATGGAAGAATTAACAAAATGCTTTATATCCTGTCGCCATCTACTGGATTTGAGCTGCAGCAGGAGAACACGGGAGAGAGCAGATCGCGGAGGCTCCGGGGGCACTCAGGGAAATGCGAGGACAGCTACAGAGCGTGGAAAACCCTAGGCCACCAAACCCAAGGCCATGGTCACGCATGGTGCAGTTTGTCAAAGAGCTGTGAACTGCTTCCCATCCCCACCGTCATCCCAGGCCATGGGGAGGTGGCCGCTGCACAAAAAGAATCTGTGTGGCTGAGTTTCTCTAATGGAGGGCAACTGTCACCAACGGGGTCTCCCCTTGCCAGGGTCACCCAAGGAGGTCTGGAGGGAGGATGAGTTTTCATGTCAGAAGCTGGCATCTTTGCACTCATGGCTCCCAGACGTCCATGGGCACGCCGAGTGGGACATYACTGCTGTCCCCACTGCATGTACTTCTGGAGTTTCTACTTCTAGCAGTGAAACTGAGAAACAGGAATCAAAAAGCTTTTTGGACCAAATAGATTTTTCTCCTTTGTTTTTTGAARTGGAATCTAAAAACTTTGTGCTCTATTTGCCCCAAAACATAAGAAGAGAAGAAATACAGAGCCGTGCTCAGAAAGGAGTTGGTGGTACAGCATTGGCTTCACCCTCAGCCCAGTACTGGAGATCCTGGATGGTTCCTCTCCTGTCTATCAGACACTGACCCCATATTCCCCAGGAAAGCACGAGCTGTCCTTCTACATGGTATTCGTGTGAGCAGGAATACTCTAATTCGGTCAACATTAAATCCTTCYAATCTATTAAAATAAGCAAAAAAGCACTGGAAGACCCTCATGGAGCAACATTTAAACCCTCAGCTTGGAGAGTGGTCTTGCTCACTTTCTTTGTCCTAGTGACCACTTATTAAATATTTCACACAGTCTGAAGCAATCTCAACAAAAGTGACTGTTTTTCTTGAAAAGGCCCTCTAGCTAATAATTAGCTCTCTAATTAGAGCTAAGCTCATTTTCAAATTTAGTCTCTACTTAGTAWAAGGCAGGGATTTGCACCAAGATCTCCCAGGCTCTGGGACATCCTAGGGATATTCTTCACCACAAAAACTAATCTTCTTTCCCAAATAAATTATTGTGATAATTTTGGTCTTATTTGAGATCAAATAAACCAAACCAAAACAAAAAAACCCACACACAACAAAAAAAAAGGAT
Organism: Phoebastria nigripes; assembly: GCA_035582835.1. Taxonomy (NCBI): domain Eukaryota; kingdom Metazoa; phylum Chordata; class Aves; order Procellariiformes; family Diomedeidae; genus Phoebastria; species Phoebastria nigripes. The sequence goes on along the minus strand of JAYKAV010001445.1, from coordinate 838,877 downwards.
ACATCTCACGCAATTTTAGCTGCCTACAAGCTAGACATCTATTTTAAATTATCATTTCCTTTTCCTTTATAAAGAATGGAACGAAACAGACACTGGCAAACATGATTCATCCCACCTATTTAAGGCATTTATCTTAAACTGGAATAAACTGCCCCATGTGGATGCTGATCTCTTTCTGTTAACTTCAGAAGGAGCTGTTGGTTAAACCAGACCAGAACTTCTGAAGAAGCCTACAGAGTATCTTTTTTTTTGTCAATTTTGGTATTCACTGAAAATATTTCAGAGTGTAATTGTATCCTGATGAAAGTTGATTATATATGTGTGTAGTTCTAGATGAATGAAAAAAATGTTGATCGGTTAAGAACAACAATGTCCTGGTGTGAGGAAAGGTGATTGAAAGTAGACCTGAAATCAACCTCGTCTTCAAATTAGTAAACTAGTACTCTGTAGACTCAACAAAATGAAATTACTTAAATTGCATTCTATCTTGATACTGTCTCTAAAATGTAGCAAATCGGAACACCTAGTTTTTAGACAAAATTTCAGCTTTTTAAAATCGAAATAAAACCATGTCTGATTTGTAAAATTTCCCTTTCTCCATCCATTCTTCTCTCCGGTGCCAGACTCCCTATTTATGCTCCTTCCTACCTGTTCTAGGCTCTGGGCCAAAGCAAAGCTATGTTTGCTTTAGCTATCCCTGAATTTTCAGAATAGTGATTTGCAGGGTCAGAAGCATCCTGGGTGCTTGCTCTCTGCGGAGACAAACCTTGCACTTTGTCAAAGTCCACGGAGCTGTGTCCACTTACACAGATCTGAATTAATCCTGAGAAAAATTCGGTCTTAATATATATCCATTTACCAAGAATTCACTTTACTGGGAATCCATCCCTTTTTCCTAAGAATATAGTTTTCTACCACTGATGGGTAAAGGATTATCACTATATTAATTGTTTGTATGTGTGACCAGACCATCTCTCTGGTCATTTCTCTTCCTATGGGTTGAGTCAAATATTCAATTTATTTGTGAATAGGAGAATGAGTACACAAACTCTTTATATTAGTTTGCCCTTCAGATGTGTCTGGGCTGGCTCTTCTATTGCTGGGCCAGCCTGCGGGCAGGAGGATGCCATACTGCCAAGGCTTTGCTGAAAGACAGTGCTACGATAGCATGGTCTCCTGCCTCCCGAGCATCGCTTCAGGCTAAGAATGATGTTCGGAGATGCAGGCTATTCCAAGTGACAGCACTAGGGAAGATAATCTAAAACCGACAGGTTCATTCAGCCTAAATATATAATTAAGTCCTCAAGGGACCTTCTGATTTTGATTGATTAAATGCACTGTCACTTTTATGGGTCTCCGTCTTAGGGTAGCTATGGAAACATTTGGAAAAAAGGGTCCTGGTGAATGGGTGGGCTCTGTAATGTAATTTTCTGCATAAAGCACAGATTGCCTCACTTTCAGGGATCTCTCTTTTGTGGTGGATAGTTTGATGTACTCAGRTATAAGGGAGTAAACCCTCATGGATTAAGGGGTGAGCTGGATGCCGATTTGGGGGATCCTGAATCCTTTCGCTGCRTCAGCACCAGCATTGGGTGAGATAGCAGAAGTTTGCCCCTCTGCTGTTCTGCCCTCCCTAAAGGGGACTGYAAGAAAAATTAGTGTAAATATTGCAAGATATTTAGGGGTTTGAGGCACAAAGAAGGTACAATGTACCAGCTGCTTGGCAGTATCTGTCCATGCAGACTTAATATGAATGAGCGTGCAATAGCTTATCCCTCAGTGAAAACACTTATATATGAAAGGGGGAAAATGTGGGACTACGTATACCATACAAAGCCTGGATTAAAGTCACTGACATAACTTTCTCCTTAATACTCTGTCTGAAATGCTGACCTGCCCCTTTGATGTCTTTTTACCTTGTTAAATGTTTACAAGCCTTTCCCTCCAGGGACTCAGAGGTCAGGGCCCATGTCCATGCCCCTGTAATAACTGTGCTAACATGATGGGTGGGTAGTATGAGAAAGGTAGACAAGAACATTCTCCTGCTATTAAGATACTTCTTGAAAAGGTCATTCAAACACTAACCCTGAAATTATAGCTATCCCCAGATCTCAGAAGAGGCCAATCATGGAAAAGGAATAAACCCAGTAGACGAGGGATTTCCATAATTTAATATCAGATGTGGTCTGTCTTCTGACCCCAGAATGGCCTAAGTATCAAACAGGTTTTGTGACCTGAAAGCAAAAAAGTTGTTTGAAAAATAGATATTGGAAAAAGGCAAATAGTCACACCAGCATGTATTCATACAAAATTAAGGTTGTTGAGGTGAGAAGCAGTTTTGCCTTTGGTTTTTTATTTCATCAGAAGAGGGTCCCATAATGATTATCCAATAATCCTCTAAATTATACTGCATAATAGGGCACTGGGAGAATGAGGCAAGCAGAGCATCTACACTTACCCTGGAAAAGGTTATCACTCTCACTGTTCTGCCTTTATGACTATTTTGATATTTGCAATTAGAAACTCAGCACTGATTATGTCCTATGCACCAACTAGTAAATGTCAAGGTCTGATCTGGGAATTGAACATGGGCTTAAGTACTTTAATTTTTTAAAAATTTTCTTTTACATTGGGGCCTAAATCTTTGTTTTTGTAAACAAACACAGCCCTTATCTAACTAAACACTTAAGCTTCTGCCTTCGTTTAAGTACAGAAAGAGTCCCACCGAAGTCCTTTCAAGTTAAGCACAGATTGAATCAAGACATAAATCATTTAATTAATGGCACATCCCACCAGATGTGAATGCTGGAGCACGCAGCATTTACTTCTGCTTTCAGCCTCTTTGTAAGGCTAACTCCATTAACACTTTCACATCGATGAGCTTGTTGGTCTAACCAATGAGGCTGCCTGCCTGAAGTCAAGGCTGCTGTCAACATATCTAGTCCAATTCAGAACAATTGCTCTCAACCTGCATTTAGTTTTGAAAATTATGCTTCTAGTTCAGACATGAATTCCAGTGGAAGCCACAATTAACTCTTTAATTGTTAAATGTGGAATGTGAAAGGAGATTTTGGAAGACCGTCATGAACTCCAGGGGGGCTCTTCAATATGATATGGCAACACATAGCAAGGTCATCAGCAACGGGGGGGAACATGGTAGGAATCCATTAATGCATCGCCTGGGATACAATGACACCAGAAAGCAGACAGAGGTGCAATTTATAACATGATAATCCCAATTGCTGGGCCAGAGAAATCTGCCTTCAGTCTACCAAGGACTGTAATAACGTCACCAGTCTGCTGGTCTCTCTCTTTGGCCATCCAGGAGTTAATCCTTCCACACTGAAGCTCGGTAAAACCATTGCTTTTCCATTGAGTGGAGGCACTGCATGAAAACCCCATTCTCTGACGGTTGCTTGACCGGCTCCATCAGCTTGAGAGTCAGGTAGGTTTGTTTCCCCACTGATCCTTCTGTCTCCAAATTATTGGCTCTGACATGAAAATGGATTTAGTATAGTCCGAAGCCTGAATTTTCAAAGCCCTTTGTCTTCCTCTGGTAACGAGTCTTTTAGAAGTCCTTACTGCTGTAGTTATGTCAGATCATCTGTTTTAATTTATGTACTGAATGCCTACTACAAGCATTGTAGTTTTATTAAAGATTCCTTCGCTCTTTTCACTTCTCTCTTCCTGAATCCCCTCCCTTTTCCCCCTGTACCTGTCTTATTTCACAATTTTTTAATACTGTTAAACATTGCCTGTTTAGGGCTCTTGTCTGCTGCTATCTTCATGCACTGCGGCTGCTTTGTGGTGCCTGGCACCCAGACAGGGTTGTGGGAGGCACTGGGTCACCAATCTACATCTGGCCCCACAGCTGTGGTGGGACCTCACAGACATCATTTGCTGTGAGTCCCTCCCATGACCTCCCGAGGACCGAGATACATGTCCCCTGCAACCTGTGCTTGGGGTGGGGTGTTAGACACTTCTTTGGCACATCTTATCCCAGAACCCAGCAGAAGTGGGGGGCCCTAGCGAGGAACCAGCTGGGTGGCTGTTGGCAATGGATGAAGCATTGTACACAGTCCTTCCCCTTTCTCATGGCAGTCCAGCAGATCCCAAGTCCTGGAGGGCCCCATGGCCTGCTGTGCAATTATTGGGACACTGAGGACAGGGATGGGATGGGATGGGATGGGATGGGATGGGATGGGATGGGATGGGATGGGACGGGAGGGGACAACATGGCATGACATGGCATGGCATGGACGCTTGGGATGTGTGGGATGTTGGTGAAGACTGCCAGCAGGAGAAGCATGTGCGTATGCAGAGGAGGAAGGGGAAGGGGGTGCTGACAACCCCATGTCTGTGGCATGAGGGGGTTGTTATTTAGGGCTTTTTTCACTTGGCTGTGAGCAGTGTGAAATGCTCTGGCAGGACATCCTTGCCCTGACAGAGATGTTTCTTACCTATGTGGGCAGGCACATAGATGTTTGTGGGTGTGGGATTTTCAAAGAAAGAGACACTCTTTGGCTCATTATGTTTCTTGATGTTTCCCCTCCTTCCTCCCCACTCTCCTGAACTGGACTGTTTTAGARTCAAACTTGGTGCTCTGCACCATGCTGCGGCAAGAGGGATATCAAATATTTAATAGAGTTTCAGGTGTTTCTCCCACATTATCAGGCATGAAAAGATGTTCTGTCATTTGAAAAATGCCAGCAGTGTGACATGTCCTTCCTGCTGGAGGTCTCTTCTGGCAAGGGAGTTGCCTCTTATAACAAGGGGCACAAGGCTGCCTGGAAGGATCATATCATATATTAGTTATTTATTAGCTCTCAGAAGATATAAGTTTTAAATAATGTACAAATTTGCCTTGCAGGTCTGATAACATATGCATAGGCTCTCAAAAAGGTATTTAAAAAGGTTTTGGACTCCCAACAGTAATTGGCAAACAATTTTTAAATCTTCCTGGCATGACTTTCATCARTCATCTGTAGATGTAAAGAATTAAGACACTTCTCCAATGAACCATAATCATAATAAACTCCACGTAGATTTGCCTGTTCTCTCTCTGTCTTTGCCATCTCTGTGTAATGCATGGTTGGTCTGAAAGGCAAGCATTTTACMCAGAGTTTCAATAGGAAGAGGGGATTATGTTGGGTGTAAGGACCAGACTGACTCTAATCCCCAGCATTCTTTCTTTCCCCAGCTGTCTAAAACGGGTGAAATTACGATCTGTTGAAATTAAAGGAAAGTCACATTTCCTCACTCAGTCCAGCATTTAATTCTAGGGCAAAGGAAATGAGTTACACAGAGGGAAACCTGCTAATAAAAACCAAAAAATATCAAATCATGGTGTCAGCAGAATATGTCTGGAAATACAAGCATGCAGCAGGAAAGGCTTTTCCGGATTGCTGCATCCTGCTTTACAGTCTGCAAATTCACAACATTGATAAATGGGAAAGAGCCCTACAGAAGGAATGAATACGTATCTCCAGCTGAAAACTCATGGAGTTAAAGCTGTTTCAGTGAAAAATAGTAAAAGAAATGGGTCTTCTACAAGTGGAACAAAAGGTACTAATGGGCTACTCAATCCAAAAACTAAAGGTGTGAGGCACTCCAGTGGATACAGCTCAGAGCTAGAGAAAATTTCAGGCTAGAAATAAGGTGAACATTGTTAATAATGAAGGTAATTAACCACTGGAGCAGCCCCTCAGGGGATGTTGTGGTTTCTCTGTTGTTGGCAATTTTAAATCGGGACTGGATAATTATTTTGTAAATGCTGTACTTTAATTCAAAATGGAATTACTTCAGGGAAGTCCTGTAGCCTGTTACGCAAAAGCTGAGACTGTACAGTCCCGGTGGCCCCTTTGGCTCCACATCAGTGATCTGTGGGAAGCTGAACACAGAGGTAGGGTGACATCTCACATCTTTCTGTTTGTCCCAGCGCTACACCTTGTGGCTTTATTTAGCAGAGCCACTTCTTCCCCCAGCTCCTGCCGAAGAAATGTACTCTTGTGCTAAAAATTATTTGACCAACTGCATAATTTCTTTATTTTTCATCACATTTGGGGCTTCTGCAACAGCACAACTTTTATTCCAAAGGAACAGAATTAGACATCTAATGATGGAGAATTGCTGCATAATGCTGCATAATTTAATTTAATTTTAGGTCTGGGTTTTCACCCTGTACATGACAAGAAGAAATCAAAGACTGTTCTGTCAGTCAGTTTGTCATATCTGTAAGAGGATGAGAGCAACATCCTTTCTTAGAAATGTTGAGGGAATAATGGAAAAAAGGATTGAAGGGACCTGAAGAAATCATGTGGCCACTGCCTTTAGACCTTACTGCCTGAGCAGACCCTGGCAGGGGGAAGTATGGCTTTTAGCACCTACGATTCTGGTCTCAAACTGGAAATAAAATGCATACTGTTCCAACTGGGACATCCAGGAGGTGATGGCAACTGCTCAGCTGGTTATGCTTTGGGTGCTTTCCTTGTAGGAGCCAAGCACCCACAAGAGCACTCTTCATTGTATGTAACTCCATCAGCCCCAGCAAGCTGTTCTGGCAGATAGAGAAATGCTGCAAGAAAAGCTTGGCTAAACTCACGTCCCTGCAGCCAAATGCAAAGGAAAATTTTAGGTCAAAAACTTTCACCCAAGAAATGAGGCATTCTCCCTCACTACCAAGACATTTAAAGAAGCAATCTCATTTTGTAAAGTCCACATCTCCCAGGAACCCCTGATGATCAGCTCTCCTAATTAAATTTTGTGGGTTAAAAGACTAACCAGGAAGCTGCTGACCTTAGACCAAAAATGTATGCAGAAAATAACGGGTATGAGGAATAGCAAACACAAATAAAGCCTTTTGCCTATGGAGTATGGCAAGTTCATAATGAAAGATGTGTTTTTGGGATACGCATTTAAAGCTTCTTTTCATCCCTCACTTCCCCTCTTGCTCTACCCCAGGAGACAGAAGGCAATGTCACAGCTTTGCTATAACTGTCCCTGTAAAGCGATAGTGACTGTGATGGAGGACTATGCATCACTGTCCTTGTACAGAGGCTGCTTCCAGCAAGACCATCATGAATCATGACTGAGACCAGACCAAGGGTCACAGTTTCTTAAACAATGATTTAAATTGATTTTGGTTTCTTAACTGAAGCATACAGTCCAAAAAAGCCCTGTGCATCTTAAATTCACCTGGGATTCCTGCTTGCATTTGGAAAACTCTCCAGCTACAGCAAATCTGCCTTGGTGCATTACCCAAATGGCCCCAACGTGAGCCTGCAAGAACCAGAAACACAGCAGAATGGCCCAAATCCCATGTGTTGAAATAGTGCCACAGGGCAGAAAAGAAAGCAAGATTCATGGGAGAGAAAGAGGATAGGGAGAAGCCAAAGAGTAGTCAGTGTAATGCTGCAGCTATAGGTCTAGGGACAGGGACACCTGATCCTGYCTCCTTCAGCATTTCTGAATTTTATGCAATGATTATTTAATGTAATTTATGTAAATGAAGGGGGGTTAGGAGCAAGAAGTCAGTTTCAGAGTCAGCATCTCTACCGTCTACAAAGCAGGAGGCAGAGAAGGTCTTCCACCCAAATTCATCTAAAGCTTAGTGACTAACTGTCTCCTGGGAGGTGGGAGGAGTGTAGGGAAGGGAAAGTAAAGCTGACAGCTCATGGCTCACAAAGACATTATACCAGGTCTCTTGATTTCTTGGGTGAGAGTCTTTATCATTAGGCTGCTTTATATAAACTGTCAAAGACACCAACCACTGTTTTTTTTCCAGTGAACGACTTCATAGACCTGAACTTCACCTCTGTCATGTTGGAGTAGGTCCTCTTTGCTGGCTCTAGGTACTTTTGGCTTCTTTTTTTTTTCTTTTGTTGGGGCAGAAGAAGGGCTTAAGTTAACATTTTGAAGAACCAGCCTCCCATGAGCTTTCTCACATGGAAACTTTGGGGCTAAAAACATGCAAATATCCTGGGCAAAGAGGAGCCCACTGGTGCAACGTGGGACCTCAACAGCACAAAGCACCGTGTATGTCTGAAGTGTTGTGCACAGCTTCCAGAAGCAATTCCAGTGTTGACCCACATTTGAAGTGGTTGCACTCTTGTGGCTTGAGGTTCCCATTCAGACTCTTTTCGTGTCTTACATGCCTAAGTACTGTTTTAGCATACTAACAGGTATATTCACAGATGTCTCCATTACTTGTTTGGTGATAATTGTTTGCCTACAACCCCCTTTTCCATTTCACCCATCCATTTTCTCCAGTTAGCTTGACTGTCTGTACCAGAATTCAACTCTAAATTGATTACTTATGTTCTTCTTGAAGCAATCCCTATGGGCCATCCATTTTAGTGGATTGGGATTGCACCAGATGTGGATATGATTTGTATTGAATCTGAATTCTACAGAAACCAGTGTTAAATTTTCAGACCAAATTAGCCTCATTCACTTGGTTGGGTTCTCCATCCTGCCTTGACCTTTTTGGACAAGTTGGAAGAAAGATGGGAAAAACAAAAGGTCAACATGATTTGAAAAGACCTTACAAAATACAGAGGGCCTGGCAGAATTGTTAGCTTTTTCTATATATCTTTATTCTTCTTTTGGGGTTAGCTTTAGACTCTGTACTTCGTATTACAGAGGGATAAGTTTGTGTTTAGGGACAAAGCTGAATGCCAGAGCATGTTCAGATAATTTCACACATGTACAGAAACAGGTTCGGGTATGCTGCCTTAGCATGTAGCCCTTGGTGATTATATCTAGCCATGTGAAGGATGGTGGAAAAGGAGACATGACCGTTGCAATTGGAAATGGAGCCACGTGGGAACTGCCCCTGCACAGGCTGCCTCGATGGAGGCACTTGGGCACCATGGCCAGTCCTTGTAGACATCCAAACCACAAGGGTTGACTGGTGTCCATCTAATCTTCATAAATCAGCTAGCTGATCACATAAATTATTGGAAGGCTTCAGCACACAATGAGTTCCCAAGCAAATTAGATTTGCCCAGCTCGAAGGTGTGAATCCAGGACTCTGCAGACTCCAGAGAGTGTTTGGGAGCTGGAACTACAAAACCAGCAAAACTGGCTAGCTCATGCCAGCATRTTTTCCTCAGCTGGGGATATTTTTGCAAATCACATGCATTTTATACATACAATAAATTATCTCTGTGACTAGAAAGTGAGATATTAACAAGACATTGCCAATACAGGTACAGAGGCAAAAAAACATTGGTTTTAATTTGTTACTCCATGATTGACCAAGTCTAGGTTTGGAAGGAAAATGAGTCCTAGAGTGGAGGGGTCTCCAATAAGAAATGAAAAAACAGTTTGATAAATAGACATCGGAGATGATGTAATGTCCCAGTAATATGGTGATAGTGGTCACAAGCAGTGAATCATAAAGACTTTTATAGGGATACCTCTCCAACCAGAATCATGAGAAAGAAAACATAACTGATACCAGATTTGGGAGAAAAAAATCGTGACTCTTCAGTCCACTCAGGACAAACAATTTGTGATGGTAYCTGTGTACTCTAATCATAGACCAGAATCCGATTGTCTTGGGCTTGGTACAAAATAATAATAGTGCAAGTCTTTACCTGATATTGTTCATAGCACAAGAACAGCTGGTATTTACTAGTGTAAATCCCTCTTCATTTTTAAGGGTCACAAATTCTTTCTTCCCCACAAACTCACTACTTTTGTGACAGTAAATACCCCTCTACTTTTGCCTTTTTGCTTCTACATCGTAGGTAATGTATCTCAAGGACTTTTAGCATGTTACAAGGTCTGAATAGCTCTTCTAGCAAAATACACTGGACTCTCTGTTTCGCAAACAACATCTGAGAAAGATAAGATATTGCGATGTTTGTAAATTATGTATTTAGGGATTAGCTGCTGAGTGTGGTATTATGGTAGTACAAGATAAGGCCCAGATTTTGCACCTCTGCTAATYTCTTTTCACTTACCATACCCATGCAAGAAGAGATAACCTTTATTCTGTTATCAATCAGGTGTCAGCTGCTATATCGCATAATTGCAATCCTCTCGATTAACATGTACCATACTAAAAAGAACCAGGGATCGTAGACCCATCTAGAAAGGTAAAGAGAACATTTCTGAGACCATGCAGCAAGGAGGAGAGGGATTTAAATGGTGGGAATGCAATCACTGTGTTAACGAATGGCCAACCTGACTGATCTGTCTGCTGGATCTATGGTTCATACATGCTGTGTTTTACAGTGGAAAGAAAACTGATCCAGCAAACATTATTTTGATCCTAGCTTAGCTATGCCTGTGATTGATTGCACTTAGCCGAAGGTTAGGGATTGGAGAGGACCAATGGAAGGGTCTGAAGGTGGTTGTGGACATTGTCTAAAGGAAAGCTGTGAAGCTTTGAAGAGGCCAGTCCTGGAATTAAAAAGGTTAAGAAGGTTGGGACTCCACCAGCTTGTTAGGAGACAATAATGATCACAGAATCATAGAATAGTTTGGGTTGGAAGGGACCTTTAAAGGYCATCTAGTCCAACCCCCCTGCAATGAGCAGGGACATCTTCAACTGGATCAGGTTGCTCAGAGCCCYSTCCAACCTGACCTTGAATGKTTCCAGGGATGGGGCATCTACCACCTCTCTGGGCATCTATCATCTCTCAGGGATGATGTAATCATCCCTGCAGAGAGGACTTCTTAGAAAAGCTTCTTCAGCACAACGGCTAACGAGGCCTCATCCTGCRGGGAGATGGGCTCTGCTATGTGAATGAATCATGGATGCTGGGATGGGAGGGGGAGATGACTCATTTAAAGGGATTTAAAAACTTGTGCCGGCCACAGCAAGAGTGAGTTGATTCTTCAGCAGTGAGCCTTGTCAACAGGGTGGCTAGGGGCCAGCAGAGAGGGAAGCTGTCACCAGAAGGAAGCTGTCACCTGCGAAGGAAGCCTTGTTGCAGCAGTAATGCTAAGCCAGGAGCTCGTAACATTTGACTGCAGAGATAAACAAGGTATGGAAAATGGGATTTTATATAAAGAGGACTGAGGAATAATTCCAGCAGAGTTAAGGGTTTATATCATGAGGGTGATATGTACTTTGTACCTGGGGATAGAAGGAAGCCTGGGATGAAGCATGCAGCTTACCTGCAAAATGAATACCCACATGCACGTGGACAAGAGCAAGATAGGAGTCTAAAGAACAAATACTAAAGGAGACACTTCACTTTTTGACAGCCCACTCAGCCTTGTGATCTGTCCATTTCTTATGGCTGGCAGTACTCTGTCACGGTAGACTGATGCTCCATATTCCTGGCAAGACCCACGAGCCAGAAGCTGAAGGTACATTCTGCTTAATGTACTTGACATTATGTTTAGACAATGGGTCACACTGGGCCGCCAGATTTTAAATGCTGAAACTGGTCCCAGAAAGATAAATTAATATGTGTACTGAATGAGATGTGGGAGGCCTGCTGTTCAAGTGATATTGTGGCTCCATGCACATACAGCAGGCAGATGAATTTAGGTTTGGATCTACAGCGAGTACATGAAGTATCATTATGTGCACATTAGTCATTTTTTCAGACATCTGGCAGCCGAGGATTGCTGGGCATCTGGAAAAACATCTAGGCGTTGTGATCCAGGAAAAGCCATGCTACCTGTGCATTTCTTTAACATGTGGATTTCAGTCAAATATTCCCTAATGCTTATGTTATGCATGATAAACGGTGGCTCTGGGGCCACAGGATACTAGGGCAAAAACACTTCTCCCATCTTGGATTATGGCACGAAAGAGAAAATGCCTCCTTTACAGTCAAGGCCAGCTATAATGCAACACAGCCTGAGAACCTGCAGAACAGAAATTGGCTTCCCCGTGGGCTGCATAAAAACTCAGGAACTGTCATGATCCGAACTGTGGTGAGATTATTAACTCAGACTGCTACATCGATGTCCACCATGGAGATACCTTTGACTGCAATGAAAACTTGCACTGGGAACCTTCAGTGGTGCAAAGATAAGGTAAAGGCTTGTTTTCCCCAGCAACATTTTTCAGCCTTTTTCTTACTGTGTTGAATGACTGAGAAGCTTCTGATGGAGGCACGGGTCCTTTTAGAAACTGCGCTTGCACAGATTGTGCAGAAACATGTTCTGCTGCCTTCCCTTAACTGTTTTGCACTCCGGAGCAGGTATTCTTGGAGAAGAGGTTGAAAACCAGTGCTTGAGGTTCAGCAATTTATTACCAACTCCTGCCCCATAAAGGTAACAAAAGCTGGCACAAAAGATACAACAACAGTTGCTAAATGACAAGATGGAGCAGCCCACACGGAGCATGGAGGGAGAAGCACAGATGGCAGAGAAGGGCTTGCAGGAGACTGCGGGAACGCGGTCAGAATGCAAATCCCATCGAAGCATTTTGGTAAATAATTTGCCTAATAAAAAAGCAGTTTACTTTTAGAATCCTGGAAGTCTTTTCATGTTACTACCCCAGACACTGAACATGAAACTGGGAGAGATTACAGCTGTGTCTTGCAGGGTAAGAATAAACAAAGGATTTAAAAATAAATCCTTATTATAATCTGAGAGATAAAGCCAACACTTCTGGAGGAAGAGCCAGGTGGAATAAATAGTTTCTTCATAATTCACAGAGAACCAGCAACATCTGCTGCTTTGTGAATGAAGCAAACGCTGCTCTGTTTCTGCCATGGGTTTTACTGCTTGAAAGCAAGAGAGCAAGAGGGAAAGCAGAAGGGTGGAAGGAAAGAAGGAAGGAAGGAAGGAAGGAAGGAAGGAAGGAAGGACAGACGAATGGATGGACAGACTTGCCATGGTGCTCACCACTGCAGAAGCTTCATTCCCTGTGCTCTGCTTGCTCAGGTTGCTCAGCCTTTCATGACTCTGACTCTGCCTGCAGCATATTAAAAATGGAAAGGAGATGAAGAACAAACTCAAGAAAAAATGATTGGGGTGATGAACTTTTCAGAAAGTTCACATATAGGCTAATGCAAGGCCTGATTCAACCATCTCTGCTCACTGGAGGAGTGACCATCATCTATACATATCCCACTGGCTGCAGAGGCTGTTGTAGCTGCTTAGAAAATTTCCAGTGAAATGTTTGGGAGTCAGAAAGTCTTTGTTCATCAAAAAGCATTGCACAGAAATTTGTCACATATTAAAAAAAAGGTGGTTTGAAACAGGAATGGGGGGAAGAAAAGTGTTTTGAAAAGGTCAGAACAATCTAGCAAAATTTTTTTTCAAAGGGAGCTCTTAGACTGGCAGTTTTGAAAGGACTTCTCATTTTTCTACTTTTGGAAGAAATTAAAAAGGAAAAATGGGATGGAACAAGCAGTACAAAGTATGTCAATTGACCTGAACTGCAACTGGAGAATGGGATGTTTTGATACACAGTGAGTAAGAAAGATCTTTGTTTTTTTTCTCTCTGCTGGGATTTGAATTATGAAACTCCCACAACCTAAAAATCTGGGCTTAACAGCCATACTCTTAATGCCTGGTGTAGTTCATCGTTAAAACCGGGGCTCCGGTAAAGACATCAATTAAACACCCATTGGTTTTAATGAGGTCAGATTTCACTTTGTGTTTTCACACAATGCTAATGGGCAGGATTGGACTGCACAATTTGGATTTTTGAAATAACTCACTGAAACAGAATGAAAATTCCACTCGGACAGAAATTTTCTAGCTTTTCATTGAAAAATGAAGCTTTTATTGGTAAAAGCATTTAGTTTGGAAAGAACATTTGAAAAACTGAAGTATATGATAGAAAATTATGAGACTTTCATAAGCAGAGACATTTTAGTCAGGGTGTTTTTACATTTTCTTAATTAGAAATTTTATTGTGAAAATCCAAAAGTGCTTTCAGAATTTACTTTCTCATATTAAAAGTAGCTACCAAACAGAAATGGAATATAATTGCACATAGTTTAAAACAAAACCCCATTTCTTCCCACTTTCAGCTGAACCTCCCAAATACATCCCTGAAATTCTCTCATTTTTCCCCTTTCTGTGCCTTCCTTTAAAGAGGGCCGAAGTCAGCTTCCCTCCCTCCCACCCCACATAGCTCTATAGCCTCAGGACAAGGCGCTCACCAAGATCCACAGTGGCTGGAGGTGAGCTCTGCAAGACAAGCCGCTGTGTAACATCAGTGTTTTGGGACCCAAAACACTGGGACCCACATATAAGGGAACAAAGCAAGAGAAAGATATATAACGAATGTCTAAACTGTGGTAAAGATCTCAATCTGAGCTTTTTCTTACTGGATCTAGCATAATCCAACCACAGAAACCCAGGAGAAGAGGTCCCCTGGATCCCATGTCCCGTTGAGCATAGCACCCATCTCTTTCCCAACGATGCAGAGGGATTGTGGTCCCCACGGTTGGGGCTCGCTTCCCCCATGGGCTCACAGTCCTAGAAGGCATCTTAGACGTGATTGTGCTCGACTCCAGGCTCTTGGTTGCGTTTTGATAGGGAGTGTCAAGTGTTGGCAGAATTGAGGCCAAAAAGTCTCTACCTGGGAAAGACAGCAAAGCTTTCAGCAAGCTTGTTTGCAAGAGCCCTACTGCAGCAGTGTGGGTTTGCACACAAGGTCAGAGGGAATTTATAAACCAGGTCGCTTTATTTATTGGAGTGGCAATGAAACGCCTAAAATTTATAGCCTGACAGACAAGCTGAGGAAATACGACACTGGTAGGAAGACAAGATGAAAATTAACCTGAAGGTCTGTCTGCATGTTAAGAGCATCCCACGTCCATCTGCACTCCTCAAAATGCTTCAGAGACTCTTTAAGTCTTAGGGCAGCAGTCGCAGAAAAAGGTTTTGCATATCCTGGCCACTGGTACCTATCCGTACTGGGAGGAATGTCCCCTGCAGGACACGTGCAGGAAGAGACCCCTTAAGTGAGAACTTACTCAGCAAATCGGTTTGTCTCTAAATATATAGCAGGGCTGTAATGCCACACAGCACAGACCCTCAGACATCTTTTAATGTCATTTCCCCCAGGAAGCCAGAGAAGAGGGGTCTCACAGATCTGAGAGTAGGCATGATGAAAGAAGAGAAGGTGCTTCCCAATCTTGATATCAGCAATGATGGTCTGGGCATGCTCCTCGCAACAGGCTGTTATAACAGGCTGTTATAATTTGACATGCTCTGCTCTGCTGACATCCAGAGAGCTGTGCCAGTCCATGCTGGTGGGGAATGTGACCTGAGGGTCTCGATATAAATATATTGATCCTCATATGCTATGGATAGGTATCACAAAGAACATCCAATAACGGTGTTAACCTTCTTCTTACATCTAGGAAGGCGGGTTTTTCAGAAGCTCTCAATATTGTGTTGGCTCCAGGGTCAACTTAAGCTACTCTTAAACTTAAATTACACTTGAAAAATCCACTACAGAATTTAAAAACAGAAATGTTTTGCAAGAACCCAACTGAAAACATGCCTCAACTGCATTAACAAGACTCCTGCAAAGGACTCTGGCTTCTGCTCAGATCAGCTTCTGATTGGCAATTCTGCACAAGCTACGACCTTGTGTTGGTTTTGGCTGGGGTAGAGTTAATTTTCTTCATAGTAGCTAGTATGGGGCTATGTTTTGGATTTGCGCTGGAAACAGTGTTGATAATGCAGGGATGTTTTCACTATTGCTGAGCAGGGCTTACACAGGGTCAAGGCCTTTTCTGCTCCTCACCCCACACCACCAGCAAGGAGGCTGGGGGTGCACAACAAGTTTGGAGGGGACACAGCCGGGACAGCTGACCCCAACTGCCCAAAGGGATATTCCACACCATATGTCATCATGCTCAGCATATAAAGTTGGGGGAAGGAGGAGGAAGGGGGGACGATCGGAGTGACGGCGTTTGTCTTCCCAAGTCACCGTTACGCGTGATGGAGCCCTGCTTTCCTGGAGATGGCGGAACACCTGCCTGCCGATGGGAAGGAGTGAATGAATTCCTTGTTTTGCTTTGCTTGCATGCGTGGCTTTTGCTTTCCCTATTAAACTGTCTTTATCTCAACCCACGAGTTTTCTCACTTTTACCCTTCCGATTCTCTCCCCCATCCCACTTGGGGGGAGTGAGCGAGCGGCTGGGTGGGGCTGAGCTGCCAGCTGGGGTTAAACCACGACAGACCTCCTTCTTGTCTGATGATATAAATAGAGCATCTTCTCCACAGAATGAATGCTAAATATTTACCTTCCTAAAATAGTGACTGCGTAAAAGGAAAGACCCAGGCTTGATACCAAAATGCTCAGCATGGTTCAATGTAAGCAATTCACTGTGATCAGCCGAGAGGTGTAACAAATCCGTGGTGCTCTGCGGTGAGCCGCTTTTAAAATGCATGCAGGAATCCTGCTGGGGCATAATGTGCAAATCCTGATCTTCACATTTGCAATTAAGTGGAAGAGAAAATACGATAGTTATTATGGATTACAGTTCAGACTTTTAGGTACAGTGACAGCTTTGGCCTGTCACTCAGCTGCTAACAATAACTGCTCTGAGATAGTGACTAGAAAAATAATTGATAAATCTAAGGACTGAATTTATTCATTCTTGCACTGCACTTACATATTTTTATTCTGCGATGATGAAGAGTAAAATGCAGTAAATTTGACACTCAGTGAACATTCATGCTTATAACTCATTTAAAGGAGAGAGGAAAGGTGGGAGAGTCCTTACCCTTAAACTCCACACATGATTTTGTATATTTGCTGTATTTAAAGATGTGTCTTTCTGCATCTGCTCAAAGTTGCTCAGGCTGCCTCTGCCAGAGGTTATCTGCAATTTCAGAGAGGCAGAGTGGGGATGGAGCTACGTGCATCCTCACCTCCTGCAGCCTCAGGTTGTCTTGTACTCCCCTTCTCTCCCAGCAATAACACAGCTATCACCCTGTGTCTCAGACCCCTTTGCCTCTGCTCCTCTTTGCTACAGTTCCTGACCAGCTGCATTTTTAGGGGGCTTTGAAAATGACTGATCGCTGGGTTTGGGGGTCAGGAGGAAACTTTTCCTTTGGGGTCTACAGCCTTTTCACGCTGCTCTTGCATCAGTAGGAGGTCATAATTAAAATAAATCTATTTTTTACTAGTTTGCAGGAACAGTGAGCTCTCACTGCTTACACCTGGTCCACAGGGTTCAGGACTGCATTGCATACTGGCAGAAGGAGTCAGACCTACGAGATTTTCAAGCAGGAGCCATCGTCCCTTGGAGGAGGGGAGAGGAGAAGATTCAGAGGCTGAGCAAACTCCTACGAGTGGGATGCAGAGAGTCTAGCTGAGAGTTAGGTAGTAAGAGCCCTTTTGCCACTGATTAATCATTTCAACAAAGTGGCATCCTATCATCAGCTACAAGTGGAATGAGAGCTTGGGAGCTGTGCCAAAGCATCCTGGATGTGTTTCAATTTTAGTTTGCTTCTTTTTTTTTTAGTAGAAGGATGCTTCTGAATTAATAACCTACCAGGGTTTTTTTCTTCCTTTGGTAGATGTCTGGAAAGGAAGAAGACACATAGGAGAGGAGGGAGTGCATGCATATAAAGGAAGAGACTGATTTTATTTGATAATTTCTCAAACATCGATTTCTTTTTGTGAAATTGTTGTAAAGTAATCCATATATTAATTAGCACCAACCCTGGCAAGGCCTTGGTTTGGGAGGATGACAAATAAACAAGACATCTGGATTGCCAAATTATTTTCTGAAACAAAATGAATTGTCAGTTTGTTTGTCTTTGCGTGGTGATTCGTTGGCACTGAGGTTTCTGTATTAACCAATGGCATGCTCATTTCTTCAAGTATCCGCAGTTTACTGCATCATTCCTGTGATGCCATTTCTCTAGCGGCGCAGCCATAGATACAGACTCCCAAAGGGGAAGCCTGTATTAACATTTATCTCAGTGACCCATTTTCAGCAGCATGGGAGCCGCAGGGCTGATGTCTCAACAGTGCTCGCCCCTGGATCAGTCATAGTCTCTGAAAATTTCCCCTGTAAAATCCCCAAGAAGCCAAAAAGGAAAAAAAAGCTTACTGTTCATGTAACCGACAGAAACATTTCACTAAAAAAACAGTTTGCTCTAAGGAGTTTTCTACAGAGAAGCAGCATCTTTCTCCCAGAAGGATTTTTCTCTTGCAAGGCTTTTACCTAAACACTCACTTCCCACAGGCATTTTATCTTATAATAGTGACACATCAGAAACACTGTTATATCATTTGTGAGATTTAAGAGTGATTTTATTTAATTTATTTCATGCACCAGACAATTACTCCATATAGGATAATCTACCAAATTATACAATGGACTACATATATAGTATATAAGTAAGATTTTTTTTCTTCCTCTTTATCTGTTTTTTTGGAAGCCAAATTATTTGTAAGAATAAGCTATCTTAAGTTTATGGATAACAGCATCAGGCCATGACACAGGGCTGGGTGTTCAGGGTAATTTTGTGGTGAGTGTTCCTTTGTCAGTGCCTATCAGTCTGGGTTTCTCTTCCAAACCGAGTCATGCCCCAAGGCACAAAGCCTGCCCTGGCCCTCTCCTTCCTGCTCAGGAGGTCGCTGGGTTTCAGCTCATTGTCCCCAGAAGGAGAAGGTGGGAGATCAGAGACCATCTCCTGTGCTGGAAGCCCCTGGCACTCTGCTTCTGCATTCCCAGAGGGGAAAGAGATGTAGAGTTGTAGCTGACACCCATCAAATGCTCTTCCATCTCTTGTCCTTGAGCAGCAAGAAACAAGCTTTTCAGGAAGGCTTCATGGGTCCCTCCATGGTATAACAGCACTCTGGAGAACAAGCCTTCCTGCACGCAGATGACATGTGGACAATCTGCTCTTCACCAGATCTCAGAACAAAGATCAGGCCCAATTTATATTATTCGTAAAGGATTATATAATGTTGTAAGCATGGGATGTGCACTGAATATGTCATATTTATCCAAGTGCCTTTACTGCAAAGAAATATAAGAACCAACCTCAGAGGTATCCTATCTACTTCTACTTCCAAAAGTACCAGTTACGTGACTGTTGCAGGGTAAAATGTTGGGGCCGGGAAGAGCTGTGATTACACAATACACTCTGCTCTTCCTTGTTCCTTGCTTGTGTGCTTAGAGATACTTCAAGGTCACCACATCTACTGATAACTCAATCCTAATTAATTTCACTATTGAGGTAGCAATCTCAGGAGTTTGCCGAGTAAACAACACCCAAGATCAATGGTTTTGTGACACACAGTTGTCTACAAAAAAGTCAACTGAAAATGCATTCAACACAATGGAGCTCGTGCATAACTGAAGTTTGAACTGGAGTCTTTAAAAAGCCAGGAGATGAACCGCTTAAACCTCTGCTGACCTTGTTTCTCAACCCATGGCCTCTCCAGTGACTTTCCTGTCCTTTCACCTCTTCCTATGAGAGCAAAATAGGGAAGCACTTTCAGCTCCAGACAGTAGTCTGACCAGCAGCAGAATGAAATGACTGTGGCTTTTTGTTACTTTATAATGTTATCATCGTTTGCAGGAAGTCCAATCTGGGGATAGAGGCATATCACAAATTAGTCTGGCATCATATAGATTCAGATTCCATGAGCCTTAACTATACAAACAGGGACTGAGCAACAGAGAAAGACAAGCTCTAAATTCATAGTTTTATGTTCTTCATTCCTTGTGCTAACAGATTTTTTTCAAAAACCCTTTCAGCAGCCCTAGAAGCAAGTGGCTATGATACAGCCCTGTGATGTTCCATCATTAATTCCCAGCCCAGGGGAATATTGGCTTACCTACTAAATATTACACATCACATGCATCAGGTGAGATATTAGGTTCGTAGTATTAGAGATAAGCAGGACAAATTTTATGAAAATATATCCAGACATACATCTAAATGAATATTATGCATGAACAGGATTCAGCTTAGTCCTTGAAGTCATATTCCAGAGGCATCCTACCAAGGAGGTTTACCTGTAGAGAACCTATGGAAATAGCAAATAGAGAAGAGAAGCCCTTTCCGTGGAAGTTCAATGCTACGTCAAGGGACTTAGCAGCCACTGAGTCTCTGCAATACTACCTGCAGAGAGTGCACTTTGGCACCGTCCATGCAAACCCTCACAACAACTGGATTTGAAGCATCGCAGATACTTGGCCACACTATGTGACAGAGGTGACAAAAGAGAAATGTTCAACTCAGCTCACATATCATTTTTGGAGAGCAAAGAGTTATGTTGAATGGCTTATAAAGTAGATAATCACAAGGACTCGTCACAAAAAAAAAAAAAACCAACACTTTTGTGTTATTATTGAAGAAGAAAATGAAATAGAAGTACCTTGTAAGACTGAGAATTTAGGGAGGATTGGGAAGCGCAAGTATGGTAAGAAGATTTTGACTGCACCGTAGGTTTGGGGTTTTGGCTTCATCCATTCAGAAGGATGTTGAAAAAGAGCAATGAGCTGGAGCACAAGAGACTTGAATTATTTTGCTGGGCCTTGCTGGCTTTTTTGGGTGATCTTTGGTATTTCTCCACTGACTGCAGAAAGAGTGTAAATATCTACTTGTACTAGACTGCTACCTGTCAGCTGGCTAAAATCATACGAGCTGAACCCCTTCCTAGCTCACTAGTGTAAATAACGAGAAGAAGAAATTTTCAGAGGTGAGATAGACATAGGAGTGGATTTTAGTGACACGCTAAGTGAGAAGAAGCCTTTGATTTATTGCAGTAAGTGACATGTCCCTTTCAGCACAATTCATTCGATCCAGAGAGGGTCCAAATTCGAGACAGGCGTCAAAGTCCTCGCGGCTCTGCATTACAGCGGCAGCAGCAGCACCGAGCTCTGGCAATGATCTTGCCAAGATCCTTGCATTTTCAGAGTGCTAAGGGCCAGATTTTGGTCTCTGCATTGAAGCTCTGCCATGAGCAAACCACCAGTTTGTGATTTTTCACTAAGAGGATGCAGAATCAGACCCTGGTTCTGCTGTGTCACCTGCTAGATAGAGATGCTGGGTGGGAAAGGCTGTTTTTTTGTGGTGAAAAAGAAACAGGGAATGCGCAGACAGATCAGCACTAGGAGTGACTTGTTTAGGATTCATTTTCTACCTCCTTTCACCGGCACCTTCTCCTGCTTCCAGTCCAGCTGGCAATGCCAAGTTCCTTTTTCTTCCCTGCTTGCTGTACGTTTGCAGTTGATGACAATCTTTGGCCTGAGTATTTTCCTAGGCCAGCCAGGCCAGGACATGTCGAAGGACAGAAGATTTATAAACCTGCATTAAGCAGCCACCTTCATCAGCAGACTTTCCTCTCTATCTGCAAGCCCCACGGAGTGGCCAAGGCGTCCTGGAGCAAGTGCTGCGCCGGAGAGCCCAGTGCTGCTGGCTGAAACCGTGGAGAGATTAATGGGACTGCTCAAAATCGCATGCCCTCTCCTTGGGGCCAAGGGAAGAATGAAATTGTGAAAGGGAAGGCAGGATGAAGAAGAGGTGTTGTCATTTCTGAACCTAACCTGCAGTTTCTCTAGAGCTGCAGGAATTTTGGAGGCGAGGAAATCATGGGCATTTCTGGATCCTCTAATGAAAATGTCAGTCATCCGGAGGAAGATACCCAAGAAACCTGGCAATATCCCCGCTGAGACATACTGTATGACTAGAGTGTATGTGCTGCAGTTATTTTTAATCTGTCTCCCATCTGAAATACTTTATTGCATTTTTAGAGGCTCCTTTAAAAGCAGAGAAGGCAGTGCTGCTAGACAGTGCTTTTATATTTTAGGTTGTCTTATGCTAAGCAGTAATATATGTTTAGGTTGTTATTTTACCTTGCGTTTTTACTGGGATAATGACAATTTCTGTGTTCTGCTAAATTGCAAACCAGCCTCTCATAATGCCAAAATGCTTGTATTAAGAGGCTTAGCTAAACAACGCGTAACAGTAGATTTGCAAAGTATATTTTAAATGTTCTCAGGGAGGGTTATTTCTTTTGTGCCAGACAGAGGTGCTTAGTTTGTCCTTGTACATTTTTTTCTCTCCTTTCCAAAGCTGCCAGGTGGCTGTGGCAATATTCATGCAGGAAACTTTACTATTCTTTTATACTTGCTTTAAAATAAGCAGACAAAAACTAGTTTGGCCTATAGAGTCATCTGAGTTAAAAAAAAAAAGTGGGATATAAATAGGACTATGTGAGTTATATGCTATTTGCTCCATTTTGCTTCCTTCAGCACCATAAAAATTAGTAAATTTTTTTTTAAATCATGGCTGGGTTATGACTTTTTATGTCTTTATCAATTAAGTAATTAACTTCTGCTGGACTGGCCTCTCAGACCTCACTTCCTGCTCAAAACATCGATAGTTGATACTGCTTCTGTACATCTACTTGCATGTGTAAATCAGACAATTATTAATTCAAATGGCCAAGTGGCATTCTTGAGTGCACAAGTAACCTTATTCTTACCAGCAATTGCAAACAGAAAATATCGGGTGTTAAAATACAGACACAAGAATTAATTTGGTCTTTAGGCTTCTGCCTTTTCTACAGTCAGTCCCATAAAGAGACTGAGAGCAAGATTTACAGGCTTAAATCAGTACATCTATTAGAAATATTTTTCACCAGAACATGAGCTGGACAAGCATATTAACTTCAAAATGAGCAGATATCTAATTAAAATATGACCAAATAAACCAATTTTAAACACATTTCTGCTGCTGCTGTTTCTGAAGCACAGGATCCAGTAGCAGGTCACTGCTTCACAAGTTTTTTTTTTTTGGGCAGGGGTATTTAGGCAAGAAAGCAATCCCTTCATCAGTGTGTGGGGAAGGATGCAAATTGCACAGGTTGGGAAAAAATGTATGCTCATTGCAGCAGGAATTTTTCACACACTTCTTTTTCTTTCATATCTAAAAGAAAGATGGATGGAAACAGGCAAGATATTTTTCATGGGATCATGGGATATTTGGGAGCCTGGGTCCATCCCTCAGTAAAAGCCTTTCCATTATCTTCAGTAGGTAGTAGATCACATGCGTAATTATCTCCAAGGCAAAATGAAGAAAAAGGAGTTTTGAAATGAGKTTTTTTTTTCTTTAAGAAAAATGGGAGAGTAGGAGGACCAGGCTGTGAGTATCGTTCAAAGAGCATTAAGGAGATCTGGAGCATGTTGACCTCATATGGAATCCATGTACAGAGCTCCTCTGGACATCAGCGGGAGGCCAGTCTGAAGATCACGGCCACAAAAGGAGTATCTATGCTGGAGTAAGCCCTAGAAGAGCATTAAATGTATTATTTTTTTTTTCCTTGAAGGCTGTTTGGAAACCTTTCTAAGAGCAGCCTGGGTTTTGAAGTCAGGGCTTATAAAAAGAAGTATAACACTTTGAAATAAAATCTTTTCCTTATTTGGTTTAAACCTGTTCAGGTTTACTGAATTATGTTCCTATATACCAACTGAGCCTCTGTCCTGAAAAAGGGGTGGCCTGGATTTAGGATGTATTTACATTTTTTTAATCAATAAGCAGTCAGGGGAGAGAGGCATAGTTTCATATATGGATGCGCTCAAACAGTACTAAAACAGGAATTCATGGGCTTTATTTTTTTCTCTTGTACCGTATTTGTTGCAAACAAATCAAAAACTTCTTTAATCACCAGATACTCCTAGAAAGACATAATACGGAGGAAAGAGGACATGCAAAGAAGCTGGAATTCCTCAGAATAACTGGATTTGAAGAATCTTGGTATTTTTACTGTTGTTTGAATTCAGATTTGGAAGAACCTAGAAACGAAATTACGTATTTAGAGGCTCATAGATAATGTAGTTTCTGGCAGGATTTTGCTGTTTGAGGAGATGAACAGTTATCCCCAGACTTTTGATAACCAAGTTCAAATCAATCTTTAACATGTAAAGGAGGTGTTTAAATTACACTGGTAAGTCCAAGTAAAGCCCTGGATCCATCTATCGAGGGCTTTGGAAATTCAGTTCCCAGAGCTCAGTTTTGCAACTTGGACCCATCTTCTACAGCAGAAATTACAGACATGGTTATTGCTGTAATGCCATGTAATATAGCGCTCTAATAAAGTCAGCATCCAGGTCTTCTATTAGATGTGAGTGAATAAGCAATGATAAATACGTAGTTGCATGATTATTAATAACACCAAATGTGAAGACACACTATCAAGATTTTAATGCAATACCATGAGAGAATGGATATGATTCTCATAGGAATAATTGTAATGAGGGAAATAAAGGGTTTTAAAACAGTGCGGCACTGATTTATTATGGTTATTTTATTCCTTTTACTAAACTCTGCTCCCGTTTTTGCAATTTCTTGTGGTTTTGTATACACAGAATGAAGTACATTGTTAACTGCTGCACTGCCCAACTAATTATGCTTATTTTTGGCACTATATTGCAGTTCAATTAAGAACTGTTTGCATTTTCAGAGCATGCAGATGCCAAAAGTTTGCCTTTTTAATTAAAAGTAAAAAGCAAACTAAGCTGTTCTGTGAGGAATGTGAATGAAGCTCTAATGAACAGGGAAGGACAGAGAAGAAGTTCAGACCTGGTGAACTTTAATGCCAATGGTGCAAAATGCAACTAATTATACAACAATTGATTGTTTGCCATGTACAAGTAGCTACAACCTTATTTGCCAAATAGACTGACAAGATAGACTAATCTCTCCTCTCATTCATCGTAATCGCTGAAATTCTGTATCTCAGCGAAACACAAAGAAAGGCTGCACCTTTGTGATGTAAATCAGCAATGGAAAATTTACATGATCTCTTTTCATAACTGAAAAATTGAATTGCACAGGATATTCAGTAGGAGTGAGCACTCCTTCCAAGTCGATTGGATGTCCCCAAAATATATTAAAAATGCTGCCATGAAGCCATACTTGGTGCTTGTTGCACTTAATGAAAAGGTTTGTGCTGGTGTAGCAGCCATTGCAGCGTGTTTTTGGAGCTAACCTGTGTCATACGATGACTATGACACTTCTCCCAAAAATAATTGGTACTTTTTTAACAGAARATCTTGCAGGGACATGAAATAAATGAAGCCAAGAGTACATATCGCTGACTTACTTGCCCTAACTTTGGTTTATGCAGTCTGCTGAGTGGCCCAGGAAAAAAAGGCTACAGGATGCAGTAAACATCTTTTTGAGAAAAATAATCATGGCCAGCACATAGCAACCATTGTCTGTTATTACTGTATGCCTTACACTCGGGAAATGAGATTGAATTATGTCAGCAAACTCATGGGATAGCTCTGCTTACATGCCTCAGCGTTCCTCGGTGAATTGATTCACCGTTCCTCAGTAATGCTTCAGTCTAAGTTATTGTCAGTCATCTTTTTTGGCTGCAGCTAGCAATGCCATTGAAAAACACCCAGTGATGGAATGCCATCAAGTCTACTAAACAGAGCAAGGAAAAGCAGGGCTTTTTTGAGGAAGGGTTGATTGGTTATATGAATATTAAATACTTGTCTAAGTTTTCACTTGCATGTCCATAGGTATCTATCCAGTTAAATGTCTCTGAGGGGTGTATGTAGCCTATTGGTACCTTCCAGAAACATTTTCCAAAAAATCAGAATGGGAGAATGGAGAAAAAAATGTAAAAATCCATTATTGTTCTATGCCAGTTTGGGAAATTCTCTTGACATTAGGAAACATCCAAGGAGTTTCGTTCCAGGAATAACTTAAGCACAGTAGCTGGACTAAATGTCTTAAAATATAAGCCTCTGAGGGCAGCTCAAAAACAGCCGCCAGTGGCAGCCATGACATCAATTCATCATGGCCATGGGAAGAGCTGAGCCTCATCCTTCTCAGTTCATGCATATCTGCACAAGCTGTGGTGTCTCTGTAAGCCAGTACTCACTGTCCAGGGATGATCATGGACTTGGTGAAACTAAATATTCACAAGTGGAGATACATGAACTTTAGCTTGATTGCAGACAAGAGGGAGAAGAGCATTCCCCTGTACAACAATTATTTTTGATCACTGATGCTGTAG
Organism: Phoebastria nigripes; assembly: GCA_035582835.1. Taxonomy (NCBI): domain Eukaryota; kingdom Metazoa; phylum Chordata; class Aves; order Procellariiformes; family Diomedeidae; genus Phoebastria; species Phoebastria nigripes. Next base: position 812,929 of record JAYKAV010001445.1, on the reverse strand, counting down.
AGACAGCACATGCATGCTGTAGACCCATACCCAGGACTGTGCCAGTTCCCTGCCCTCACCAGCAGTGGCTGGCTGAGAAGGCAGAAAGTGATATCTTTTATTCACAACCGCTGCTGCTCCAGAGACCTTGGATGCTTCCACTTGTACCTGAAGTTAGCTTCCCGTGGACTGAATTCCTGATACTTACCTCTCTCTTCCTCTGCTTCCAGCATTAGCAATGCATTATATTGTGGTAAGTCTCACCATCAGCTCTTTGGTCCACCTCCAAGTAGTCACAATGTCAAACTCCAGAGGTTGAAGATGATAGGTAGAAAATAACCTGCCAGCCTTGAGGAAGGGAGCATAAATTTGCATTAAAAACACACTAAGTTTAGGAAGACAATATCTTTATTTCTTGGCTCAGGCCAGCTCTTGTTGAGCCACTGTGGAACAGATGCCTGCGATATCCCAGGACTAATTCATAAATCACAGCAAGGACCAGTTCTACGTGAAGGTGGAAAATTGAGAGGGCTGTGGCAGAAAAGATAATGCGTGGATATGTATTGGTTTTGYGTGGCAAGGTTTTGGTAGTGGGGGGGCTGYAGGGTGGCTTCTGTGAGAAGCTGCTAGAAGCTTCCCCCATGTCCGATAGAGCCAATGCCAGCTGGCTCCAAGACGGACCCGCTGCTGGCCAAGGCTGAGCCTCAGCGATGGTGGTAGCACCTCTGGGATAAAACGTTAAGAAGGGGAAAAAAAAAACCTGCGCAACTGCAGCCGGAAAGGAGTGAGAATGTGTGAGAGAAACAACCCTGCAGACACCAAGGTCAGTGAAGAAGGAGATGAGGAGGTGCTCCAGGCGCCGGAGCAGAGATTGCCCTGCAGCCTGTGGTGAAGATCATGGTGAGGCAGGCTGTCCCCCTGCAGCCCATGGAGGTCCACGGTGGAGCAGATATCCACCTGCAGCCCAGGGAGGACCCCACGCTGGAGCAGGTGGATGCCTGAAGGAGGCTGTGACCCTGTGGGAAGCCTGCGCTGGAGCAGGCTCCTGGCAGGACCTGTGGACCCCTGGAGAGAGGAGCCCACGCTGGAGCAGGGTTGCTGGCAGGACTTGTGACCCCATGGGGGACCCATGCTGGAGCAGTCTGTTCCTGAAGGACTGCACCCCGTGGAAGGGACCCACGCTGGAGCAGTTTGTGAAGAACAGCAGCCCATGGGAAGGACCCACGTTGGAGAAGTTCGTGGAGGAGTGTCTCCCGTGGGAGGGACCCCACGCTGGAGAAGGGGAAGAGTGTGAGGAGTCCTCCCCCTGAGGAGGAAGGAGCGGCAGAGACAACGTGTGATGAACTGACCCCAACCCCCATTCCCCGTCCCCCTGCGCTGCTCGGGGGGAGGAGGGAGAGAATTAAGTAGTGAAGTTAAGCCCGGGAAGAAGGGAGGGGTGGGGGGAAGGTGTTTTAAGGTTTATTTCTCATTATCCTACTCTGATTTGATTGGTAATAAATTAAACTAATTTCCCCAAGTCAAGCCTGGTTTGCCTGTGACGGTAACTGGTGAGTGATCTCGACCCACGAGCCTTTTGTTATATTTTCTTTCCCCTGTCCAGCTGAGGAGGGCAGTGACAGAGTGGCTTTGGTGGGCATCCAGTCAGGGTCAGTCCACCACAGGATATAACTAAAGAAAGTTACATGAAATGGGATAAATGAACATGTCCTGGGGGAAAACACAGCTCGAGCAGTAGAGTCGGCAGTCCCAAGTTCAGAAATGGGGTCAGGATGCATGAATTTCTGATTCAAAATTAGAGTGATGGGCTATGTATGTTCTAGGAGACAGGCAAAAGCCTTCATGCACCAGAGTGAATTCTTAGGAATTTTCTCCATATGTTAGACAGAGTTACAGGTTTTTTGCATTAACTACCTAGAGGTAAAGTCCAGGTAAATAATGGGCAGACTGGAAATTTCACATGAATGCCCCGGTTGAGCTTTTAATAGCACTGGTTACTCACATGAGAGGATTATAACACTTTATCCTGACTAAAATAATCCCTCAAGTTACTGAATTCATTGAAGCTTTTTTGTTTACTTCCGCAGTGAAGGCAAAGCTTGTGAAGGATATATGGGGTTGGGAAGAGCCAAGTTTTGAAAGGATTTTTTTTGGCAGCCCTTCAAACCAAAACCAGCTGCCCATGCCTGCAAGCTTCTCCAAACATTGTTCCGTGGCTTCAAACTCCAATCTCCAAAGCTGGGTTACTATTTGCTGAAGATACATGTTCATAGCACAAAACATGAAAATAGCAATGCCAGATTTATTGCCATCTTTCAGAGTCAGAAACCAATAGGTTGAAATGAGATATATTGGGTAGTAAATCCTTACTAAGTGTGAAGGGCTGCAATTATGTATAAAACAGTACCACATGGCTTTCTGGATACGGTCCACTAAACTCGTTTCCTCTCTAGTAACTAATTTTTCCCTTTATGCTTTTATGTGGACTCTCCACAATATAACAGGTTTTCGTGGTACAGCTTATGGAAAAAGATACTGCAGGTCAGAGCATCATGTCAAAACACCATCACTTTGACTCTGTACTGTCACAGTTACAATAACATACTTACACTAGAAATAGGAATAGCAGAAACTTCAGCCTCTAACATCTTTGCATCCACAGTCTTAGAAAACAGAGTCAGAAGGGGCATGAGCAGATCATCCTGTCCTTAATTACATACCTTCACTATCTCCTCCCACCACAAACCCTGCTTCCACCTGTGCATTACATTCATCTTAATTTATTATCTTTTAAAACCCATTTCCTACTTTCATTTCCAGGTTGCATCCACCGTTAAGTCCTCAGTCCTCCCCTGAGGTAGCTGACATCCGTCACGATGTACCTTTCTGTAATGTCTCTACTGCTTGTATTTAGCAACTAAAGTCAAATGCAAATATCAAAGCATTTGCAAATATTTGCTGGGTTTGAGTCCATAAACACTCAGACCAGGTACCCTTTGGATTACTGGGAAGTTCTGAATATTATGGATATTGGCAGAAAAGAAAAATATTTCCCCACAGTGGAGACGAAAGGTCCCTGTGGGTGAAGGAGACATTCTGACAACCACAGAAACTTTATCACGCATCCATAGCAACCTGCGTTCATACACCGGGTACGTCCACACCTGTGATTGCAAAAGCTCCTTCTGGGTTAAGGATTTGTTTAAGGTAACATAGAAATGTTATGAAGCAATTGAGGTGGCCAACTGCATAGCACCTATATTGATTTAAACATTATGAATATAGGAAGTAACCTCATCCCGTAATTGTCTGTAGAAGGCAAACTGGCAGAATTTTACTTTCACATATGAATCTGTGAATTCTGAATGATAGAAAGTAATTTGTGAAACACAAATAAATTCTGGAAAGAAGCGTAGTCTTAATTCATTGAAAAAAAATGTCTTTTGTCTCTTGGGCCTGGGGGGATTTGACTGAATCACGGCTGCAGTTCAACGCCCTTTCTCTAACGGCAGTCAGCACCAGCGGTTGAAGAGGAAGATACAAGTGTGAAAATCAGCAGTGCAAAGTCACAAGCCGGTGGGGACACTCCTGTGTCATACCCAGCAGCCAGAAGCTGCCTTCTGTCAAAGCACGAAGCTGTGACGTACGTGGAGAAGTGTGTGTACACTTTCCAAACGCAATAGCTTTTGGTCCTTCAATGGCCTTTCTGGGGGGGCGGCGGTGGGAGACAGCTTGTGCTAGAGAGCTTGTTTTCCCAGTCCTGGTGGTCTAGCAAGATGTAGGAATTAATTTTATTTTAGGAAAGATGAACTATGCATCAGTAAAATGGTGATTCCTCACAATTCCTGTTATATGTCATTCCTGATATTTACCCACTCCCCCTCAAAGTATTTCATGACAGCAATTGCTCAGGATACAGGATCGCAGAGGATAAAGGGTTGGGTCCTTCTGTGTTGTTGGTTATCTTGGAAAATCACTAATTTGGCAATAAGTTAAAAAGGGGATAGTGGCACTTCCTTGCAGTGCAGCTCATGAGGATCATTACAATCAAGTGCCCTGGAGATGGGGAATGGGGTGGAAAGAGGGCTTTTGTAGTAAAACCTCCCTTTCTCTTACAGACACTGGAGAGCAAAAGAGAATAGTACTTAGAGCGGGGCAGCTCAGCCTTGCTAACTGGAAAAGCCAGAAGACACCAGCTCTGGCTGTCAATTTTAGGACCTTTTCCATATCATTCCTGTAGTCTGCAGTGATAAGAGGAACCACCAGCAGCACTTGCATCTCTTCTGGGCAGCGAATTCTTGTGTAAGAGGAGGCATATATCACATCTACTTATTTTTCCAGCATTTTTAGATGGTTCAGCAGATTTACAGATTTATCATCTTCATAACACTCTTATACTACTTTCCAAAGCTACAGAAACCAATAGCAACATTTGATGGCCGTGAAATCATATTTATGGGATCCATTAAAAACTCCGTATCGGTAGTTAAATCTGGAACCTGGCATAAGTGATGAGAGTATATTGGAGAAGTCCCTGTGGAGCAGCATATGTGGGCTCATGTTCATAGCATCAGGAGGCATCTGTCACAAATTTCTGCCCTCCCAAGCAGATCTAATCTGGCAGTAGTGTTCAGGAAGCAAGGCACATCCAAGAAAGCGTGTGTAAAGATGGGCTTTTAAATAAGTGTTCGTGTTTGACTTACGTATTATGTAGAGAAGGTACTGCAGGAGAGAACAGTCTTTCCAAGCTAGAAGGAAATAGCCAGACTGACTGACAGGCAGACAAGGGATGCTGTCACACAGTGCCCAGCAAAGCAGAGGCTCTCAGGCAGGGTTTGAGGACGATGTGCCCTGTGACCATGGCCCATAGACCCACACTGCCATGGGCAGGACACTTGCTCCTTGTGTATGACTCCCCGGGGCGTGTAAAGCACTACAAATCCCACCGACTGTTGTGCAAACTGAGTTGTCCTTCTAAGGGGGATTTCACAGCAAAACTGCCTCCCAGCATCAGCCTAAGTGGCATCCACATGGCAAATAAGGGGCATTTTTGATGCCCCGTCTTGGAGGGTAACGAATGTACGCTGATCAGCCTTGCACACCAAATTTTTTGAGGGTGGATTTGTTTCCAAGCAGTGAGGACTCGACGCGTCTGAGGTCTGAGCACAGGCAGCAGGGACACAGTCAAGTGTCCGTCTTGTTCGTGGCAAAGGAGAGTCACAGAGACAAAAGTGCCATGGAAGGGTGACAGGGATGGCTGTACCACTGCCCTGTGCCCCTGCCCTACAATTGCACATTTGACATGCTGCAGACCCACAACACCACCTTGTCATTTGTTTGACCACAGAGGACTTTCTGTAGAAGATGGGTTTTGTTGAATCAGATCAAGAAGAAAGTGCTGTAAGTATTGATCTGCAGTGGGCTGCAGCAATCATCTTTAAATATGACAAAAGCACATTTTTCCCTTTTAAAGCTTCTGTTTCAGCAATGCTTTAGCTAATCAGAAAACCGATGACACTAAGATAAGGGTTCACTACCTTATTTGCTGGTTCCTGGGAGTCAGAGGCCCCCACCAAAATAATTTGATCATCCTAATCACAGGCGTGCCCTCCACAATGATCTTTTATTGCCTCTTAGAGGTGATTCTTGGACCACTGTATTCGGAGAATCTTGGCAAGCTGGAGGATGAACCAGTCCTTCAAAATCTTCAGGCCCAAGCTCTTAACTGGGAATGATGCAGGGATGCCTTTGCATCAGAAAACTCCTTGCTGTAATGCAAGTGCCAAGTAAGGAGATCTTCCGATGCCTCCCGCAGAGGCTCACAGCACGTCCTTTCGTGGTGGGCTCCCGTCCTCCCCGACGGCACAACGCAAATGGTGCTATGACCTGATTCCTTTCAGCATTTTGCTGAGGAGACACAGCAGGGAGAAGTTTCCGTTTTATTTTAATCACTGCTCTTATGCCCTCTCTCTCTAGCTGGGAAGTTGCTGGCTTATCCAACCCCAGGCAGCAATTTCCTGAGCAATTAGCTTTGGTAGCAAATGTCTTACTTGTTTTCCTGGGGTCAAGTCAGAATAGGCATTTAAAGCACTTGCCAAGTAATTTTAGTGGCACCAKATACAAAATTGGTCCCCAGTCTGCAGACACCAAAGGCTGCTTGTGGCCACCGTGCATCTTCACCTTTGGCCACAGGACACCAATGCTGCTACTACGTAGGCTGCCTGAGGCTTGGTGGACCTAATTCTCACACCACTGTTGCTCTTGGAGGCATCAGCAGCATAAAAGCAGAAAGCATTTCATCTTGGAGCGTGCCGAAACACGCCCTTCCCAAACCGCACCCTGGGGCAGGGCCACTCGTCTGCAGCCCCAGGCCCCTGGTCAGAGCCATCCTTCTGCAGCAGCACGGGTGGGTGTGTGGACTGTTTTGTTCATACCAGGAACATGTGAAATGCTGAAAATCAATTAATAGGATCAGTCAATCCCCTTGAACAGGTCCTTCGCTCACCCTTGACTAGGTACTTCATTAATTAGAGAGGGATGAGTCAATGGCATGCACCTCCTCTTCTTTCTGAATCCATTTCTTACCAAAGAGCTGTTTGAAGTGGGTGTTTTCTTTATGTAGTTGTATAAACCTACAGTACAAATCCTTCTAGCGTATTCAAAGGCATTAGCAAGGGACTTAAGACCAATATGTTTGCTTTCCCCTTATCTGCGTGTTTCTGATTCCTTTACATTGCTAGTATGCTTTTAATTTATTTTCCTTGCTTTGTTTGGCTGCCGCTCATCCTTTTGTTCTCTGACAATAATGCCAGCCCAAAATCAAACGCCTGCCTCGGCCTCAGCAAGGTATTGATGTTTTCCTTACCTCTTCAATTATTAACCACGTTGCTGTTGCACTGAATCAAGGTCTCAGACCCTTCATGCGATGCCCTGACAAGAGCCGTCTGCTTAATTCTAGCCCGAAAAGCAGCTCGAGTTGAGATTGGCAGTACCACCCATCCATGCACGAAAGCTGAAGCGTCTGCAGGCTGGAAAAAGCTTTACGACTGTATATCAGCCTCCAAGCTCAATTTGAGCACCAAAGCTCACACATTTTATGATACTGCATATTGTCTCTACTAAAATCTCATTATATCTTTGTAGTTACCTCATCCCACTGCGGAATAATGTGTGGTGTTAATGACGCAGCAATGGTAATAAAGTGTCCCTATGATGATTTAAAGCAAAAACAGTTCTCCCCCTAAAAAAGCCTTATAACTAGCACTTACTTTTATGATGGACTGCTCATTCACTTATTAAACATTTATTGTTTCCTCAATAAAAGTAATCTTAGATGTATTCAATTATTAATATAAATAAGGCACAAAATGTGAAACAGCAGCAATCTCATTTTCTTTTTTGCATTAATCTTCTTTCTTATTCAACCATCACAAGAGGCGAGGGAAAAAAAAACATTCAGACTTACTGAAAAACAAACACAGTTGGCACGAGAAAAGCAAAATTCTTATCTATATCTGCGTCAGGAAAAGAAATAAATTAAAACTCCTTGGAAACCCATAATGTTTCCGAATATGTGGTGGAGTATTGTTAGTTTGGTGCCCCTAGCCTGAAAATAACTCCTGRGAACTGAGACTGCCACAACTGTTCAGCAAGGACTGCATTGGGGGAACACAAAATAGGACTGAGATAGCTCTGTATTGTATCCGTATAAATACAAAGGCACACACAGGCATATATATTTTTATGTATATATACACACACATCCTCATACATACATGCCCATATTTGGATATTAACATAGCATTAGCTTTAGGTTATTATTTCTTACACAGAGCTCAGATCTTTAAAAACTAGGTCTTCTATAAATCCCTTTGGATCAACATTTATGGGATCATAGCAAGAGTTTTGGGGTTCGTACCTATCAAGTAGTCACAGATTAGCCCATCTCCAGGCACCAGCTGAGGGTAGCATCTGCAGTGATCATGGGCACTTTGGGTTGGTTTGGCCCATGGTGATTAGGAAGGAGTTAAGTTCCCATTGCCAGTTGACTGGTGTTATTTGAAATAGGTTTACAGACAGTTGCTCCTGTGAAAGTCTATTTTTTGTTATAAGTGTTTTCACTCCATGTTATCGGTGACACCCTCGAAASCAATAGCTACGTCCTCCCGGTGCAACATCAACTGAACGCAAGTTATAAGCTCCGAGTCTCACGCTAGGCAAATTTTCAAGTTTTATTTGAACCTTTTCAGGCTCTTTGCCTAGATTTAGCTGTGATTTGGTAGTTTGGAGTGATCTTTTACTCCAAAAATGGCTAGGGTAAAATTGTTTTAGATTTAAGTAGAAAAAGTTATTTGTTCATGATTTGCCCTATCCATTCTTCCTCCCATTTTGCAGATGTATCTCATAGAGGAAGATGCTTGGAGGATAGGAAAGGAAGAACGTCTTCCAGCTCCAATATTTCTGAAGTACTCAAACTGAGAAGAAACCTTGCAATATGAGAAGTGAAGAGTGAGAGGTCATGGACTGTTTATTCTAGTCACCTCAATGCCAGACTATGGTGGCAGCATATGCAAACCTCCAAATTAAATGAAAAATTGTCCTTTAGTTGGCAACTGAAACGAGCAAACAGATAAACATAGAAACCCAGTGACTTGCACTGCTCTAGAAATCTTGTAAATCTATCATCATTTGTTTATGAGGTAAAAAAAAAAAAATTATGAAACAAGTATGCAGATGATTAAACTTCAACAAGAAGGCAGAAAAAAGAGTAGATCATCTGAAACCAGGAGCCATCAAAATCTGAAGAAAACTTTGTAAGCTGGTTTAAGATTTCACTGATATTTTGAAATTTGAAACTGTAACTATATTTCCAAAGTTTTTGCCTGTGTGACTCTATTCTACAGCAGTTAGAAAATAGCTTTAAAAGATAGGGGACTTGTGAAAGCTCTTTTTTTTTCCTGCTTGTTTTAGCTGCTAATCATCAAATTCTGATGTTGAAGCAATGTTCACAGCCATACTTACGTAGCAYCTGCACAAAGAGCCAGAACTAGCATTTTATTTCGCTAGCATTACATTAATTATGGAGTAAGGTCTTCTGTCTTACTTCCAAATTAGATACCAGTTCATCAGGATTTAGCCATTTATTTAGTTTTACACATTGTGCATAAACCCATAAGTCAATGGAATTACTTGATAACCATGAAATACCAATATACAGTTTTGGATGAACCTGGGCCTTATTTACTGTTGTAGACCAAAATACAAATAAAGTGAATTCTTCATAAAAACTCTGAAACATCATTCTGAGATAAAACCTGGAAATTCTGCTTATCACAACTAAAAAAAAATTAGTTGATAAATATATAATAAAAATAGCCCAGCATGTAGGGCAGAGCAAAAGGAGCAGCCCCTGAACCTAGGAGTGCATCAGCATTCAAAAAGGGTAATTCCAAAATTACCCAAACCACTAAAATTGTGCCCCTATGTGCTCATGCTCTATTAGTGGTCAAATCATTAGAAGCACCCAGTCGTGAAAATTAAACTGCTAAGGATCCTCTTATAGCCTGCAGTCATTTACTCTGTAGCCAGTAGCTACAGTACAGTATATATGGCTGGCTATTATCATTCTCGTTTTGCTGCTTTTTTATCGGCGTTTGTGTATCATGATATCACCTTAATTGACAAGTGCATATGTAGGTAGACACACAAAAAAGGGATAAAGAAAACAGCTAAAGAAATGGAAAAGATAAAAATCTGTTGAAGTCAAATTGAGTTTTTATATTAGAATCGGCTTAATCAGGTGCATCATCTCTGACTACTGGAGGAGGAAAAAATCTGCTGGAATGAAGAACGCAACTTTARCTATGCACGCTTGCTTTTTTCAGAATTTAGAAAAAGAAAATCAGATATTACTGATAGCTGTTTTAAAAGGGGAAAATATAGTGTACATCACAACTGTGAATTGTGAATGCATTTGCTATTGCATTGTATGCAAAGGTTCCTTATTCCCAATGAATGGCTTTGGTGTCATGAAAAATACATCTAATCATGCTTGTAAGCTAAAGAGTATCCCAAATTTCAAAATTCAAAATTCAAAACATGTTTAGATGCAGAGATGGGCAAAAAGAAGCAGGTCATTTAAAAAGGAAAGTAAGTGATTCAGTTATGAACAGCAATATTTTTAACAGTTTAAAAAGATTATCAATGGACTGATTTTTTTTTCTGGCTTCAGAGATACTGGACTTGGAGGAGACAATCCAATCGGGAATCACAATGCATTTTGCCTGTGAAATCTGCGGTTTGCCTGTGAAATCTGGAGTCACTTCTGAGATTACCCGTTGCTTGAAACAACAGAAGAATGTGTACAGACAGATGGGCAATTCTCATCTCAAGAGAATTTATTATCCAAAGAGGAGGGAATATTTGCATTAACCAAGAAGTATTGTTCATTTTGAGTATTCCTTTGAGTATTGTTCTTGTTGTATACGCTCCATACAAGATACATGTCATCTTTATCACCTGAGTTTCAGTTTGCAATAGATAATTAATTAAAATACCAATGGAGGGTTGTCTCTTTTTTTGGTGGTTTTTTTTTTTTTTTTCGTCATCAGTCAAGGCCTTGGATTTGGGTACGTTTTGAAGTGGTGATAAAATTCTTGTAAAAGGAAAATCTATACCAGATATTGTCAGGATCAATTGGATTACCCTCTCATCAAACATGTTAGGACACTCGGCAAGTCTGAAGGCACAGCACACAGAGTGGCTTTGAATGGAATGTTCTCTGGGGAGCATATGCTCCACAGGGTGCAATATTTTGACTGTGAAAAAATTTCATAAAGCTTTTCTTTAGTCTTCTTATGCCAGAATGTGCTCGTTTCCTTTATTTGCATGAGTCACGTATTTGTGAAGCTGTTTATAACAGCTGATGGATGGATCATGCTGAGTTATGAAATGATTAAAGCAGCTTTGATTCTTTGGATGATGATCAACTTCAGCAAAAAAACATGCAACTCATGGAGCTTGCATTAAATTGCAGCTAAAAAAAAAAAGAGAAGGTATTGGAAACAGTATTTTTAAGTATTCTTTGGAATAAAATACTGCTCTATTACAATGAAATAGCAGGACCGTTTGAACATGATGTGGACCTGTATGTTCTTGTTAACACCATCATCAGGTCTTTCAAATCATATGCCCAAGGCTTGACAGACCAGTTCAGTGTAACTGAATTAAAGGCATAGCCTACAGACTGAAGAGGCTGGTTACAGACACAGCAACAGACGTGTGAAACTATGGAGTATTTGTCTAATGACTTTTTGAGGAATTGCTGGTGAAGCTGTTTTTCAAGGATGGCAGAGGACTGAAGGCAAAATATACGTGCCCATTATTGACTGTTTGGCTGACAGCTCAGCACAAAGAAGCAAAGCACATTAAAACAGCTACAGAACTGCACGATACACGTGTTAGAGAAATAACAGAGGGGTGTGAGACATTTCTTTATCATAGCTGAGGAAAAATGTGTCTTGTTTCTGAGCGTAATTAGTCCAACACATTATGTCTTAGTAACACAATGTCCAAGCCTAGTCTTCATTTAGACAAAAACAGACAAGCTGGAGTCCACTTTCCTAAATACTAATATTGTTTTACAGATTTTCTTGTCTATGACTGTCTGCAGTAGCAAACAGTTTTGAAGTAAAAACCGATTCGAAATGAGCAGCACAGCCTTACACTACCAGCTGATGCTAAATTCCCACTGAAGAGTATTGAATCCAGTTTTTAAAGAAAACTACATTTTTTCAGAGTTCCTTTGTGATATCCTTGACAAAAAAATCTCAGAAATAATCTTCTGAATTTTCCTCTCTGTATTTTAATCTTCAAATATAAAAAAATTTCTCACCTGTCAAATAAAGAGGTATGTGGCTATGATATGCTAAACAGACTCTTAAGCCACTAATCTGTGTTTACAGTAACTTAAGCACCAGACAAGTGTCCTAACAGTTTGTGCTGCTGACTCAGGAAGATATAGCCAGTACAACCATCGGGAGGGAGCGTGGAGACTAAAGTCCTGGCTTAATTGAAAACCAAGCAAATACTTTGGTCAGGGCTGGGGGTAAGCACTGTATAGGAAGGAACCCAGGGAAGAACTGGGCAGAGAAGGTGTGATGTATGAATGATTTTATTTTGTTTCTACCTAAAATACGTGTGCTACTGCACAACAAATTCTTGGGCAAATACAGATTCTATTGACTTTTACCTTTACCGGGGCCAGAGGAAAAGATAAAGGTAATGTATGATACATCCCTTTTCTGTGGAAATAACAGCTGAAAATTTTGGGAATGGTTTGTACCCAGCAATCTTCTCAAGGACTGGGACAAGTCCTTGAGACAAGGCAGGAGAAAGCTGTCTTCTGGAGACAAGGCAGGAGAAAGTTGTTCCCTGGCTGCCCAGCCTGGGTGAGGAGTTCAAGGGGTAGGTGTGAAGAAGAATTGCATTCAGCAAGGCCATGCTGTCCTCTCCGATCGGAGGTGAGTGGGAAGCGAGCACAGAGTCTGCAACACATGCTCTGATTCACGTTTTTGGGTCTTTGTCCCCACCAGAAGTCTCCTCACCTGCTTAGTTACCCCATTTTCATTACTAAAGAAAGAAGTTTTATAGTGAACACCAGTGCAGAGACAGGGCCTGGGAAATCTTCTTTGTCCTGCTCTCAGATGCCAACAGCCAAGAAACTTAGTTTATTTGATTTTTAGTTTAATTCTGAGGAGCAAGAAAATTTAAACAAACAAACAAACACACACACACTTAATGTTTTTGCTGATATAAATTCTGATCCAGAGCTGCACCATTATTGTTTTAATTTGTGCAAGGCAATCTGCTATTTTTGATTGTTTCAGTGGAAGGACTCGGGAAGATGGCAGACCAGACATCCATCAGACTACGGTTAATATAAAATAATGCATGCCTCAGCTGATTTATTGCTGGTAAGGGTATGAGCACTGGGAAGAAATATGTTCTGCTTGCTCATTGCATAAAATACTGACTTATTTTTGCACATAAAACAGCTTCTAAAGGTATCAGCTGAGAAAGGACTAGCACGCAGGACATCAGCTTAATCCTGTTTTGTTCTTGATTATTCAGTTTGCAGTTGTGGGTAGGAATCCCAACACAAAACATCAGGAGATACATGCCGAAGGCACCTTAGAAGGATATCTGGTCCATCGCTCTCTGTCCCTCTCACCTCCAGCAGAATCAGTTCCACCTATGTCCTTCCTTACAGATATATGTTGCATATTTTTCCTGGTAATCAATGATGGAAGTTCTACCACCTCCCCAGGTAATTTTATAAGAATAATTTCCATCTTACCACTAGACTACTTTTCTAATATTTAGAAATACACTAAGTTGTCTAGCTGAAGAAGTGGTAAACGATATCCCTTTCTCTGAGGATTTAAGCAGTATATTACCCCAGGATGGGATTTCCTTCCTAATGTTTGATATTAAGAATAACAGCTGTTCTTACATGAAATTCAGCACTAAATGAACCATCCAGCTAATCTACTCAGAGCATCAATCTTAGCCCAAGCATTGCCTTTAACCCCTGCTCAGCTCTTTCCTGGAGGTCCCTGGTGGATGACTGGTCTCCATCCCTCAGATGCAGTCCCTGGACAGGGGGGTTGGTTTGTCCCTAAGTTTCAGGCCCATGAGTTGACCTTCAGGATCTTTCTCTCTTTCTCCAGGGTGGAGCCTCTAGACCCGCTGGGAACCCTCATCAGGTACTTCACAAACATCTTCATTTCAAGTGTATCAGGCATCCTTGTTGTCAGGGATGGCTGATGAAGTTTTGCTGGTTTAATCAGCTGAGGATCTGGCATGTATCCTGTAAGATTTGCAACCAAGTCACATTTCTTTGCCTGCCTTTGAGTTTACAGCACACTGGTGGCTCCTCGTAACTGTCCTTCCCTGACTGTTGGCAGCCCAATGCAACAGGTCCGAATGTGATCAGATTGAATGATTTCAGCCATGCAATGTGACTTACTGCTCTAATTCTCCCACAGGCTGGAGATTTTCTGTTCTTTTTGGAAAAAGAAGAATCCCATTTTTTTCCAATAAGAAAGTGTAGGAAGCTGTAGTTCTAGCTGAAAACCTATAGGAACTACCAGTGTGAGTTTGCACTGTACAAAGCACATGCAAAACTCCATCAGGAGAATTTGTAGCTCCGAAGACTTGATATTTTTCTATCATACAACATACTCTGAGAGATACTCTCCAGCTGACCCATCCCTTGGAATTGGGCTGTATAATCACGCTCACACAARAGTGCACTGATATATCTTCATTGTCGTCCCCATAGCTCCTGGTGTCTGTGACTCCTCACGCAAATTGGCATCCATAGCTTTACTTATTGTAGGGAAMATAAATGGATGGTTTCCACTAGAAGCAGTATAGGAGAATAACCAGCTCTCTAAARGCTGGCTTCTCACAGCCCTGAGAGGTGAGGCACCAGGACTGCAAAACTTCTGGGAGTCCTGGTCACTTGCAGTCCACTATAAATAAACTACTTACGTACATATCATCAGTGATAAGTAATTCCGATTATTTAAGGATTTTTTTAGTGGTAATATCTTAATCCCATTACATGCTTTTTTTCAGCTATGAAGGGCTTTTGGTGAAGAACAAGCTATTATGGACACTAAATGTTAGGTAGGCAAAGCCAACCCTCCCAACCAACATTTCTATGATAAATAGTTTTTTTTAGCCCTGTTCTCTCTGCACACGTCCCTGGACACATGAACAAAAAAAAGGAAAATGCTTGTGCCACTTGCTAACCCAAGAGGCAGGGAGATGCACAAAGTAGCCAATGCAGTTACCCAGAGAGCAGCCAGAGCCTCAGACTCCAAGTTTGAGCCCTGCCCTGGTGCTCCTGGGAGCTGCTCTGTCCTGGGCCATCAGTCCCAGGCACATTCATGGCACGTGGCTGCTCTCCAGGGCACAGTTAAGCTTTTCAATGTGGCCTTTGTCTTTGGACAACTCATGAAATTTTTTACCATGAGGGTGTTGAAACCCTGGCACAGGTTGCCCAGAGAGGTGGTAGATGTCCCATCCCTGGAAACATTCAAGGTCAGGTTGGATGAGGCATTGAGTGACCTGATCCAGTTGAAGATGTCACTGCTCATTGCAGGGGGGTTGGACTAGATGACCGTTAAATGTCCCTTCCGACCCAAACCATTCTATGATTTTATGATTCTATAACAGAAAACAATCTCATTTTTATCATAGGGAATCAGTAATAAGAAATAAATATAAAAGAGACACTCTCGGTGGGCAGCATTTCCTTGGTAAACAACAGTATCAAACTTCCCAAGAACTTCCCCAGCTGATTATCTGATCTCTTACTGCAATGATTCCAGCAGCTGTCAAAATCAAACATAAAGGAGCTTTAAACCACCTTTTTAAAGACTGAAAAGCATTTTCATAGATTTAAGAGTCCTTCAAACCCAATTATCGAATCAAAATGCAGTTGCAGCCACTCTGTCTAACGTCTCTTCAGAAGTATAAAAACACCCATGTATAACTAATCACTCATCAGCTTGCATAGTAAATGCTTTCCCAGCGTGCGCTTTATGACAGCATGTACGAATTAAAAGTGAAATGCGGTTCTTAGCATTCACCTATAGCCACAAAGAAGGCTATAATGTTCCCCCAGCTGCAAAATCACAAGCTCAGATCCCACAAGCCACGCGGGAAGTACTCTGCAGATGAAGCCAAGTGGAAGCTTTTCAATATGCCCACCAGCTAAGGCCATCAGCAGGTGTAGAGAGAGAGAGAGAGAKATGAATGTATATGTATATAAATAGGTATATGTATATGTATATTTATATATGTATATGTGTATATGTATATAAATCAGTGGGTAGTTAAGTAACACTATGATGTGGTTAGCAACCATGCCAGTACTTATTAAGAAAGCTTACGGTTTTTCAAAGCAAGATTCCCGGCTTGGAGCACCCAGACATGTCCCACCTCGTAGACTTTGAAACCTGGTTTGAAAGCTTGAATAAGCTGCAACTAATATCAGTTTTTAATAGCTAGCTTCCCTGCTGTCAGTACAGCTCCGTGGATTTACACCGGCTGATGCTGCTGTCCCCTAAATGCTTACTCTAGGGAAAAGCCTTAGCATATTTTACATGTTTATTACTGTCATATATTACTACAAGCAGATATATATTACTACAAGCAGATTCACAGCTGGTGTGACTCGTTGTGGCTCTGTGAAGTTATCAGCCAGGTCTTTTCATAAATGCATATACATGACATTATACATCACCTCTGTCCTCATGTATACATATTTATATATAGCACATAGGAATAATGATTCAAGCACCAAATCCTCAGCTAATATCACTTGGTGTACTTCTCTTAATCCATGTCATAAAATATATCTCACCCTACTGTCGTTTTTCTTGTGTTTATATATTMGTGTTGATGGAAGTAAAAATATTGCAGCACATAAAGGGCCAGATGCCTGAAATACAAAGTGTTAGTGGTCCTGAAAGTATACTATGGCATCATTCCCTAAATTATAAAATAATTCGATTAATTTCTCAAGAGGCTACTTTTTGGCTTATTTACTTATTTTTGTTACTACATTTGGGTCTGTCCTCCAACCTTTTATTAAAGTCAAATAAAAAAGCAATGTCTTATCGTATTCCTGCTTTTAATTGCTTGTGCCTGCAAATAATGATTTAGGTTCCCACATATATTTCTGGGCAGCATCATTATTTATTTCATTTCCTTCCTTCACTTTACCTCACTCTTAAGTTTGTTGTTGTTTTGCATTTTTTGTGCCTTCTTCTTTTTCCCCAGAAGTCAGCAAAACATTTGCTGTAGAATCTTCTATTCCTGGACCACCATCATGGCAAGAAAATAAAATTCTTATTAAAAACCATGCAACTTTTGCTTACTGACATAACCGACTTGAAAATCAATAAGAATTAAATTCTGCACATAAAAATATTATTAGAGTTTTATAGGGTTTCTTTAAGGCCACATTTAATTAATAATGCTAGACTGCTTTTTTGGGTTTTTYGGCCATCCCATAAAAATGAAAGGAAAAAAAAAAATAACGAAGTAATTATTAGAAGAGCAAACAGTATCAGAAGGGACATTTGTTTTGCAGTATAAGGTATTTTTGCCCAAGGAAAGAAATAACATAAGGTTAATTGAGGAGGAAAAAAGAGCTGCTGGGCAATACATGAGCCTGGAAAGGTGAGGAAGAAAGAAACCAGAGTAAGAAGTGATTTAATTCAGTGCAAAGGACTGCATGCAAAATAGGCATAAGCAGTTGGGTACCAAACACGATCCACGTGTTCGGAAATTATGCTGAGAGGGGCTGCAATAAGGACAAGGTCTGAGCGAGTGAACAAGAGACTTATTTGGAAATTAATGTTTTTTATCTGGGGAGTCACTCTTCCCTGGAATGTTTCACTATTTTTTTTAAATAGCAGTATTTCTAAAATTGTCTGGAAAAATATGACAGATCCCTGAGCACTTCACGCTTAGGGCCAGGAGGGCATTTGCTGTCATGACAGAGACAAGGAGAGAGAAACTAAAGGGATGTCCAGGACAGAGGATGTTCATCATTGGCACGGAGGGACTGGAGGAGAGTCTGYCTCTTGTTTTTAGGGACAGACTGACCTGCAGAAAGAAGGAAGAATAGAGAGAAAAAGAACTGTAACTTTCTCCATAAAACACTGCTTTTCAGGTTTCTCAATCAATTAATATCCTTTGGAAATATGGAGGATTTGGATCATTTCCTTAGGCTTTGCTGGATTTTCCTCTCGTTAACACCAGCCCTGCCCTGGTCTGGCTCCAGTGACTTCGGCAGAAATTCTGCTGATCTTCGTAAAAGTCAGGGCCTTTATGTACACGCACGGATTTCCTCCCAGGAAAGAGTTCTTTAGTCAACATGCTACAAAGGCCAGAAATTGAAAATCAAATTGCTTTCTGCTCCAGGTAGCGCAGTAGCTGATACTGGGTTTACAGTTTCAAAATGTCTGAAAGATTAAAACCATTACTCTGTGCACTTCCTCCAAGTGATATTGGTTGAACCAAGACCAGACCTCATCCCAGGCTGTTATTAACRTTGGGTGGACAGCTCTTTGTCTGAGGGACAACAACAGAGGAAAGTGGGCTTGGGTGGTTTTTCCTTGTTGTTTTTTGTTTTGTGGGGGTTTTATTCAATGAAATAAAGGTTTGCAGAGGAGTGATGGAGAGAAATTGCATCTGATTCCCACCCCCCATTCTGTTTTAGGCTCGGTGGTGAAATCCAATACCTTTGATCAATGATACCAATAGCAACCATCCCATTAGGACAGCGTCTCACCCTGTGGTCCCTTCATCCAGAGGGATGGTGTACACAGCCATGTTTGGACCTCACAGCCTTAGGTGTTTGGTAGATAATTTGCTAACTTGCTAGGTTACTAATGTTTCAGCTACTTTTACTTTGAGCTTGTGTTTGAATAGGTCTTYACCCATCATATACTGATGCAACAGCATGGTAGACAGGCTCCTGACATTTCTGCAAACCACTCCAAGCCTGACTATAATCGGAAAGACTAATTTTGGTTTTTCAGATAGCTTAATTTAGAGCACAACAAACATGATTGTGGCACATCAGTTACAATCTCATCCCATCGGTTACAGGGCCCATAACGTGTCATCCAAGAAGGGTGAGGCAGGGTATATTGGTCTTGGCAGGGTTTTCCTTTGGTGTGCTGTTGCTCCAGGATCCAAGCAAGCTCATGGAGAGCTGAATATGCTGTTGTGGCATCCTCTCTATTGTATACCTGCAAGTACACCAGGCAGGGACTGGGTTTTTGTATGTGAGATTCTTGTAACTACAGGTCCATTAGAATTTGACAATTTAATGAATGGGAAAGCCATTTTTCATTAGAAATACCTGAATGAAAAATACCTAGTCATTATCTTTGTAATGAAGCTAAATCAATGGCTTTTCATTCCTAACGTTAATGGGAAACCCAATACCTTGCCTGAGCATTATGTAAGGTGAATACTTTGCTACAGCAACTCCAGTATTTGGCTGTAAGCTGAAACTAAAAGGAGGTGAAAACGAGTAGATGGGCAGAAAATTGCCTGAGAGGAATGTAAATTTGTTGTTCTCATCTAGAATTTTAAAACATGTTTGTACATGTCGGCTAATCTTAAATGACACATCAGTCATTCGTGCTCTAAACTAATGTATTTAATGTATCTTCTCCTTCTGGATCTTTTTTAAAAAACCTCTCACAGTAAAAGTAATGAGTCCCAGAGTTCAGTTGAAGTCAATGATAAACTGACGAAGACAGAAGATAATCAGTCACAACTTGAAGATATCCTGTATACTACCAGTATTAGACCTCTTTGCCTCAGGAAAGCTGTCAATGCTGCTGTACTTGAATCTATACAAATACCAACTAGAGCCAGTACATGTCTTGAGGAAATTACAGCCTATGCAGACAAGGCACTAAAGAAGAAAGCAAGCTGTGGAAAAACAGAGACACAGAGTGGTGGTTGGAAAACCAAGCAGAGACAGAGGTATGGTTTTGCTTTGCTTTGCCTTAAGACAGGAGAAAGGAAATCTTGTTTGTATTGCCAGGGGAAGAGCCAGAGGAGACCTTGGAGTTGTATGAGGGGATGGGAGGGCGATGCAGTGGTGGGGAGGAAGAGAATAGGAAAACGTGCGCAAAAGAATGAGAAGCGTTTGAAAAGCAGTGACTGAAGAAAAGAAAATAAAAGGTGAACCTGAATCTTCCTTTTGTCATTTTTCTCTTAGAAGAAACCAGCAAAATCCTGCACTGAGAAGCAGAGAGAGAAGGCTCCAAGGAGAAAGTCACACGTGGCAAAAAGGTAGCAAGGATGATGGCCACCACACCAGCCTGGGGAAGGCTGGAGTTGGTTAGCCCGCAGGAAGGCAGAACTGGAGGGTGAGGAAGAAACGCCTTGGGGAAGAAGTGAGCCTGGCCACCACCAATGGCTCTGCCAACACAGGTCAAGACCGAAGGGAAGGCAAGCTGCTACAGATATGGTGTCCATCCTGTCGTATCGTTGTTTCTATGGCAAACAGTCCCCCAGGTTGCCTGTTTTTAAATCTGTGCTGGAAAACTCTTTTCTAAAAGTCCATTTTCTTCCTAGAGTATCAGAGCTGGCTCAGATTGGCAAGCATAAATGCAGCGTGGCCCACAGTTTGCTCACCTGTGTATCATGGTTCACTGGCTTGTGTGCTACAGGAAAATAAATCCTTTCGGCACTTTGCTGCAATGCTTGGTTTTTATAGCTATCGGGTGACTCAACTTCCATTCAGCTGTAATTGATCATGGAGTACTTGAACGCTGCGCCTGTCATCAGCTGCGAGTGCATGTGTGTTCTCCATTCATGGGGAAAACGGCATGGCCTTCTCGTCTTTGCACTAAAAGAATATTTTAAATATTCTGAAATCCATGGGCATAGACTTGGCATCGCTCAGCTGTTAAAACCTGTTATTTTAAAAAGTGTATTTATGTATAAAAGATAGTTCTCACATGGGTTTTCAATTGCCCACCTACTATAAAGCCACTTGTGAAGAAAAGAGAGGGAGTACTTAGTACTTTTGGAAAAAATCCATAGTCCTTTTAATCATGATGATTGTCACTGCTTACTTACATCAAACTGACACCAAAAGATTGCAGCCCTGTTGGATAGCTGCTGTGCATAAGAACAACACTTCTCGAGGCAAAGATCTTGTATTCCAGCTGCAGCATTGCTCCGTGGTGTAATTACACAGCGGTGCCCTGTGGCTGAGGACTCCCTCTTCAGATCAGCTGAGACCTAGACAAAGCAAGGCTGTCTGCGGGGGTGAAAGCACAAGATGCAGGCATCAAGGAGGGATTTCTGACTAAACATGCTTCTGTTGATGCAAAGAGCAGAGGAGGGCTGGGCAGGGCTGGGAAGGTTCCCAAAGAAGTCAATGTTCAGGAGAGCCTGAATGGAAATCTTCCAGTCTTTAGAGAATGAGGATGAAGGGGAGGGAGGAGAAGTAACCTAATCACATGGTTAAACCTCATGGAAGTTGTGAGATATTTCAGTAACAAGTGATAATAACAGGCTGCTCAGGGTTGAGTCACCATCCCTGGAGGTATTTAAAAGACGTGTAGACATGGCACCTGGGGACATGGTTTAGTGGTGGACTTGGCAGTGTTAGGTTAACAGTTGGACTCGATAATTTTAAGGGTCTTTTCCAGCCTAAATGATTCCATGATTCTATGATTCTATATTCACAGACATAAAGTATCCCTTGGTGACGATGTGGGCTCCGAATAGCTGAGCAATAACCTTCTGGGTTCTGCTCAGAATAGAATGTTTTAATGAAGTAATGGGAAGAGACATTTGAGAAGACAATATGTATTCCATAGGCTTAGTGCTACGTACAGAGGTGGTGCAAATTCAAGACACGGTGATGGATAAAGACATGGCACTAAGAGACTGGACCTGCAGTCTGTTGATGGTGGGAGCAGTAGCTGGGCAGGAAATGCTGAAGCAAGGCCGGCCATAGTCTTGCTCATGAGCCAGACTGGAAAGTTCAGAAATGCTTGTGTGTACTGCCTGGGGCCTGATGGTAAAAGAGTAGGAGTTCATGCTGCTCTTCACGAATGTAAAACCAGATTTTATATACACAGAGAAGTGACTGAAAATCTAGTACAGACAAGCCTCACCTATCCATCCACACATTTAGCTCTCCARCCTGGATGCTTCATGAGAGGAAGGAAAAAGAGAGTTATCCAGTCCTGTTCTCTGATTCCAAGCATTAGCAGCCCAGGTAGAGGTTTGTTTTTTTTTTCTTTTACTCCTTTGAGTTTGTGATTCATAGCTAACCCTTAACTATGGACAAGTAGAGAGGATGTTGCAATATAGAATCATAGAATCATAGAATAGTTTAGGTTGGAAGGGACCTTTAAAGGCCATCTAGTCCAACCCCCCTGCCATGGGCAGGGACATCTTCAACTGGATCAGGTTGCTCAGAGCCCCCTCCAACCTGACCTTGAATGGTTCCAGGGATGGGGCATCCACCACCTCTCTGGGCAACCTGTGCTGGTGTCTCACCACCCTYGTTGTAAAAAATTTCTTCCTTATATCTTCTACCCTGTTTTAGATTAAAACCATTCCCCCTTGTCCTGTTGCAACAGGCCCTGCTAAAAAGTTTGCCGCCCTCTTTCTTATAAGCCCCCTTTAAGTACTGMTAGGCTGCAATAAGGTCTCCCCGAAGCCTTCTCTTCTCCAGGCTGAACAACCCCAACTCTCTCAGCCTTTCTTCGTAGGAAAGGCATTCCACCCCCCGATCATTTTCATGGCCCTCCTCCAGACCCGCTCCGACAGGTCCATGTCTTTCTTGTGCTGAGGGCTCCAGAGCTGGACGCAGTACTGCAGGGGGGGTCTCACCAGAGGGGAGTAGAGGGGCAAATATGGACAGTCTCTATAAGAAGAAAGATCGTTGTTTCCTAACTTTTCATAACATGTTGCTTCAGAAATCTCACCTTGAGGAACAGCAAGGAAAGCCTTAGTGCACTCTGGAAATCCACCCAGCTGGTGAAGGCTGAAGTTGAGAGCGACCATCAATCATCAGACACGGATGTGACAGCGATGAACTGTGCTTTGTTTTTTCTTATCTTTCTGCATACCTTCCTGAGGCACTCCTCCCTGCTGCCCCAGCTTTCCAGCACACACAGCCCATGCCTGAGGTCAGTCCTGCAGCCTGCTGAGACATCTTCCCAATGACTCCTTGGCTAGCTAGGGACATCTGCCCTGCTCCAGTGGTGGCACAGCTCGCTCATGCACTGCAGACTTCTCATTGCTGGTGTTGCAATCAGCAATTACAAAACCAGTTTTTGCAGAGTCACCAGGGAGGTTGTTCATCTGCATGTATTAACTGAAGGGCAAGCTGGTATACTGGGGAGTCAGACTTTCCCCAGCAAAGCTGTGTAAATATAACTCCAAAGGATTCACAGACATGCTGGGAAGTTTCCTCTGGGCCAAAGAATATTTTTAATTCGTTGATAGCATTTTAATTTTCTCATGATGAAGAACCTCTAAAGGCAACTACATTGGAGAGTGAGAAAGGGTCAAGAGGCAATTAAGAAAGGAAGATCTTGCTTTTCACTGCTAGGAAAAACAGTTAATTAGATGAAACAAGTGAAAAAGAGAGAGAAAAGCTGAATGGTAATTTGGAAAATTTAAAAAGCTTTCTATCGAATAAATTGATTAGCAGACTAATCATAACCAGGACTCTTGGATTAAAAGTTAATTTGTGGAATCAATTAACAGTGGTATTTTTCAAATCACAGTTTCCTCCAGAGCACAGGGAATTCRTTGCAGCATGTTTTTAGAGATAACAGATGCTGGATTAGGGCTGTGGAATGATTCCCTGTAGATATAACAGCCCTGTTGTACCCTATTTTCAGGATTTTTATTTTTAGGGTTTTTTTGTGTGTGAATGGGTGTTGGCTAAGTTGTTTTAATTCCTTTCTTGTTGCCTCTGCRCTTTCTCAATTTTTTACATTGAAGAACAAATTATTCTCCCAATAACTTTTTAGTGCTCTCTGCTCGGTTTGAGGGTTCACATAATAATCTTCTCCCTCGAGGTTGAACAGCAATTTCCTGCGCTATGAAATAACAGCTGAAAACTTAAAGAAAACTTAGTGGGACGTTGCTGTCCTTGTGCTTTAAGGCAGCTGGGGCTGGGGATGCTACAGGARCTGAACACTGGGAATCTGGGACTTCCCACTGACTTCAGCTATCCCTGGGGCTACCCCTGTCACAGTCACTGTGCTGGATTTCATGGGAAGATAAAAAATTGTGGTCAGATCCAGGGCCCATAGGTAGTTCACTCTGTGCAGAATAACTGCACGTTGCTACCTATTAATTAACAGCATGCATCATGCTACATAATTACAGGAAGTTAAACTAAACCTAAAACATATTTTGGCAATAATTCTGTGATGGTTTGACAATTGCTGCCACAGTTAAAACAAACTGAAATTATCTAAGGCCATGACAGGACCAGACAGTTCTTGAGACCAGAGGTTGGTGCATTAACACAGTATCTGTGGTGGCTACTGCAACGTCAATGGTCCATATTTTTGGCTACAAGTCCATGGGAAAGTTCATAAASTGCTTATCTGAGGGCGGTAAGTCTTGGACCCCATCTAGCCCTTGTATTTACTGTGTCTTCTGACTCCTGTTGTTTAAAACATGGATTTAGCAGAACACTTTGCAGAAAAATGACAGGAAGATGGGTGAGTTCAGCAGTCCCCTTGCTCCCCGGGGTGCCTGCAGCTGCAGCGGCCAGCGATGGGCTTAGCAGGGAAAACAGCCAAATTTCCAGCTCCTTAGGTGCCTGATTGGCCAGCGGGTTACCCTAAAAAAACAGCAACAGGTACCCCAGCCTGGGCACCAGGTCCTCCAGCTGGTGGGTTTCCACCTCTGTTTCTGAACAATGAGGGAGGCAGTCACTCATCGGCAGTGGGAGCTGGGGGCAAGCCCGTCTCACCCTTCTCTTTAGGGGACAATTGCACAGTGTTGATATGTCTTTAATACAGACATCAATGAATTGTTAACATGTTACTAATTTCAGTTTCAAGGAAGATCCCCTTCCTGGTGGTCATGGGCACTGCAGCATATTCAGCCAGGCAAGTCCATTAATGTCCACATCAGGCACTTGAGGAGATGCAAAGATTTGGAGGGCCATAATGACTTCAACAACTATAATTTTCAAAATTAAAAACAACCAATATCTTACTGTAATTTCAGTGGAGCTGAGTGTCTGGYGCTCAGTTCCTATCAGGAACTGAGATTTGGGCTGTCACAGGCTCTTTAGAGAGTCCCAGCGTAAAAGTTTTTCTCGTTAGGGAAATAAGAAGCCTTTTGCTCTGCTTCCATTATCCCTCTATTATTAGGGGATCTGATCCTCTGAGACTGCTGCTGTTCATTGGTAGAAAACAAAAATGTTAAAAAAAAAAATTAACTAAATTCAAAGTATTTTCAGACATATGTAAAACTCAAAATTGCATCATTTAATAAAAAAATGGAAAGGCAGCAGACACAGATGGATCCAAGTTAAATCCCACTTTGAAACTATTGCTTAATGAATTCCCCAGCATGGCAGTTCTCACAATGCTTCAATCCTGACAAAGAGAAATGACAGCAACAAGATGTTTTAGGAAGTTCCAGACTAAAAGAAAACTAAAGATGGCTGTTTCTCAAAATACCGTCTCACAACTCTCATTTTATAGTTGTCTAGTTCAAATTGCTTTTTCCATCCATGGTGCATAAGGCATTTTACTGTGCAAGCTGTTCAATCTCAGACGCCTTTTTTTTCTAGTGATAAACCACCCCTACTGGAGTACCCAGTATATAGAAACCTATTGCAAAATATTTGTTACAGCAAAGATAGATCATGGTTTATCTAGCATCTGTATAATTATTTAGAGAAAATGGATCTCTCTGTCATTTCACATCTGCCGACTCCTGTTACTAACGCTTTCTTACCTCACGAGTGCACTAGAAATGCTTTGAAAATGTTCATTAAAATTGATTTTTCTGTCCAATTTTATAAACAATGAAAATATATGAATTATCTGTCTCCTTTGAGTAACCTTTTGTTTCCCCCACAGCAGAATGCCTGTATAGTATGACCTGTAATAAAAGCAGCACACTGAAATGAAAAACAGTAGCAAACTACTGTGTACGATGCTGAAAATAAGGGAATGGAAGGCATCGTACATAGGATGTTCAGGAGAGTTATGGCATTTATATATCTGCTTCAAAAATTGTGGTTTATGATTTTACATGGTGAAATTATAGGTGATAAGACAGATATGATAGAAGAGGTGATATGATACATTTTGGTCTATAACTTCACTGACGTGAGAGGAAGTGTAGGTGCTAAGGAAGAGGCAGAATCATTTATAATTAAGCTTGCATGCATGTTTCCACACACATATGCTTTGTAGGGCTACTGATATCTATAGAAATTCCAACTTCTGAGACAAACTTCCTAAACCTGGTGTTCTGCACATCTTGGGATGGACAGAAATATTTACTTTAAAATCTTTTATTGAAAAGGTGACCCCATTCCCTCCCAGATTTATGAGTAGCTGCACTATTGATGTGCTGGGTGGGACAGACTATGTGGAGCACTAACTGCTTTCTCCTTCCCAAGGATGCTTTGCCCACCTTGCCACTAAAATGAGTAAGTACAGGTGGCTTGAGAGCATCTGAGCAAAGACTCCTGTTGATATAAGTGATTTTGGCTCACTCCATAACCCAGTTGAACAGTTTAATTGACATGGACTCATACATTACCACTTGCTTTAGCCCAGATTATGAATACATTAGGAATTAATTATGCCAACATACTCATTTAAACTATTCTTAAATTAATGATGCGTTTGACTAAAGGACTTGACAAATCAGGACCACAGAGGGATTACGAATGTCATTTCGCTGGGAGAAAACACTTCACCTTAGTCATGAGGGTCATCAGTCGGTTACTAATTGCCCACACCAACAAGCCAGGTTGTTTACTTAATCTGTGTACAATGTGAGACTCTTATCCTAATTAAGTAGCCGCTGTTTCTCTTTAGATTTATCTTAATGGCTTGTTTAAACCAAAGACAAACAACATGCCATTACACTGTGATGTATTGTTCTTGATAAATGATAACATGTTATTAATTCAGAAGATGAATGCCAGCTTCTAGCATGGCTTTCTTCTGATTTCATAGATGTTACGGCTGCGGAGCCCTCCAGGTCATACAGCCCTGTTTCCTGCATGCGAGGCAATCAGCATCCCTCTGGCAGTTTCTCAATGAACCCTAATATTTTTGAGGTGAACCAAGAATATTTTTATATCAGAAATTCTTTCTTGATTTAAAGCTACTGACCTTTACAGCCCACCACCTTTGTTCTAAAAAGTAATTATTCACATAATCAAAAATGTGTCCATTAGATCTCATTTAAATATGTCTAGTGTCAGCTTCCAAAGAAAAAAATTGTATTTTTCTCTTGTTGAATGAGCCTACTATAATATTAGATATCTGTGCTCTTAAAACATTGCAAATGGGATAAAAATCTGACCCTTCCGATGATAATCAAGATGAAACTATATTGCCCACTCAATGCCTACTCCTACAGTCTGGGGTAAAAAAAAGGGCATGAAGTGGTAAATTTTTGGCAACAGAGTCACCTGGAAGGAAAAAGCAGCTGTGCAGAATAGGCACAAAATCTCCTCATTGTCAAAACTCGTCTGTATTTCCAGGGATCTACATGCTCAAGGACGTGGGGCTGATCGGGGTGGTCGGCATCATGGCCCTTGTTGGTCCCCCCTGTCCTTGGCCGGTCTCAAGAGCTGCCGTGGTTTAGGAAAGCTGTGGCCAGGCTTCTTGTGCCCCAGCACAGTCCAGCTGATCACTGTGTAAACATTGTGCAACTGAGCCAAGGTGAACATCCTTGACACCAAACGCCTCTCCAGGCCACCGTGTTTATCTCCTCATCTCCGGGTTCACCAATATCATCATCTGAAAGAGTTTCGTGTTTGCATGCGAGCTGGACCGGGGCTTTGTACTCATCTAGTCCTGCAGGTTTTCAGTCCATTCGTACCCATCCTGCGCTCAGTGTGACCTTTTTTCTTCTACTGCTACTAGTGTATTAAATGAGACCACACACATATTAATATTACTATTATAAATAATTATTATTATATTATATTGTAGAAAGACTAATAATAATAATAATAGTGTTAACAGTAACAATAGCAATAACAATAACAAAAAACCTTCAAAAAACATTGGAATGTGACAAATTGACACCTTTAAATTTTATGGCATCTTTCACCTAGCTGGCTGATTCCCAACACTATGTTTTTTGTAGTGCTAAATTACGTGCTGACTTCCTCACTGGTTCTCCCAAAGGGATCTCTGTGTGGGACTTAAATAAAATCAACAATTAATGTTTATCGTCCATTACATTGTCTGGACCTGGTCTTTTCTTTTAAATTTCACTTTAGTTGTTGATTCAGTAGGGTGCTCAGGACTGTTTTGTAACAGTATGAATGTGAATTCACTGCATAGAAATGCACTCTTACACTTAAAATAAGTGGTGGAGCAAACCTGGGCTTTAGTTTCAGACCTGTGTGGGAATGTGTAATGTATTCAGCTCCCCGCACTTAAATATTATTTCTGAATTTTGCTCCAAGCTGAATTAATTCCCAAATAGAATATTCTTCAAAGTTTCCCRTGTCGTGTCAGCAGCTCTTTAAATGCACATATTTTAGATATATGCATTGGTTTCTTGATTATGAAAAAGTGTTATTAAATATGTAATAAAATATTTATGCAGTATGACTTTAAAGCTAAGAATATTAGAACACAAGACATTTCTCTAATTGAAATAGTCTTTGTGTGTAGCTGGAGTCTAATTTAAACTCTGCCTAGCCTACTTAAAACAATAATGTACAGATGACATCTGATCTGTATTGCTTTTCAAATACAAGTGATTGTAATATTACTAATTCTTTATTATACAGCAAATAAAATAAACCATTTCCATCCAATGAATATTGCCATCTGTTTGACTTGATTATTCGTAGATGTCTATAATGTGATTAATAAATAAAATGCATGTTTGCAAATGTGCATACACACACACATGCATTCATATACTGTATATACATATTAGTATCAAGGCCAAAATTTAGTGAGATGCTTTAACAGATGCTTAGAAGTAAGCCTTTGAATTAATGCTTGTTTTTAGCTGTGTTCCCAGTCCCATCATGGTTCGTTTGGCTTTTTTGGAGTCAGCTTGACAACACTTGCTTATCTGGGTACTTTTGGCCTCAGCCTGTGTATACCTTACAGCTCTTACAGGTGAGACACCTGTCTATACATTAAAACAGACAAAAATACCCAAAATGAAAAAGCCCATCTACCTGGGAAGCTCCACTGCAGAACCGTAATTAAAAAAATTAGTGGCCTGACAGTAGAGGCGTCCTCTGGGGCTTGCAACATCTAGGCTGGCCCCAGGATGGGATTCAAAGCCCAGAACTGCTGGAAAGCCTTCCTGCTCACCCTGCAGAGAGTCTCACTGGTCTTTGAGCATTGCCGTGGCTGAACAGCACTGGTCAGCAGCAGAGATAGCAGGTGTCATCGGTTTGGCCAGGAGAACAAGTACTTAAAATCTTCCAGAAGATTTGATGGATGAGGTTTCCTGTCCGGTTTCTTTACACATATAGGACCAGTTCCTCAATCGACATAAATCAGAGTAGAACTGCAAAGAAGTGACGCTGGTTTACACTAAGACTAAAGCTGCCCAAAATGGCTTGGACACATCAACCAAAGAAAAACCATCRCTAGGATTAAAAGCAACCCACTGACTCCATCCCCTTCCTCTGCCTGCCCATCACCAGCTACTTTATCCCTGCATACACTGGGGTGGTGCCATTTGGTGTCATTTAACAACTACTCATATTAAGATAGATGCTTAGGGTAGGTTTCACTTATAAGAAATGTGGATGCTGGCATCCTGAGCTAATTAGAAACAGGCATTTTTGGTGGAGTCTGTTGTGATTTAACCTGGCAGGCAGCCAAACACCACACAGCCGCTCGCTCACTCCCCCCCACCCCAGTGGGATGGGGGAGAGAAAAAAAAAAAAAAAAAAGTAAAATTCATGGATTGAGATAAAGACAGTTTAATAGAAAAGAAAGGGAAAATAATAATGATGATAATAATAATGATGATAGAATATACAAAATAAGTGATGCATAATGCAATTGCTCACCACCAGCAGACCGATGCCCAGCCACTCCCCRAGCAGCTATCACTGCTCCCTRGGCAACTCCCCTAGTTTATATACTGAGCATGACATCACATGGTATGGAATAGCCCATTGGTCAGTTGGGGTCAGCTGTCCTGGCTGTGCTCCCTCCCAGCTTCTTGTGCACCTGGCAGAGYATGGGAAGCTGAAAAGTCCTTGACCAGTGTAAACACTTTAGTAACAACTAAAACATCAGTGTGTTATCAACATTATTCTTATAGTAAATCCAAACCACAGCACTATACCAGCTACTAGGAAGAAAACTAACTCTATCCCAGCCGAAACCAGGACAAGTCTCTTCATCCAAAAGCATGATGAATTGCCCCAGGGCACCTCTTTCACTCCTGTGAGCAAGAGGAGAGCTGAGTGTGACTGCCATAGAGATGTGCAGTAGTGGGCTAAGAGTCCTGCTTCAACTGCCTGGGATCCCTCTGCTTAAATCCATGTTGCAACCGCTATTTCAGCTCCTGAGTAATATATTCTGACAGTAGAGCACAGTTGTCGGATGTTTGGGAATGAATACCTTCTCCAGCTGGCATCAAAAACTGTAAGGCAATGTAGCCTTTGAGCCAAAAAAAGGGCAATGTTTTCAGGGGAAAAAAAAAAAAAAGATACAAGGATGAGCGCTCCATAAAGATGAGTTATGGTCTCCGGTGACACCCGAAACGGATGAGCAGAGTGATAGTATTCAAACACGAGCATGCAACACACAAATCGCTGGGATCTGAAATACAGTTCTGTATTTCCGGGGCTGAGCACAATGAAGGGAGCCTGGTGACAACGTTTCTGTTAATAGGAGAGGACTTGTAAACAGCAATCAGAGAGTTTTATCAGCTCATTGTCAAAGCAAAAAGCAATTGGAATATGTACCCCAAGGGCTCGAACCACCTGGTCGGTATTAGTGCATGCAAAGGCTCAGGTGGAATAGTTATAGGCACTGAGGGGTGTTTTGAAAACATGCCTTTAAGGTCTCCAGGCTTTTCAGCTAATTCTGGACACAATATGTGGTGACAGTTTTGGTGTAAGAAATACGAATAATGAAATTTTTCTCTGTTTTGATCAAAGGGAGACTATTTCRTTTTCATCTCGGACAGACATTGTGCTTTCAAAAGTGTCAGAAATCCCAAATCACACTTAAAGGCTCAAGATTTAAGGAAAATCTCCAGATGAATCAGCAAAGGAGAACCAGAGTCCTATGATCTTGTGATTTTTATTCTGTATTACAAAACCAAATAGAAGCCATGTAATCTGCCCCTTTAGTTCAAGAAAGGATCATAGATAACCCTTTTCTGACAGATACGCATCTAACCTGTGCTCCAAGACCTCCAGCATAGAGATGTGACGACCTCCACCCACCTCTTCCACCACTCTATTACCCTTCACACTAGAAAGTTTTTCCCAATGCCCAGCCTGAATCTTCCTTTCAGCAACTGAAAACTATTTATTCTTGKTAGAGCCTTCTTGGGAATAGAGAAATGCTTACTCCTTTCTTCTTTCCAGTTGTTTTTTTTTAATCTATTTGAAAATTTCCTCTGAACTCAACAACCACTAGCCACCATCCATCCACTTTTGCAAACTACTAGRGATGAATTTCTTAATGATTGTTTTAAGGCTTTGTTGTCATGCATCCATGTGGTGAGTCATCACATCATTATTTTGAGGAATCGTAGCTGAGGGCTGAAACCTCCACTGGCACCAGAACAGACTGCTGGAAATAAAGTTTGCTACTCCAGACTTGATTGCTTCTTATTAAATATTTCTAAGATATATAGGCTTCTGGAGCTTAACCAGATCACCTATCAACTAAAAATAGCAACAATAAAAAGACAGGAGCATTTCGCAGCTCTCTAACAAAACTAAGCCTTTTTTAATGAGTCAGTACTTAAAGCCTCTTAGGAGGCAATGTCATGGGTTTTGCTCTGTTGCTGATCACCCCTTAACAAAACTGTGTTCAACRGCAACTGAGCCAGCACCAGGTTCTGCATTTCTGATCTGGGTGAAGCATCGGTGAACCAAATCTCCCAATTACATTACTGCAAAAACAGAGGCATGGGTGGTTTAACCAAAAGACAGGGGAGCAGGGGCTCAGCTGACTGWAATGGAGATATACCAATATTTAATCAGCTTGAGCCCCGGCCCAAGGAGCTCTGGTAACTCTGTGTGTTAGAGTTATATGTGCACACAAGTGGTCACCACTGTGCCCTCCTCTGCAGACAAGTGATTGCCCGGCGCATCAGTAAATTGACTTTCATCAGAATAGCATGGCACGGTGCAACAACTCGCAGAGAGGAGAATTTGGCAATTACGAGCTCTGCCTGCTCCCAAGCAAGTCCCTCACCACCTCTGATGGCATTTCACTTATCAAGAAACAACTTTGCACTCAATTTTGCAATCCAGGAAATGAAAGGTAGGATTGCCTAAATTATCTTTGACTAAATAAGGACATTGGCCAGAAGAAAATGATCCAACATCAAAAGGAAGCAAAAAAAGAAAAAAATCCCACTACATTTTAAAAAATCCACCCACCAAAAGCAAGTAGATTGAGAATGTTTCCTTTCTTTTGATCTTTTATTATTCAAATAGCCCATATTAGGAGCAGCAGTATTTTCTTATAAATGACCCTTATTCACATCTTCAGGACTTCATTCTTAAGAAAATTTCTGAGATGAAATACGTCTTATATGGTTCAGTTGCCAAACCCTGTGATCAACTTACAGCTCAGAGAAGCAGAGTAAAAGTGCTTAGTATTGTTTACAAACATCTGTTTTTTAAGTAAGTGATTTGGGCTCATTTCCAAAGCGGGACTTGCTGTCTCTCAAAGATTCAAGGAACCAGTGTAGTAGATGGGAATTGTAAACATTCAGGAGTTTCCAAAGGTATTCTGGTCACTAAGTAAGTGTTTTGGAAGGAAAATGTAAAAATTGCACTTCTCAGAAGCCTCATTTAACATCTTTTTCCTTTAGAAGCTTTTGCCAATATATTTCATGAAATATGCAACTTTCACATTGATTAGGATGAAACATGTATCCTTAAAAGCAGCACCTGTTTAAAGCAGAGCTAAGATTTTCCTGGGATAAGGTTCAGCAGCGATATGTCCGATTTGCTCCTGACCGCCAATACGATTGAGATGACCAAATTTTGAGCCTTCTGAGAGTGCCTTCCTGGGCTTCTTGCAATGCTGTGAGAGGGCACAGGGTCTTCCCTGGGCTGAGTGTCCTGCTGCAGGGGGAAGCTCAAATGTGAGGTGCTAGTCCTGTCCAAGGTGCGTTGCACCAACCACTGCCTCCTCTCCCAGCCTTGCAAGCAGCCACAACAGAAACCACCCGATGGTGGTTATTGGAGGGCCAGGGTGGAGGCAGACACCCAGCTCGTCGTTCCATAATTTTGCTTTCGCAGAGATGAGCAGACTTTGATTTGTAACAGCTCTTTGATTTCTTGTAGCTACAAAGGCATTCCTACCTTTCCTGGCTATGCGAGTAAACCGGTATTTAACAAAATGCATTGATTCAAAGGGCTCTGCATGTTACTGAGGGTCAGCCAAGCAATCCTGAGACTTCCCTTCCCATGCTGAATTAACTCCTCTCCATAGGGAGAACACGGTGCTCAGGCATGTGGGTGCCCATTTCCACCACTCCCTGCCAGTGCACAATCTGCTATGCAGCCTACGTGCTCCCATCAAACCCAGCAACAGCACCATTACTACAGCTAGAAAAATTGCAGCTTCAGAAATTGGCAGAACTTTTGTCTCCCTGGTCTTGTCTTAGGTATGGTCTTCYGATTTGGGCAACAGCCTTGCTCTATGGGCCAAGCAGGATCTTGTTACTGATTGTTTTATTGAGTTCAGTGACAGGTATGGGGTTAAATGCAGAGCCATTCACAACAGTGCTATGTACTGTATGACTAATGCAGCAGTGCTGTGTTAATAGACAAATCACACCCACATAAGACATGGAATTAATGTCACCTCCATTTGCTGATGGGTGGTGAAGGCAGAGAGAAAGTAAGTGACTTCCCAGAGGTCATGCAGGTGGAAAACCTGTTGCACTTGCTTGGCTCTTTGCATCTCAGTTCAGTGCCATAGCACAAACTTGTTCTTCAAGTAAAAACTTGGTTTTCCTTCTTAGTCGGTGAAAGGGCAGAATCAACGCAGCACAAGAAATATCGCTTTTACTCATGCGCTGTCTGACCATTGCGGTAAACTACAGTGACTTGGAAGATACTGAGAAATAAGGTGCTGACAGGGGGATCAGATGTACAAGCTTCCTCCAGTGCTGCCGGGGAGGCAGAGACCCTGCAGGAAAGACCCTGTATCAGCTACCCCCAATTACTCTCCAGGCACTTGAAAACATACAGCACAGACTTCTTTCTTTTAATTTTTTTGGAGAGCAGAGAGAAGAGTAATTTTGGTCTGTGCTTGAATAGAAATATGAGTTTCTAAATATAACCCCTACAAAGAATTTCATTCAGCATTTAGCGGTTAAATCAGGTTTTATGAAGCTCTCCCTTAAACTGGTAAATAAAAGAATTTATAGCTATTTTTATAGGCTTAAAGAATACGGATCAGAGATGTGGGGTATGTGCATACCATATTAGTGTGCTTTGGTATTCTTATCTTCCTGCTTTTTAAATATTTAGGCATTGTTTGCTCCTACACTTGCTGTAGGATATTGAATCATCTATTCCACATTAACTTTTATGTAGCAATATTCCTGAAGCACAGAAGGCTTTCATCTACTGAAAAAAATTATATCAATAACTAAGCTTCTTTTCATAAGTTATATTAAATCAAGGCATTTGGTGATAGCATTAATGATTGTGCATAGCCCAGATTAGGTGAGAATTATAGCAAATCCTGCTATTCATATTGTCAAATGTGAAAATTTACTCGCCCTCCTTAAAGGCTCCTTCTTAAAAACAAATGAAACAATGATCCCCAAGCCTGTAAACTGCACCTCTATAAAAAAGTTAAAAGCTACTTTGCAGCAGGTTTATCATGAACCAAGGAGTCACCTGAAGAGAGATGACGGGGAGCTCCAAAGCTTCAAATAGTGACACGTTGATTTAAGACCTGTAAAGAGGAGGGTCTATAGCCTTCCTATCAAATTTGCTTGTTTTTAGACTAGGGTATCATCTTAACTACCCATGTGCATGCCAATTGGTTTAGGGCCAGATTTCACATATTTTATTCAAACACCATAGCACCATATTTATTTTCAAGGGGATTAGTTACAAAGCAACATATTTTTCAGTGCAGAAAAATACTTTTCTTGGTTAAAAACCCTGAGTTTCTGACTTGGCATTTTGGGTTTGGTTTGCTTCTTGCTTTTCTGGGGTTATTTGGGGGAGAACTACACATCTAAATTAATAAATAACAATAATAATGATAACAATAAAGATTTACATTTTTAAAAGTGGTGCTTTTTGTGTTGTCCTTGTGGGGCTGTGATTACATTAATACATCGTGCTAGTGGCCTCAAAGGGAGCTTTCCACGACGTGCAGCTGCTCATCTCAGAGACGAGTACACTGCAGCAGGGCTTTCCACTTAAACGTAGTGTGTGAGCCGCATACCCCTGATGTAAACACATCTGAATCAAATTATTTGATTCAAGTGCTGCACCGGGGATACATGGGCCCCCATGCACTCACATGCACACAGACTAGAGGGTCCCTCACCCAGGACAAGGGTTAGGAATTTAATGGATTGTGATAAGAAGGCAGGACAGACTGTGCTGGCCAGAGGCAGGGCACAGCCAGACCAGCATACTGACCAGCCAACTGTTTATGTGCAACTGGCCCTTTCTATCCCCTTATGCCTCTATTTTCCCATGTTTGTTCCTCCCCAAATCACTTAAATCCATGCCTTCCCCTATTCTTGGTTCCTCCCCTGAACATCCCATAACCAGTCCTGTGCAATCCCAAAATGTACTTCCCCTGCATTCCCTAACATGTCCCACACTCCTGGGCAGCAACCCCTCAGTCCCAAAGATGCTCCAGCATTGACTCCTCCTTGTGGGTGTCACACCCCTGGCCCACGGGGCTGAGGGTCCCCTGGGTTAGCCCAGGGAGGGTCTAGAAGGGGTGGCTCATCCTCAGTGCTCATCCTTAATTTGGGTTCCCCTCACCTGCCTTTGTGCTCCGGTGGTCCTCTGGGCTTGTGGAGATGGGCGTGATAGGCTGATGCCTCCTGGCATGGACCTAGGGACAGCTAGCTGGGCAGGGTGTTACCTGGGGTCCCCCCCACTCTTGTCTCTTCCTGCTCCTTTGTGGGTGTGCAGATGATCTTTTCATCATATGACCTAACAAAATACATCTTCCTTCCTAATTTTTTATGACTAGTTGATTTTTTTTTTTCTAAATACTGCCTGTCTGTTTGGCACCTAACTTATGGAAGTCAAACTAGCACGGAATAAATTACAGGGAAAGACATATTCTGCCCCAGAGTGTTTATAGTCTAGGAAATCTACTTTCTTTTGCTAGAAGAGGGTCATGACAAGGTATCAAATTCAATGTGCCAATTTGACCAAGGAAGGGTAAGCTGCTCTAGCAAAGGGTTGCCAGTGTAAGGGGAGTGAACATTTTTCTTGGGTGAAACATTTTTCTTGGAGGTTTTTCTCTGCTGCGGCATGGCTTGAGCAGCTCTGATCGCAGTAGTAGAGAACTGTCTAAGCTCAGCCCTGGTTGCTACACTGGTTGCTACACAAGCCAATCAAGCTTGTCTAATTAGCCCCCTATATTACATTTCCATCCAGCAAAGAATCCCCAATTCTGCAGTGACCATCTGCAAAGCCATTGCTCTTCCACCTGAGCGCTCACCAGCCCTGTGGAGGTCATGCTGTGGGCTTACCTCTCTAGCACGATGTGCTGGTTTTGGCTGGAATAGAGTTAATTTTCTTCACAGTAGCTAGTATGGGGCTATGTTTTGGATTTGTGCTGAAGAGAGTGTTGATAATGCAGGGATGTTTTTGTTATTGCTGAGCAGTGCTTACACAGAGTCAAGGCCTTTTCTGCTCCTCACCCCACCCCACCAGCGAGGAGGCTGGGGGTGCACAAGAAGTAGGGAGGGGACACAGCTGGGACAGCTGACCCCAGCTGACCAAAGGATTATTCCATACCATATGGCGTCATGCTGAGCATATAAACTAGGGGAAAAGCTGGCTGGGAGCCGCTGCTCAGGGACACGCTGGGCATCAGTTGGTGGGTGGTGAGCAATTGTTTTCATTTGCATCACTTGTCTTTCTTGGGTTTTATTTCTCTCTCTGTTTGTTATTTTCCCAGAGGACTGGGAAGAGTAGAGTGGGTGCAAGGACCCCTTCAGGGACCATGTAAGGTCCTTTGAATTCCCAGGTGGTGAGCCATTGAGATCATAAACTTGTCATACTGCATTTCAACTGGGCTTTGATTTTGCTTTCACTGGTGGTCTCACTGGGAAGCTGTTCGAGAGCCTCGATGCTTACTGTGTTACAAACCTCTTTGTAATCTGGAGCCTGAGTTTATTCATAGCCTGTTTAAGCCATCAGGAAGTCATGCTGTGACATTGCAGACAGTTTGCTAACCACTGTCAACCTGAGACCTTTTAAAGGAAAACAGAGTGCTCTGCAAATGACTTCCTCTCACCAGCTATCTCTGCTGGGACATATCTCTGCAGATGCAGTTGTTTGCATCTTTCCATGTTTGATCTCATTTGGGTTTGGATGCCTGTCTGTCTGCCTCTATGTGTTCCTCAATGGCACTTATGCATGGCAAAAACTCCCTGCCTCTTTCAGATCCTCCTGCAGGAGCCGTCTCTGCCCTGAAAACCAGAGTCCTCCCCACCAGGAATCAGTGGGTGCCCTGGGCTGCTGACGCAGACCCCAATGAGTCACCTGGGGAATTATGTGGACACATCTATCACAGCTCCCATGCAGCTGGTGTTTTGAAGACTTTACACATAGTGTGAAAAAGCCTCAACATCAGAGGCTATGGTTAGTCCTGGCTTCACAGTGAGTGTCAATGTAGAGATGGAAGCAGTAGCCTGTACAATCAGGTCATGATACAGGATCATGAAATACTACCAGTATAGCATGGAGATCACAGCCCTTGCTGGGCTACCCAATTTCATTCATACTACAGAAAAGCACTCCCTCCACAGAAGGCCAAATCTATGGAGAACGTACAAGTCATCAAACAGAAAAGGAGCACATGATGTTTTTTTTTTAAAAGGTAAGAGACCTCAACATGCTCCACTGCAATATTGGTGTTGCAAAAACCCAAACATAACCAGTGTTCTGCTCTGTGACGGATGCACTCGACCCCTTAACCAAACTATCAGTAGTTTGGTACAGGCTCCAAAGGAGGTAAAGTCCTGAGCCGTAGCTGGGCCGTGAACTCCTCTGGTTTCAATCTGTTCTCTAAAAACCCACAAAGGACCCGAGTGACACAGTGAGCATCCATGCATATGAGCTTGGAACACCAATCATGTGGTTAACACATGAATAGCAGGTGGCTTTTCCAAGACTCATTTATCAAGGAACAAAGAAAGTTGTGGGTACAAGGAGTCTCATCGTACCTTTCCCATCACATGTAATTTGACTATGAGCCAACCACCATCCATAAATATGACAGCCCAAGTGAGCCTTCTTTGAGCTCTCCCTGCTAGGCAGCGTGGCTGCATGGCGATGATCTCCCCTTGAGCTGGGACACCTCTCAAGGTTGCTCCTTGAGGCAGAGAGACCTTTTACCAACAGCAGATCTTTGGTAAGTGACTGATAGCATGCTGAATTAATACTAATGAAACATTACTAATCCATGTAGCTATTAAATATTAATTACTATAAACTTTGTATAGATATTTCCATTAGACATAAACCGTTGCTCAAATCTCAGACTAAGATTGAACCTAGCTGCACCTGAGCTCCATCAGGAGTTTAGAAAGCAAGGGGGTCCACTCTGAACCTCATGACTCAACAGGAAGATCTTCTTCCCGTCTCCCAAAGAGACCCTTTGTGTCTCTGGTCTGTGTGTGAATCATTCTAACTCGATTCTAACTCAATTTTCCTTTGTATATTTCTTCCATGCAGTAATTAACAAAGTGAACCTTGCCATCAAACTTATTGAACATTGGTAAACCACTATTAAACTTTGTTAAATTCCATTGAATTTATTGAACCCTGTCAAATTATTATTCTAACTCCATAAAACATATTGCTGCTTCTCTCTTTTGAGTGAGGTGCATTCCACTCATTCGTGACAAATTGGCATAGTCGGCAGGATCCTAAATCAGGATTCGAGACATGCTCTCCGTGGGTCATCAGGGCAGCTGTGACAGAGAAAGCCACCATTAATCCTTACAGCAGCAGTTTTGGGTCCCTGTCCTGGTAATGCTTCTGTGCATGCTGGAGTAGGGCTAGCCCCTGTAGCAGGCTTAACTACTTAATATTTTGCAGGGACTGGAGCGTAAGTCCAATGCCATCTCACTCTTTCTCTGTTATTATCACTCATTTATCAGTCCAGATAACCTTATCCCTTGGCAATGACCATGAAGAGCCCACTAAGGCTCCTACAATGTGTTTCAATGTAGGTAGCACCGAGCTTCATCTCTGGCAATGGAATGAGATAGGCATCCACTGCTAATGACCTTCATTACATATTAATTCTCTCTATATTTGAAACCGATACAGCATTTAAACCTGTCACTCACTTTCAACTTCATCACCTCTTGCAACTCTTCCAATTCTCTCTCAGCACGAAGGTGCTTTCTGTGGCAGTAACAACTGCTTTCCCTTCTTTGTCCTGGCCCCTCACCGCCAACGTTTGGAAATGCAGCTTTCAGACTTTTAACCTTGAACTTATTTAAGAAAGTTAATCAGAAAGGAGACTTTCCCCATTGTGGAAATTTTCCTGATCAGAAATTCAAATGAATACGTATTTATTCATTCAGATACTCAGGCATGGAAATCTCTGCACTTTGAGTACAAACACAAAGATGTTTTTATTTTAATCTCACTTCTGCAAATTAACATAGTCATACAGTTTTCAAAATTAAAAACTCAAAGGATTAAACCCAACTGGCAAACATGGCTTGGAAATCATTTTGTGTCCCAAATATTAAGATTACTAAGTGTAGATGAAAGAGGCAATTCCAGAAGAAATTTCTGTTCCTTCACGACTAAAGAAGATAAGCCTTAACTATATGTGCATGCAAAAATGTAATATGATTTATTTTCCAACAGGCGAAACTACTGTATATTGCTCTAGGTCACAGAGCAATGTGATTGGAGTATAAATAAAACTCCAGGGGCTCACATGCTGATGATGGCTGTAATTGTTGATTAATTCTGCTTTAGAAAGCTTGAAAACAAGTCCGTCTTGAAATGGACCACAACATAATGCCTCTCTCATCGCATGAAACCAAAATGTACCTCTCATTAGAACTGCCTGAGGTTTTCAGACTTGCCAAAGGATAAATGTCATATCTGGCAGGGGAAATGAAATTAATACCCCCAACTTTTTGAGGAAAATTTTAATAAGGATTAAACTAGGCTGTTTAAAAAAAAAAAAAACAAACAAAAACCAAAAAAACCCCAACCAAAAACCCATAAGCAGGTTTTCCAACCTGAAGACAGATAGGAGGCTCTTGTGGTTTTTAGAGGAAAACAGGCTTCCTTCCCACACTAGCTTGTTGAAGTGATTACTGTTTGCAGACGACACCAAGCTGGCCGGCAGTGTCGATCTGCTCGAGGGTAGGAAGGCTCTGCAGAGGGACCTGGACAGGCTGGATCCATGGGCTGAGGCCAACTGCATGAGGTTCAGCAAGGCCAAGTGCCGGGTCCTGCACTTYGGCCACAACAACCCCATGCAACGCTRCAGGCTKGGGGAAGRGTGGCTGGAAAGCTGCCTGGCGGAAAAGGACCTGGGGGTGCTGGTTGACAGCCGGCTGAATATGAGCCGKCAGTGTGCCCAGGTGGCCAAGAAGGCCAACGGCACCCTGGCTTGTATCAGAAATAGTGTGGCCAGCAGGAGCAGGGAGGTGATCCTGCCCCTGTACTCGGCACTGGTGAGGCCSCACCTCGAATACTGTGTTCAGTTTTGGGCCCCTCACTACAAGAAGGACATTGTGGTGCTGGAGCGTGTCCAGAGAAAGGCAACGAAGCTGGTGAAGGGTCTGGAGAACAAGTCTTACGAGGAGCGGCTGAGGGAACTGGGGTTGTTTAGCCTGGAGAAGAGGAGGCTGAGGGGAGACCTTATCGCGCTCTACAACTCCCTGACAGGAGGTTGTAGCGAGGTGGGTGTTGGTCTCTTCTGCCAAGYAACTAGCGATAGGACRAGAGGAAAYGGCCTCAAGTTGBRCCAGGGGAGGTTTAGATTGGACATTAGGAAAAATTTCTTTACTGAAAGAGTGGTTAARC
The DNA here is from genome assembly GCA_035582835.1 of Phoebastria nigripes. NCBI lineage: Eukaryota > Metazoa > Chordata > Aves > Procellariiformes > Diomedeidae > Phoebastria > Phoebastria nigripes. The sequence continues at coordinate 771,672 of JAYKAV010001445.1, read as the reverse complement.
ATTGRAACAGGCTGCCCAGGGMAGTGGTDGAGTCACCATCCCTGGAATTATTTAAAAGACGTGTAGATGAGGCGCTTAGGGACATGGTTTAGTGGGCATGGTGGTGTTGGGTTGACGGTTGGACTTGATGATCCTAGAGGTCTTTTCCAACCTTAATGATTCTATGATTCTATGATTCTAAGATTAAATATCTTCCCTTCCAGCAGTATTTTAGCATAGCTAGACTATTAAAAGTTGAGAGGATAGTGATCTGAATGTGGAGCCAGCTTATCTGATGAGCTTTATAGCTTCTGTGGCTACCTTGCTAGAAATGTCTGAGCTAGCTATGTCCATACAACTGCTTATATTGATGTATCCTTAGATTTCCATAAAGCATTTGGTACCACCTGACCCTCAGATCAATGACTAGGATGATGCATAGTTGGCATGGCAGTTACTATGTGAATTAAAGCCTTTCTAGCTGTCAGGAAGTTATTATCTGGTTGATATCTCTAATATTGCAGCTTAACTATGTTAATATTTGAAACAATAACCAAAAATTAAGATTGCAGATGACATTAATTAGGACAGTAGTAAATTACAAAGAGAACAGGGTGCTAATGAGTAGCTATTGCAACGATTGTTAAAAAAGGTAAAAAAAAACATTGAATGACTTAATACAGCCTAATAAATTCTCAGACATTGAGGAACAAAGAATGTATGCCATCCCTTCATGTTGGATATTTGTTAAATTTCTGTGGAAGATTTGTTCTGTTTATTCCAATAGCTAGAAAATGAATAAGGCACATTTAGAAATATGGCACAACTTTTAAGCAGTGATGTAATTAATCCTGGAACAATTTCACAAGAGTTTTGTTGGATTCCCCATCACTTTAAATTTCTAAAATAAGACTACAGCCTTTACTGAATAATACACTGTATTCAGATAGGAAATAAAGCAAGGAAGACCCAATGGCTGTGTTATTCACAAAGTCAGACAATTAGAACATTTTCTAGTTTGTGGTTTTTTTCTTTTTTTCCATTGTAGACTGGTGTCAATACCACAGGGATGTATCTTGGGCTATTACTGTGAGATAAGAATCCATCCACGATGGTGAAGTCCTCACACAGAGGAAGCCATTTAAGTGCCTAGACAGGTTTGGAGATAATGCTCTAACTGTGATGTGACTTGTACTCCTTGAACCTCCTGATGAACGCCAGAGCAGATATAAGATCTCCTGTGAATATAAACATCCCTTGCTCACCATGTTTGAAGTATGGTCAGGTTTGGAAAAGAAATTTATGAAAGCCAGAAAATCAACATGTTCTTCTCCTTAAATWCTAGCCGCAAGAAATAAGAACCTGATGGAATGCAAGTAGTATTAGCATGTGTTCATCATCATCTTGACATTGTTAATTCTTTTCTCTGCACACAAGAATATATGGAAAGCAAAAAAACCTCTTTAGAGCAAAGGTCCAGAAAAAAACTCTTGGCTCTTGGCATTATGAATGCAAACTGAGCTTTAGATTTCTCTGTCATTTCTGTAATCATCCCAGTTTTCCATCACCACACAGACTTCTCACATTTGTCCCTTCTTGAACATGGATCGCTCTGATTTCTTTTTATTCCATGTTAGAATTAGTTATTCGAGAAGGCTTTTCTTGTTAAGCTTCATATTTTCACCATCTCAGTTACTGACTGCTCCCAAGATGTTGCCTTGATGTACTGTTTTAGGTACGAGAGCTTTGTGTAGTCACTTAGATCACTGCTAGGCAAGACACTAAGAAGAAGATTTTGAAAATAAGTGCAGAAGGAAACATGAATACATATTTTAAAATATTTATAACATGCTGCTTTGTATACAGGGGATCCAGACGCAGAAAGTGTGAAATAAACTTGGAAAGACAGCGAGGAGCTAAAAGCACAATTCAAAGGAGCAGAATGATCTTAGTCTATCACTTTTCCCAGAGAACATGGCAAAACCAATCATTTTCCCTTGGAATGTGTTTTACAGAGGAAGCTGCTACAACCAACTGTATCATCTCTACCTTGTACATGATTGATAAACCATGACCTTCAGTGTGTCACTCAAGAAAACAATTTCCTGTGAGCTAAACAATGCTGTAGCACACACATTTGTGCTCAGCCTTAGAACATGAATGCTAAATAATTGACCCATTTTGCCTGTGGCAGAAGCAATGAATTCCTAGTGCTGAGCTGCTTCGTTTCTTAGTCTTCCAGAGACTCTGCTCTGTGCTTCAGTGTGGCTGGCAAGACCATCGCACAAGGAGAGGATGGAGTACCCCATCCAGCCATCTGCCAGGATTCATTTCTGCCTGGCCTCATCTTTGCAAGCAGATGCCTGGGCCCGTCTGGTCCCCACGTGGCTGCAGTGCCTGCACGCTCAATACCCCGCATATGCCGTTGGCTGACATTTCCTCTCCAGCTCTCTTCACGGGACAGTGGGAGCATTATTTCTGTCCTTCTCCAAAGACATCCAATGCAACAGATTGACTCATCAGCATGTAGCACAGCTATCTGAAGGGTAAATTCCCAGGATCTGTATAAAATCATGGGGTTTGAGGAAATGTCAGGCTTTTATCTGTATTTTGGAATGAGATGTGAGCACTTACAGGCTGTAAATCCCTGCTTTGCATAGTCCTGGTTGTCAGTCTCATGGAAGGTGTAATAATCATCTTTTTCTTGAGACTGGGTACATTATGATGTGCCTGTCCAATGGTCGCTTGGTTGACACTGATGAATGGTGACTGCTGGGTACTGCCAAGAGCATCAGCGCCCAACAGCCCCCTCCCTTTCTCCTAAACAAAGATCATCACAGCTACAGCCACGTGAAGCAGTTCTTACTGGAGATGTCTGGTTAAGGCTCCAGAAATGCCTATTTCTAAGCTCCGAGTCCTGCCAGGGCTATTATTGCCCTTCAATAACCTGGAAAGCAAACGCTAATGCAGGTCTTAGCAAGGCTAAGGCATGAGTGAGTCCAGGCCTCCTTCAGAGTGCTGGAGGTGGCACCGCTGCTGCTTTCTGCAGTCTTATAGCAGAGCCAATTTCCAGGTGTTACTTACTGTGGTGTTGTATGAGGCTCCAGCGCACTGCAAGCATTTAGTATTATGCTTATCCTTTCCACATCCAGATTTGTTTCATCTCTTCTGTAGTTGAAGATCTTTTCTTGCATTATCAATGGCATATTCTAATAATACCTGATGAGGAGTGAACACAATGAACTGCTTTCCCCCTTTTTCATAGCTTTTCACTCTGGCTATTATTAGCTATTATTATTCAGAGTACTCAGAAGTGTGCCTGGATCCACCCAGGGATACAAAGCTCTGAAGAAAATACCACTGAAGTCAAAAGGAAGCATTGTAGTACATCAGCACAAGCTTTGGAGGACACTTACGTCTATTCCCGATTCATTAATATTGTTAATGACCTGTCTTTTCCTTTTCCCACCATTTCTTGGTATCCTCTTGCTCTCTTGTGTTGTACATCAAGTTCATAAGAAATACAGGACAAGAGCTGTATTTTTCTACTGTTCTTAGAGGAATAATAGCAAAATAGGACCATGATCACTAATAACAATAATAGTCATCCTGGTCATCATCCTCATCTATGAGCAGGAGGATTTGTAAAAGTTGATTTCCTGTACAACTATCCCAATCAAATATAGATCCAAGATCTTGTATTCCCTGCGACAGCCCTAATGGCATGAAAAAACAGCCTGATGACTAGTCTGAAGCAGGCTGATACTGATCAGCCAGTTCATATGTGTCTCCTTCCCCAGCCGGTTGTTCCCAGGTAAAATCCCAGGTAAGAAATCACACAATTTCTAACAATATGTAACAATTCTGCCTCTGTTTTCCCAGCGTGGTTATTGACACAGGTCTTTCTACCTGATCTCTAAGTTTCACGCAAATATACAGATATAGATCATCCTTGAGATGTCTACTTCTCTTTAAAAGTGTTTGCATTTGGCCAATGGATTCAAAAGCACCACGTCAGGTGTTACTGTGAGAATCACGGCGTGGGCGGTGTGAGACGACGCTTTTCAATCAAGCCTGATGGGGGTAGGCAAAATTTGGTGGGATTTGCATACCTTACTGCCAGAAGTGTCTCTGAAAATCTCAGCCTTGGGAATATATTTTTCACTGCGAACTGTTTTCAGACGAAGAAGCAAACCTTCGTGAGGAGGGAATCGGGTTGACGATAGTGAGGATTGGCATGGTTATTTCCAGTTATGCATAAAAGAAAGCAGGGATTTTAACAGAGATGCCGAAACCCTGTTGTTGTCCTGTCCTATGTACAATACTTGGAGCTATCAGGGTCTGTCGTCCAGGCAGGACTGGTGAATCAGAGGGGATATGTAAGAAAAAATCCATATTTTATAGCAGCAACAAAAGTCCAAAATCTGAAGCCCTGCTTCCAGCATTTCTTTTGATTTGTGGTTCAGAGCATGCCATTATCTTTGTCCTATGAAAAGCTCAGGACACGAATCTTCCTCGGTAGTGGGTTGGTGGAGAGTGAAGCAAAGGTCCCTTTATGGGGCCACGTGTCCCAAGGGTGCCTGAGCCTGGGTCTTTTGGGGCAAAGAAGGTGCAGTTTCCTCTGCCTGTGGGTTTGGTAATCTTCTTTTAAATAAGCAGTGAAAATCACAGCAGGATCATAGTTTGATATTGTTTAAGGCTTTTTTTTCCATGACTCAAGCCAAAGGCTTCAGGAAGCTGCTCCTATTAACAATCGGTCTGCTCTCTGCTCCCTGCAAGGACTAAATAACAGAAATTACAATACATGAAAAACCATGGTAATAAAAATAAGAGGCTGAAATGTGCAGTCCTGATATCCATCAGCCACCGGAGCCTGCCTGCCAGCAGCAGCGTGCATGCCTGCTGCGGTGAGGCTGACCGCCCCGCAGAGTCACAGGGCAGCTCTGTGCTCAGGTCCGGAGCACAAACCTCACCTCCTTAGTGCAGCCGGATGTTTTTTATTTCCTCATTTATCATTTAATCTCTGAGAAGAATGCAATCATGGAGTGGTCAAAGCTATTTGCTAATTCAAGCTGAATGCAGCAAATAGCTTCAGCCATGCAAAACACGAACATGAATCCTAGACATGAGAATGCAACTCGGTTTGTCATTTCTAGGATTCTGACTATTTGTACGATTTTTGAGCAATCATTTTGGCATAATTCATTACACGGTAGAAGAGTTCTTCCCCCTTCATACCTCAATGGCTAGTGATGAGAAAAAATCCATCCCTGACAAATTTGAATTTCTCTCTTCAAATTGTTCCCATTTGCCTGTAGTAAAGGAGCATTCAAAGGGCTTCACCAGCTGGGTGTATGCTGAGCATCATTCCTCGGGCACCTGCCGGGGAGGTGGGAAGAGGAACATCCRAGTGCAGCTGGGCAAGGATTAAGACCCTTTCCCAGGAGAAGACAAAAAATTGTCTTCAAAAGTCCTGCCCTGAAGATTGGGCTGTGGGTGCCCCTGTTGTTGGGCGGACTTGCTCTTACCCTGAGCAAGTTGTATGAGCTTTTCCTATTGCATTTGATGTCTCACACAAACACACACACATGCAGAAGAATGGCAGGGAAGCTGAAGCAAGGGGAATTGTTGCCTGTATTCACATATTTGAGTGCCTAAGATCTGATCCAATCTTCTCGCATGCTTCTGCTATGTGAGATGCTACTGAGCTGTGCCAGAGGCTGGAAATACCTTTCCTTCATTAAGCCTGTGCCTGGGGGGACCTTTCCTCAATGCCTGGAGGTGACTCCAGGTTTGGGAGCAGATGCTGTGCCGTGGGCATCCCTGGTGCTCCCCCGGCAGAGGTGGCTTGCAGCCGATTCACAGCACTGGTGGCTGTGGGGGTGAGCAGAGGGGCCAGGCACACTTCCCAGAGGCTTGTTCTCTGGCTGGTTAACCTATCCTTCCTCCATGTCGTGGGTAAAATGTCTTTATATGAGCCACTTTTTTCACAGTGTGCTGGTTTTGGCTGAGATGATAGACTTGATTTTCTTGACAGTAGCTAGTATGGGGCTATGTTTTGGATCTGTGCTGAAAACAGTGTTGATAACACAGGGATGTTTTTGTTATTGCTGAGCAGGGCTTACACAGGGTCAAGGCCTCTTCTGCTCCTCACCCCACCCCTCCAGCGAGGAGRCTGGGGGGGCACAAGAAGTTGGGAGGGGACACGGCTGGGACAGCTGACCCCAACTGACCCAAGGGATATTCCACACCATATGACGTCATGCTGAGCATATAAAGCTGGGGGAAGGAGAACGAAGGGGGGACATTCGGAGTGATGGCGTTTGTCTTCCCAAGTCACCGTTACGCGTGATGGAGCCCTGCTTTCCTGGAGATGGCTGAACACCTGCCTGCCGATGGGAAGCAGTGAATGAATTCCTTGTTTTGCTTTGCTTGCGCATGTGGCTTTTGCTTTACCTATTAAATTGTCTTTATCTCAACCCACGAGTTTTCTCACTTTTACTCTTCCGATTCTCTCCCCCATCCCACTGGGGGGGAAGTGAGCGAGCTTAGTTGCCGGCTGGGGTTAAACCACGACAGTCCTTTTTGGCGCCCAACGTGGGGCTCGAAGGGTTTGAGATAATGACAGGTTTGATTASAATGTGTTAAATYGAATTTATAGCTGTTATTTCTGTTCAGCTATTAATTGGTAGGCTCCTGTGCTTGCCATGGGGCTTGCTTGCCTCACTGTCTATTAGAGTCTAGTGCTCGTTAGTGGCTGCTTTTTGCTTTCGCTGCTTGCTGTACTGCTTATCATCTTACTCTGCTGTGCCTGGGAACATTTTGATAACAGCAATGGCCATGTGCCTGGGCTGGCAGATGGCCAGGGCATTGCTGCTGTTTCTGTGCTGCTGTACTGGACAGGCTGGAACTCCAGTGTTWACTCGAGTCAAAGGGACTGTGACCTGTGGATGAGTCCATGCAGGAGCAGGACACCCCAAAGTGTTTGTGGCTGTGGCTGTGGATAAGCCCATGCCAGGGCAGGTACATCTCAAAGTGTCTGTGGCCATGGTTATGTCTGTGCCGCAGCAGGTACACCTCTGAAGGGATTGTGGCCCAAGGATAAGTCCACGCTGGAGAAGGTACACCTCAGAGCATCTGTGGCTGTGGATAAGTCCATGCTGCAGCAGGGACACCTTGAAGCATCAGAGGCTGTGCATGAGGTCATGCTGGAGCACCTCAAAGCGTGTGGCCATGGATAAGCCCATGACAGGGGAGGYACACCCCTGGAGGGACTGCAGCCATGGGTAAGGCAATGTTGGAGCAGGTTTACTTCTGATGGGACTGTGGCTGTGGGTAAGGCCATGCTGGAGCAGGTATATCTCTGAAGGCATTGTGGCCCATGGAGAAGGCCACGCTGGAACAGGTGCACCTCAAAGAGACTGTGGCTGTGGATAAGCCTATGCCGCAGCAGGTATACCCCTGGAGAGACTGTGGCTCATAGATAAGGCTCCACTTGGAGCAGGTACAGCCCYAATGGACTGCAGCCTGTAGGTAAATCCAAGCTGGAGCAGGGGAGGAGTTCATTGCAATGTTAAACCCAATGGTCTGGTCCAAAAGGACCAGGGGTAGAGATTGTAATGGACACTCTTTTACACAGACAAGCCTTGTATCAACAGTAAAAGACCCTGGAGACCTGTGGTATACACCCAGGTTGCTGGTTTAATTTTCATCTGCCAAGCAGGAGAATAGACAGGTAAATATTTACACACAGCAAAATTCTCTTGCACTGAACTATTCCAGGAATTCAAAGCCCAGGAGAGCACTGCTGCCAGCAGAGTCAATGCTCTTTACCTCTTAACCAGAGGATTAAGCTGTAGTTAGCGATCCTCAGCGATCAATGCAAGAGAGATGGAGAGGCACGGCGAGCARGGTTTGCCAAGAGCCTTCTGCTGGGCTTGCCTTCTGCTCAAGCACATCCATCCTCCTTTATGGCCCTCTACATATCTTTGTGCCATCAGGGTAGAAGGAAATCTCTTATAGAAGCACAGCAGAGAATGTTTCTTTCCCTTTGCACCASAGCATCTGAAGACATTAATATTACTCAGATTTGTAGTCGACCAAAACTTTGGAGGCACTTGGATTTAGAGTTGAAATTCTTCCCTGTGCGAAAAACCCAGGCTGGGATCGTTCACCAGSTCTCTCTGATATAAGCCCTTAAATCCAATTTGAATTTGTGCCAGATGAATCTCAGCCTGATACATCCCCAAATGCTATTAACCTGCCTGTGAATACTGCACTGGCACTAAGCCCTTCTGCCTCGCTTGTGTTCACAAGTTACTGGGAGTCTCCTGGAAAGTGGAGGGATGTTTTTCTTCCTCAGAGCTCCAGCTTTTGGAGTCACATTATTGCCTGAGCGTCTGCTTTTGGACAGAGAAAAGTTTGCAAATGGAAACTGTATTCTTCACAAGAGGAAGAAGGCAGATAAAAGGGAATACATGTGTACTTTTTGTTAAATCCCTTTAGCTTTACACCACTTACAGCTTTTAGGGGGAGGGAGYGCATGCTCCTCAAGCATGTGGTGCTTTCTGTAAGAATTAAGAAGTTTCCCCTAATTTTTGGCCATTCAAAACCAGACACTTGATTGCTGATCAGACAGTATTCACCATCATCTCTGGGCGGCGTGAACCCCGGGGGACGCCAGCATCACTGCTGGATGCCAGCCCAGAGGAGATGGACAAAAGAGCCCAGCCGTGGCCTCAGCTGTAACTCCACTCTGGAAAGGCACAAGGGCCTCAGTTTTAAAGCAGAATTTGCTTTTTCCAATGGGTTAAACCTTCAGGAAGCAGTCAGTAGTTAAATGGAGACACAGGCACACTGGGGCATGATATGCATTCATCCACCCGCAGAGCACTTTCCTAGGCTGCTCCACAAGGCTGAAGACCTTGCAGATCAGAGTTTTTTGCCATTCAATTGAGCAGAAAGATTTAAGTAAAACAAGAGACCATTGCCTCAGATACCTTAAGGTAATAATTCTCTATGACAAAGTGCTAAATATATTCCGTTTGTGCTTTATATTGCCATTAATAGGCATGTGAGATTAAGGAAATGTGCTCGCTGGTGAGGAGCAGCCTGGTAAATGCATGCTTAAGCAGCACCTGCACATGAAAGTGCTACATCAAGGCAGAGTTACTTTATGTTCATGTGCAAACGAGGATTTTATATGTATAGATAAAAGTGAAATAAAATTTGGGAAACCTATTCGCATCACTGGTAGAAGAATTTCACTCTGAAAAGCTATGTGCAATGAATCCCTTTGAACCTCTGAGCAGAGCACCAAACCACATGGACCTTCGCTGGAGAGCAGCAGGTTGGAGAAAGCTGCAACCGCAGCTCTGTGTGGGCAGGGCTGCGGGGTCACGGGCTCGGCAACCCACTCATTCCCCTTAAATACTCTCACTTTAGCAGGTATCTGAGCCCAAGAAGGAGCCTACGTGAAACTGATGAAGAAAAAATGAAAACACTTGAAAATGCTATTTTGAGGCTTACAGAACTTGAATAAATGAGCATATTAACTATTCAATTATCTATGGCATTTTGAATATTTTATCATTCAGCCCACTCCTTCCTCTTTGCTATGACAGCATCCCTTTGCAGGAGCTGAGTGATCTTACAGAAAGATGCTGGAAGTCCTCCTCTCCAGGCTGCATTTCCCAGGCACTTTGATGAACTCCCAGATGTGGTGTCCAGGCAGCAGCTGAATGCAGGTCATTCTTTTCTTTGAGGTGCCTTCACAATTTTGTATCCTAGGGTTGCTTTAATGTCTATTTTACTAGTTTCCAATATCTATTGTCTTTTCTTTTTTGTGATCTGTAGGCTGGAAAGAAATGTGTACTGTTCTTAGTTTGGTTTAGTGGTGTGTACAGGTAGGTGCCAAAGAGTTATCGTGGTTTATGGTCAGTTACAAGTTTCTTCATGTTCAGTTTTCAGAGAGGTCTTCACCTTTAAAGATCTCCTCATCCTATATTAAAGTGTGTTCCTATCAAGGACAATTTTCAAAAGATTTATGTTATCAAAGTACCACTATCAAGCACAAGATGTGGGATTCGTCTGATCAAAAGCAGATGCCTACATATATGCATATATCATATTAAATATATATATATCACACCTTGTCATCTAAATTTTCATTAGAATCAGTAGAATGAGAAATGCCATCACAAAATGCTTCTCATCCCAACGTAGACAGTGGAAGTCAAGGAACACTTTAAACATGTTTTCTCTTCACTGACTAAAGAGAGAATTGAGGCTGACAAGATGACTCCTTGAGGACAATCTTACACTGGATTTAAACCTTTATTTGTAGTATCTTCAGCCACAAGAGGAAATAAAAAAGCTGCCTTCACAACAAATTAATTAGCAACCTGTGTTAAAACCATCCCCTCATCAGCTGTTGGCCAAAGCCCAGAGGAGGTGGGGCTCAAGCAGCTACAAAACCTCTTACATGGCTTTGAGGGACCCTGTTTTGCAGGCTTGTGGAGATGGGATGCTGTTTCTTCTCAATGGGAGCAGCTGTTACTGGTAAGCAGAATAGCTAAGCTACAGGGCTGCCCTGGGAAATGTTATAGTCATTCTGGAAGTTTATTTTAGCTGTCTCTAAATTCAGTTTAGAGATGTAAAGGCTGCTGGTGAGATGTCCTCTATAGGGATTTCTGATGGCGGAAATGAGCTGGATTTCCATTTCTCTGTGGGTCTTTCTGAGGAGTCCCCAGCTCCACTTGCAGCCTGTGCCAGCCCAGATGTCAGGCTGGCAGGGGGGGTCAGGCTGGCTGTGGTACTGGGTATGGGGATGGGTGACTTGTCACCCTCCTCCACCCATGTTTGTCCTTAGCAAGTAGAATAAAAGCTGGGGAGTATTTATGCTGAACCAACAGCTGTTATGCTTCTCCTCCCTTGGCTCTGATTACCTCTAGAAATTTATAGAACAAACCTAGAGAGGCTGCTGTCCTCCTGTGTTCTAAATCTGTCTCTTTCCCTCATTACTTGAGGTTTTTTCCAGTGCTGCTAGTGCTATCTTTAGTTTGGGCTGTGAGACTGGTTGTAGAATGATCTGGAATTGTATTTGGGATCAAACCTCTCTTCTCTCAAGGTAGGCAGCCCAGGGAATGCTTAGGGAGGCTCTCTGTTACTCACCAGAGTTATTTAGCTATTGCAGGTGCTACTGATGTGCTCCTGATGCCCACATTATCTGTGTGGTGAAGAGACCTTAGGAATAGGTGCTGTAGATGCCCTAAGGGAGAAGGCATCTCCCCCAGCCATGCTTAAAATGCAGAGCTTTAATGAGCTGCATGTTCTCCCTTGTTCAAATTGAGCCCCGATGTCCTTGTTCCACTAACATCTATGTTAATTAGCTCATTCATTTTCCAAACATTTGCATAGGGGATGATTGAGGAATTAGGATAAATAATTTTATGAATATTGCTATGAATAGTAAATGCTGTTGCTACTAGAATGGATAGTTAATAAAACATTTTTATTTYTTATTTCATGCTTGTGCTCTATTTTCAAATAAAGCAATGAAAAACAATCAGACAAACTAATACTTACTTTCAAAACGGGGAAATGCAGTTCAATCCCTAATCAAAGAAGCTGTGATAAAGTGGTTATTGCATCGGTGAGTGAAGTTGCTCAAGTGAAAGTGAAAATAAGATCAAAATTAGGAAATAATATCCCAATTAATTTTTGGTAGGATGCTTTAATTACCGAAAGCAGGGGCAAGAGTTTTGAGGTATATAGAAATTAATTTGTTAGTTAAATTATTATACATCCAGTAAAAGATGAGGACAAAAGGGAACAAATGGTAATTAAAAGTGCAACACTTTTGTTCCAAGCAAGAGCAACACCAGAGATAGTACAAAAGTCATGTATATGGGAGATAATCACAGTTCTCAGATATCCTGAGATAAAGTCAATTCTCACTTATTGTTTGTTTGCAGGTAATTTCATCCCCCAGACCTTGGATAGATTATCTTCACCTGTAAGGAAATCTGTATTTAAAAACAAGAATTACAGTTGTCATGAACTCCTGAGGCAAAAAAAAAAAAAATCCATAACTTGACTCAAATGTGTGTGTGTGGGGGGCAAGTCGCTAAAACTGCAAAGAAGCTTTTGTTTCTGAAAGCCACAGACAAAAAGAATGTATTTAAATTGGTATTTTATCTCCCAAGAGCCAGTTCCAAAGATCATTAGTGTGAAAGTAAAGGATAATTGAGGGTATCACTAGACTACAATGATGAACACTAAATACTGACCTTAGAGCAGACATCATAAGGCAGAGCAGCGTGAAAGAAGATGTTGGATCAGGGGAGCTGATAATGGGAGAGTGTTTTATTTTTTAACATCTGGATCTCTAGCCGCAATGCGTGTGCTCTAAGCAGTAGACTGAAGTACTTATGGATGTTGAATAAACTCTGTGAACCCTCTTTGTGGTTGCAATCTAGTTCCTTCTGAACAAGGTTTTGCCTTGACTGTAACTGGAAAATGTTAGTTAATGGGTGTTTAATGCTTAAAGGCACTCTGCCCTCTTGGTATGAGGCTGTTGGCACACATCAGTGGACATAGATCAAATCCAGGCAAGACTCCCCCAAGCATGGGTGTAAGGAAGCCCACTGCTGCAAGCACGCTGAGTAGCAGCTTGCTTGGTGAAGAGATGGAAGAAGATTTCACCTTGGTTGTGGCATTGCTCTTTGATCCTAAAATATGATGAATACTATAATGAGTAAAGAATATGTGAAGATAGTCTGGTGCAGTGATGTTTTCTCCTGGATTAGCAAGAATTTCCCTTTTTTAGCACATGGATCTGCCTTGCAGATCCCCAAAATTATGTCCTTTGGGACCAGCTCCCCAAAACACTCAACACCTGGAAAAGATCACACCTGCTTGGAGCAGGCTGGGGGCTCAGACACCATTCTACCTGCTGATGAGCTCTGCTATTTCAACCAAAGGGCAAAAGTCATTAGCTGGGAACAAATGTTTGCTTCTCCCCTCAGTAAGCCTCTGGTGCATGTATGCTATGACTTCAGGGAGTAATGAGGGAACAATAAGTTTTCTTCCACAGTGTTGGAGCTGCAGAGAAGATGACTCCAGACAGTTTCCAAAAGCTCATAGGAAAATGAGCCATGAAAAGGCAATCCTGAGTCTGTGACTACACCTGGGCACTGCAGCACCCAGGGAAGCAACGCAGGCAGCTCTTATGCTGATATTGTTCAGCACACCTCATGCAGAGTTGGACAGAGCACTGCACTTGAACAACAGGCTGTGGGAGAGCAGTCTGAGGACGAGTCCTGAGCGAAGTAAGCAGCAGAAAAATCCTAAATGCTGAAGTTAGGGTCACTGGTGTCTGCAACTAGTGCTGTTTCTGGCGATTTAAATAATGCAGGAACTCTGCTGACTCTCAAGAACTGCAAAGAAGGAGGAAAAAACCACAAACTCTAGTGATATGTGTCAAACCTCAGCTTCAAGGCAGGAGTAAGCTGTTATTTCCTATAATGCTGTTAATTCTTTTGTATTCATTAATCTTTTTCAAATGTTCTTGGAGCCCAGCCAGCCCGGAGCATATATTGTAAATCACTGAAATTTATGGTATATAAGTCTCAGTATATTTCACTTGTCGGATTTAAAGTCGGTTTTGGGAAATAGTCTGAGGATTACCTTCTGTAGAAAGTCTCCCTTACAAAGTACACTGGAAAAAATGCAAATGGCTCCATGTAAAACACTTGGTATAGATGTGCAAGCAGCCTTGACATGCAGCAAAGGTCCTATCAACCTGTCCATATCTTGGAGCCATTACTTGACACCGCAGGATCTGGGTTGGGATGGGGTCAAGGTGCAGGTCAGACAAACACAGATGTGATGCCAAAGGGGACCTCCTGGAGATTTCTGCAGGATTTGGAATTTTCTAGGCGCTCTCTAGTGACTGACTGGCTCTGCTTGGCTGGCACTGGCAAACAGCTGTTTTTCAAACAGGCTCATATACCTTTTCTTTACCTTATTGCTACCCTTCTTGGCCCTAACCTGAAACTCTCAGTTCTGACTTTAAAATCAAGGGTCACGTTAGCAGAGCTGCCCTTGTGAATRGAGTTCAAAGGCTTGTGGTCCAGCCTGACCTCACCTGTCCATTGCTCTGGAAAGCTCCCACATAGAGAGATGTTGTGGCCAGCTTTGCATTCATCTGCCCCTTAAACTTTTGAAGACTACTGTTCCTAAAGCTGACCTCTTTTTAGTCAAGGACCCCAGTTCCACCTTTCCTTCTGGACTCAATACTGCCATGGCAGCCACGTTGATCAGTGAGTTCCCTTTGGGTCTGAAACTCCACTGTGGGGCATCGTTGCTTCTGCAATTAGGACTGGAGCTCTAGCGCTTGGTCTCCATGCCCCAAAACACAGCCTAGTGCATGTAGAAATACTTTCAGGGCTGGATCTTCAGGTGATAAATGCATTGGAAAGAACAACAGCTACTTGAACAGATCCTGGCAAAATCTTAGTGAAAGTTTCAAGAAATAAGCACAATATTAATTCTAAACTGCCTTCAGCATAAAGTTTCRGATGGGAAGCAGCGAACAAGAAAAAGCAACATAGTCCTAATGCTATCAGAGTAACAAAGAAATACTAAAAATATTCTCAGATGTGATTATCATTGCAGATAATATTAAAGACTGCGAGGCCCAAAGGAAATTACAACACACACTGGAGATTAAGCAAGCCGTCTCCCAGCTGACCGTGCTGTCTACTCTACCATACTCAGCTATCACTCATTAAACTGTGAAGTATATATTTGTTGCATAGCAAAGGCAGCAGTATTCGTAGAAGACTCGCGGAGTGTGCGAGCTGTCACTTTATACATAACCTCGTTAGTAATGACGTCTATTTAGATTACCTGCTTGGCTAACCCAAGCTAGGYTGCAAGAGCAGGAGATTAGGTTTCCACCCAGGAATCTGCTAGCCCCACATGGGGACAGAGCAACAGCCTGCCTGGAAGCAGCATCTGAGCCATATTGCAGTGCTGCTCTCAGAAGAGTCAAAATGGGTACAATATCCACATGTAAACCTCTTATTTGTGGCAACTCCGTGAATACTGATGGCCTTGTTTGCTGTATCCAGAGCCTTGGTACGTACACATCAGTAATCCTGCCTTTGAGGGCATCTAAAGGGACTGCAGCACAGACAGGAGGCCAGGAATCAAGCAGTCAAAATGTCATTTCTGTGCAATGTGTCTTTTACACTGATGGGTTAAATTTTTTTAGGTTTAGGCAGGGGCTCATGGGGTGCTTGGCTGTGCAAAGGTGGGAGAGGAAGATGGCTCTTAGACTGCTCTTGAAAATTCACCAGACTGGACCCAGTTCTGCAGAGCCCATTAGCACAAAGCAAGGAATCATTGTGCACCACAGGCTGATGCTCAGATGAAGTGAGCAGCTGGTCCTAAAAGACCAAAGACTAACACAACCGAAGGATTTACTCCTCAGGCATGGAAAATGCTGGGTTGGGAATGAACAATTATTTCAAACTCCAGCAGGTTTATTATGAAATAGTCGTCCTGGCCAGAGAAGTGAAGATCAACTTCCAGGAAAATGTGTGGGTCCTCATTTTAATTTCAAATTCTGTTTAACTACAGTGCTAATTACAATTTAAAGCCAAAGGCTTCTGTTCACATTTGAGAATCTTGCAAGCAGGGTTTTTAAAGACTTTATGATTCACCTTTAAGTAGCTGGCAGTCATCATCGTCGCATCAAAGTTTAATTTGCTCTGCTCCAGAACAAAGTCCTCACTATTTGGTTGGCAAGGCTGCTTGGGTTAATTACTGTCTACCAGGAAAAGGACAAATAAAATGTAAATAGCCAGCAGGTCCAACTAAATAATGAAAGACTTGCCTGTTGCATCACATGCTGGGGTTTGCATCTATTTAATCTTAGTCTATTCATGTATAATGACATCATTTATATTTTCTTTTCTTTAAATGTATTTGCAATGTTTGCATAAGAAACCAGACAGAGGTTTTACTAACTAAGCCCGAATTTGCATTTGCCTCAGTGTAATCCAAAGCAGCAATCATTTCAGCTGCAGCATCCCTGGAAGGTGTCAGCCTGGAAAAGGAGTGGTCACCTCTCTCTGGTACATCTGAGGTACCAAAGCTACTGCCATTTGGGGTGGATGCTCTTTATCTAAGGACACATGAAGCTGTGCTTGCAGAGTTGGGATGGTGACCAGTGGGTCAAGAAGAAAATCAGCCCAGTTGGTAGGTTTGGTCCTTTGTATGTCTCTCCTATTTGTCTTTCATTTGTCAAGCATGTAGAGAGATGAACAGTGATACTTTTAAATTTTTTACATCCCTGCAAGTACGTACCATGCTCTTATCTGCAAAACATTGTGCTATTCCTGCCCTCACCTTTTTTCTTCAAAACAGTCTTTTCTGATTTTATTATGTGCTTTACCCTGTTTCTAGTACTGAGTTTGGTGTCTCCTGCTCCATGCGAGAAGCTCTGAGAACTGCTGTGGCTCTAGAGACACAGGTCTCTTGATTTTAATTTCCAGTTTCATCATGGCCTCCTAAGTTCAAGAAAGAGGAATCTGAACACCAGAGAAGAAAAAAAAAACCAGAATCAAGGTCTGGCACAGTCTTGCCTGAAATATCTTAAGACAAAACTTTGCAAAATAAAAAGTTTACTAATGCAAAGAAAAAGCTTACAGAAAGTTACTCCCCACAGCATTTTAGTAAGATGTCAGAAGATGATCAAAGTCAGAAGGATTTTTCAAAGGGCTTCATAATGTGAAAGGGAAAGAGAATATTTAACGTAGCTGTTATGTTTGAATGTGTTTCACTTATGACCAAACACTAGTCTCCACCTCTCCACAATCACTTTAACTTCTATATGCTGAAAGGACACACTGAGCACCTATAAAATATGCTGTAACAATATAGGCAATTCATTTGGAAAATGACTACAATTCCTACTTTTGACACAGAATCAGGGAAATCATATTTCACTCATTTGGAAGGCACTTAAAAATTAGCATATATCTGTATATTACTTGAGAAATGAAAAAAAATAGAGTAACCTGCGCAGAGGTATAATAGAAAACTCTGCTTGATGTTTGTCTGTGGTCCATAAAGCAGATATAGGTTGAAATGTGTAATGGTCAGAAGGGTGAACCAGGCAAAGTATCAAAAACTTTTGAGCTTAGCATCGGTGAAACTCACCTGGAATGCACCTGGCACACCTCATCGCAGGGGGAAAATGCAAAACCAGCAAGAATTCAAGGAAAGGAGGTAAAAAAAGATTCTGGCTTGAAAAGAACAGATTTGGTGAGCAGAGGCTGAAAAGGTGATGACTGATTACTTGGAAAAGGAGACACATGGTATGGGAATATCAGCATTTGGCAGGTAACAAATGGCCTGGAGAAGGTAGCTTGGGAAATTCTGCCTCCCCCATCTCAACACTAGGGCATAAAGACATTCAAAGAAATTAAAAAGAAAAATGTTTTTATATGCAAAACAGTGATTTCCCCATGGAACTCACCACTTCAGCGAGTCAATGAAATTAAGAACATGGCAAGACCTAGAATTAGTGGCTAGGATGAATATTAGGAATATCCAGAGTGTCTGCAATTAGTCATAACAAAAACACTGTGGAAGAGATGGAAATTCACGTTTTACCACTCAAAGCAATCCCTAGCTATAACGGTAAAACCTCATTTGCTTAGTGGATTATTCCTCCTCTGTTTATTTCAGGCTCTAGCATTCCTTTGAGGTATCTATTATAAATTCTTGTCATCAGAGACAGTGCTTCTTTATGTGAACATTGAGTCTAGTTCTATGAGTTTGAGGTTTTTAAGCTTAAAAAGTGCATCCTAACATGAGAAGTACCTGCAAAGTAACTCTCAGAATGTGTGAGTTACAGGGAACATTTACTTTTTTATTTCTTTTCACGACTGAAGTGAATCTGCACCTTATATTTATAAGTAATTTTTTTTTTTCTTAGCCAAGCCTTATGAAACAAGAAGTTTGCAATTTTGCACTATACGCTAAGGCTACAGTCCACAAATTCAAACCATAACTGTATTCAGAGCTTCATGGCCAAGTTGGAAGTGTATTTTATTGTAATCTCTGCATGCATTATGTCCACTTCCAGTCATACAGGAGGGCTCGTTTCTAAGCCAAAGGGAAACAACACTAAGACTGATTTCCCTCCTAGACAAGTCCAATTTGACTGATTTAATGTTTTGCCTTCCTCATCAGATGAGAATCAAAAACTTCAGCTCAGCTGTGTCTTGATTTTTCCCACATTATGTGAAATGAGTTTTCCATAGGCTGGAAAGTAATAATACTAATTTTCAGTATTCTTGTGGAAGATTTCAATTCAGAAAAGACTGTTTGTTTGGGCAGCTTTGGGGAAGGTGATGATAGTATTTATTTTCTTTTTTTTTTTTTTTTTTTTCTTTTTTCTTCAAAAAGATGGATTCAAAGCTTCAAATCTTCTATTCCTTGCACTTGCCCTCCTCCTTCAGTCATTTGTGTTTTAACAAAAAGGGAAGGGAAACAAAGTAAGAGGAGACAGGGAAAAAATTGAGCTACTTCATATATCTGAGCTGCATCCCCCAGCCAGCAGCCGTCACCAGTGCGGCTTTTCGGGCGCAGGATGCAGCGGAGCTGACCGTCCTTCTCGCCTGATTTCTGTGCAGATGTTTCACGCTCCCAGCATGAATGAGCAACCAGGAGCAGGCGTGGGTCATGTCCCTACCCCAGCAAAGCTCTCTGGCAGCGAGGGGGCCCCATCGGGGCTGAGGGACAGCATCACCGCGGGGTTTGCAGCAGGAGGATGAGGCATCTTCACTGCCCAGCACGATGCTCCTCACTGGCTGGGCGCTTTGCCACCCTCCRCTCACCATAAATAGAAATTTTACTATATAATATCTTTCCTCCTTAGTCTGTGTAGAGAAGGGATGGCTGTATGTAATTTCCTTATCTTTCCTAGGTGTGCGGTTCCCAGCTTTATCATGTAATTTTCCCAGCACTGTTTTGAACGTTTCCAGATTCTTGCTAATAGTTTTCCTTCAGTTCTTGCTCCCAATTAACCTTTCATACTTCCTTTAATCCAGTAAACTGCACTTTCCACCATTTACATTTTTTATCTTACTAATTGAGTTTTTTCACCTCCATCTTTTGATTTCAAATCTAATTATATTGTTATTGCTGGTGTAAAACCAGTAGGTTATTGATAACTTCTGTTCATTACTAAATTAAACTCTGCCTTATCATTGTTCATTGCTTAGCACTCTGATGTGGAAATCAACCTTCGCTCGGCTCTTCAATCCTTTCCACTGTTTCCCGAGGCTTGATTTACTAAATATCTTGTGTTAAATCATTCTACCCAGCCTCCTTCAATAACAAAATTCAGCTGTGGCTTTGTCCAGGCTTTATTAAAAATACACGACAAGCAGCAAGAGATTAGCCTATCACTCTGTGAAAGGTTCAAGTGTTCCTAAGCAAAACCGCATATATATTATGAGGGATAGAAGAAACGTTTCTCCAGGAACCTTCAAAATCTTAGGGTAAATGCAAAATTTCTGTAGCGCTTGTGGCACAAACATCCCTCAAACACATTCACATATATGTTACCTTTCGTGTCACAGAGTAAGAAATCTTTAGCATATTATATATTCTTGTGCCTACAACATCTGAGAGCTGTTGCATATTCCTTACCAGCCTGTGCTTTAGATGAATAAACTGAACACTAATTTGTGTCCAGGCTGGCAGACATGACTGTAAAACCAAATAATTGGGTGGGGTTTTTTTGCTATAAGACAAAACTGATCACAAGTTTTTCATATAATGGTAAAATAAATATTCTGACTAGCATGGAATAGCAAATTTTATGTATAAGAAAGGGTTCTCTCCAGGGGAGAAAAGAAAAACACAACCATCAGCAGAAACATGAGACTGGACACAATTCACTTGAGACGCACACCAGTATTTGACTCTATTTAGGTGATCTGAAGACTCTGGATATAGGAAATCCCATCCACGTGTACTGGCTGTCAGTGGATTTTCCCATCCAGATGGATTGATGTAAGGTGATTGCTATCTTCTTCTTTTCTCTTTCCACTCAGATTTCAATAAGGGCTTTCTCAGGGTTAATTTCCTTCACAGCTTACAGGGCAGGTAATTATTTCACCACACTGTGGAGTAATGTTTTTTCTTAAGGACTGAAATGTTGCCTCTTCTGTGTTCCTGCTTGTAGTCTACCAGGCTTCCAAGCCAACAAATCACCATCATTCGATGCTCATAAATACCAGATTTCTGGACACCCTTAGTCGCCAAGTAATAAATTGAATTGAATTAAATTAAAACTTTCTTGGAAATCCTACTCAGGCAATTTCTAATCAGAGCAATATTGCAAAGGCTACACCAACTGACCTGACAAATCTTTATTCCACGATGATTAACTCATCCCAGATTGCATATAGTTAGCTTTTGCTGCAAGAGACAAAGTCCCTTGTTCAGAACAAGTGCAAATCATGTGTGGAAAGCACTTCAGTGGAAAGTGAGGGTCATCTCACTTCTACAGCACAAAAGAGAAGAATTTTAAAAAATTTAGATATATTCAATTACTAATGGTAGAAGGCCATGGAAGTTCATACAGAGCTCTGGTATGGAATAAGAAATAAAGTTAGGTATCAGCTGCATAGGAATGAAATTGAACTGGACATTCATGTTACAGAAGAAAATGACTAATGCGATGATCAGACAAAGAGATCAAAAGCAAGGAGGGCAACTGCCAGAAAATTATTTCCAGCAATTACTGGACAAGACGGGACTGGAGCTTTCTCATGACAGGATGATAAAGCCATGGTCTTGCTAATCTTTCAGAGAAGAATATTTAGAAAATAAGATGGGCCAATGTCAAATTTAGTGTAATTTTGTTGAAATCACTTGAGAAGCTCAAGAGATTGATGTAGTCTTATGAGTTCAAAGTTATACAAAGGCTGAAATCCTTTGCAAGGTGACAGTGATCTGGAAACAGAGTATGGAGCTTTACCAGCTGCCACAGCCATTTCACCTTGGTCAATAATTAACCATATTGAGTTCTACACGTAATTTGTAAAGTATCTTGGCATAATGTTGTGACACCAGGAAATGTCATCCCTTCTATAAGATTACAGAAAAAGTTTACAGCTCCTTCCCATGCCTAGCATAAGCCCTTTGCCACCAGCTCCAGAGATGCAGGTATCAAGTTATTATCCTTACTGAAATTTTAACCAAGCCCAAACAATTTAATAACCTGCTTTGCTTGTTCCCAGGCAGCACATGGTTTTAGATCCCAGCCTTTCCCTTTCTCCTTTATTCCTTGCAACAAAGTAAGAGTCCTGTTGTTGCCTTTTTTTTATTTTAACACTGGATATTTTCTTCTTTCCTGCTTCCCTGAGGACTGATAGATGCTTTGCAAGTGAGATACAGCAAATGAAATGAGAGAGTCCCTTGCGCTTTCCAGTGTAAGCTGCATTGCAAAGAGTCAGACCGAGCCTCTTCTCCATCTTCAGAAAACTAAGAGGAGGAGTTGCTGTCCAGATGGACTTGAATGACCCTGTTCTGGGTCTGAGAGTTACATGAATCTTTTTTTTTTTTTTTTTTTGAAAGAGCAGTGGATGTTAAGGAGTGGAATATACAGCACAATTAAAGCTAATGAGTATTCTCCAGTCTTTGATAAAATATAGTCTAGATCCTCTACTGAAATGAACTCAGGGACAACTCAGACTTCAGGGAAGCTTTACCCATTTGCACCTGCTTAGCTTCTGTGGCTTAAAAACTGCTAAGTAAGTCCTTTGCTACCAAGAGGCTTATTTTGGGAAGAGTCAAGGTGTGTTGCCATTTAAAGGAGTGCCATCACGTATAATTTTCACCTTCTTTAAATTCCCTGATGCTCTGCTATAATAGAAATAAATGCCTGAACACACTTGTGGAATATTCTGTTTTCTTAAGATAATTCAGAGATCATGTACCTAGATGTAATGCGGTTGTATGCCATTTGTTATTCCTTGTACTACGCATAGACTGCGGGATATGCAATGGTATGGTAAAATCTTTAAATCCTATTCTTGACTGACTGAAATCAATCAGGATATGCAATGGTATGGTAAAACCTTTAAATCATATTCTTGATTGACTGAAATCAATATTCGTCCCACTAATTTAATGCAAATTCTGATACTTACTGCCTGGCAGATCAAGTCTTCCACTTGATAACGCCCTGTCTGACAGCAAAGACCAAGAACTGTTTCTCTGCCCCTGATGCCTGGGCAGAATCCTTTAACTTCATCAATCAGCATCTCCCTCTTACCTCTGATGTCCTTTGCCTGTCCGGGGAGCCCTAAACTCTCCCAGAGCTGGAGGGTGTAGGTTGATTAAGCATGGTTTGCTGAGCCTGAAATGAGTGCAGTAATTCAAGCCCTGAGAGCTTCAGGAGCACGTGGTTTTGCACAGGGCTGGAAATGGCTTCCTAACTCTTCTGAAGATGCTCCAGGGAACAACTCCTCGCCGCTCGTCCAGGTCTGATCTTCAACATCCCTCTCTACCTTTCATCCCCGATGATGAGAACAGGCAGAGCTCAATGGCTGGGAATTACGTGTCAGACCAGGCTGGCAGATCACGTTTAACACTGTTTCCTTTCATACAGATGCATCAGCACCTGTGAACTAGGGACAAGAAGTCTGAACATGGGATAGACATCTGGGAGGCACAAGAAGAACTTGCCCCTCCACGTTATTTTCTGATAACATTTTCTGTTTCATGCACAAGTGTCCATGAACCTCCTGCAGTTTTTCATGATATGATTTACAGATCACTCCTCTGTGTTTGGTGTGCACGCACACATGGAATTTAATAGTATTGGCTTACGGAGTTCATGAACCCTCCCTGCCTGCACCTCCTTATTGGCCAGGTGGGACACTTTCAAAAATCAACAGACTTAAGCCATGTTAGAGGTCCTGCAGTGTGCATCACCCAGCATGGGACCTGCTCAGAGAAGACCTGGCTCCCAGCTGGCTTAGGAACGCAGTTTTCCTTTGCATTTAAACTGGGACATTTGGGAAAAGAGGATGCTGGGATGTGCTATTGCTCCACCTTGGAGGCAGGACACAGTGGGACCTTGCACTTGAACCTAAAAACACTCCTGGGTCCTCCACTATTTCTAACTGGGGACAGGTCCCATGAGGAGAGAGGTGTCCCTTAGGACTGCACCTGGAGATGTGAAGGCAAAGCAAGGCAGTCCTGTGACAAGCCCTGGAGGAGTAACGAGCAGTGGCCTCTGCAGAGCAAACAGAGCTGAGCGGGAAGAAGGCAATATCACCTGGTTTATTATGGGGGCGATCAAGCTCAGAGATGAAGGTCATGAGTCAACAGAAAACAAACACAGGCTGCTTTTCCCCAGTGAAACCTCAGGAGCAAAGCATGGTGGAAAGGAGTGAAAAAATGGGTTGTAAGCCCTTTTTTTTTGTGCCTATTTTGGTACCTACTTTGGTACCTTCTTCTGTTCCAGCTGCCCTAAGAGACTCAAGTCTGCATTTCCAGAAATAAAGAGTTTACTGGGCTTATCTTGTCCTTCTTGATTATGCAATGGAGTTTGCTCCTGTTGGGGTAGGATTTTTCAAAATGTTTTTTTTTTGGACACCTGCAAAAAAAGCCTACATGATACTATGGCTACAAGAGGAGGGAAAGAAAGAATTTGCTTTTCAGGCATGCCATATAGCGCAGAAAATTTACGATGCTATTGCAAATGAAAGTCAGGCTTTGTGACAAATGAGTCATTATTAGCCCGTGAAAACTATCACTCAGTTTAGTTAGCTAGGGCATTATTAAGCTGAGAAGGACGTGATGGGACATTTACAGGAACAGACAAATGGTTCGCCGCTGCACCCACCTGTATTGTTTATGACACGCGCTTTGCTCGGTTTGGCAGGGTGCCAGACGGGCTGTGTTAATTTTAGCAGCAAGGACACTAAAGAATGCAGACATGGTTAATAATGTATGCTGTTGGGGTCCTCTATTGTCTCTGCTTTTCCTGTCGCAGTCCTCTGTGTGTTCATTGTGAGATGAGGGAGGGAGGAAACCACTCAAGAAAAAAAAAAGAAAAAAGAACCCAAAATACCCAGTACTTGTCCTCCTAGAAAGGCACAAGGCCAAATTCCCCGACTGTGTAAGTGGGGAAGGGCCTGCAGAAATCAGTGCTTTTTTTAAAGACAAGCCTGTCGAGAAACTGGCCCTGAGTTTGCCTCTTGCCTGCAGGCACCCCGGTCTTATTTTAGGGATGCTGAGTAGCTCCAGTTTCCATGGAGGTCAGGGGGTTGACAGATGTTTCTGTGATGTATAACTGGAAACTGGAGCAAGACTGAGTTCCCAGCTGTAGTTGTCTGTGGTGGCTGTTAACACCACTCAGCAAAGAGTCTCTGCACCTTCCTCTGACAAATTCACCATTTCTAGTGAAGAGCAACTCCACGCTGCTGCTGCTCGTGACCTCACCTGCCCATTTACCTCCCTCCCAAACAGCCACATCCAGAGCTCCCCCTTCCACACTACATGGAAGGAAGCACAGTGTTTCCCTGTATATGTTAAGGATATCCCTTTTGTTGTTTCTTTTTCCCTTTCCCCAAGTTCTGGGTGCTCTTGGCTGCAAGCTCTGCCAGAGAGGACTCATCCCTCTTCACGTATCCGAAACAAATTTGTCTGCTATCACAACAAGCCATAATGGAGAAAGCACCAAGACTAATGTAGATCTTAATAAGAGCGATTTAGTTTTTAACGTACTTATTATGACTGATTAATTAAATGTCTCATAAACATGGGGAAGACTGCTGCAATTCCAGTTTCTGAGCAAAATAAGTCCACCTACTGTAATAAATCTGTTTTTAAAGCTTTATGGATCCTCTAACCTTTGAATTAGCATTGCCTTTTTTGTTACTGTCTCCAGCAATGAATCAATTGTCATGCCATTTTCCAGCAAATGTTATAACCCAGTCATTCACAAACTCCTGCTGCAAATCCGCCTTCCTGCAAACTCCTATTTGTTAATGCAACAACCTTCAGAATCATCCGTTTTAAGAATAGCAGAATGGGATCAAATTTTTGAGCATAATGACAATGTCAGCGTAGTTTATGAAACCATAACAATGTAAGAAATGACATCTGGTAAGCCCATCATGCATGTAATGTATGGTTAGCTTCAATGATTCCTCAGAGTTTTGCTCTCTCTGTAATGTATGGGTGGCAGCGTGCCACTCAAAGTAAGGAGAATCACTCAGCTGCCTTGAATATAAAGTGGAGAATATACTATGCTTCAGCAGGCAGGCGGGTGGCACAGGAATGTTGATGCGGACACCCTGCGGAAATGCCACTGATAAACAACGTTAGAGGAACAACTTTGCACGTCCATAAAGGAAGGTCTAGTCTGGGGGGATGCTTTTGCACTTACACTGAAAGATCTTGGTGGCTACCCAGAGGCTGGGCAGTGATGACTGCTCAGTCGAGCAAGATCTCTTGGCGTTAGGTACAAATAAATGCCACGTGGTCCGTGCAGCCATCTCATTCTCATTGGTTTATTTAAGGCTTCTTTTGCACACAGGAGGAAAGCCCCAGATTAGGTTCTGAGGTGGATGATGGCCATGGGAGCAAATGGAGCAGAGCATGGGATGAAGGTCACTGAGCCATTGCTGCCACTGGCACGTGTTCTTGAGGATGGTTCCAAAAGGAGCAGCATATCCTACAGCGACGGTGGTCTTTCTAGAAGAAATAGGAATGGGAAAAAATGCTGGCTTTGACATAACCCACCCCTTAGAGCCAATTTGCCTCTCAGTGTAGTTACAGACACTGATTACTATAAAATATGGATACCTTCCAGTCTTTAATGTATTTATCATCACACCCCTTTGAGACAGGGCAGTGCAGCTTGCAGAAAAAGGAGAGTGATCTTGCACCACTTTAGCATCCAAGATTTTAGCAGCCAGGGATTTA
The DNA here is from genome assembly GCA_035582835.1 of Phoebastria nigripes. Classification (NCBI taxonomy): domain Eukaryota; kingdom Metazoa; phylum Chordata; class Aves; order Procellariiformes; family Diomedeidae; genus Phoebastria; species Phoebastria nigripes. The sequence goes on along the minus strand of JAYKAV010001445.1, from coordinate 745,659 downwards.
GGCTAAATGACCAACCATGGTTTCACCCATAGATAAAGTGGAGAAAAAGGCTCTTTCAGAGGGCGATTCATCCTTCCTGTCTTAGACCTCCTTCCTCAGAGGTCTTTGAGGCCCTGGCCCTCAAGCATGCCTACTTACGCACCTAAAAATGCCTGAGTTTGAGACAATGGCACAAAGCCCTGCTGAAAGCACCACAGGAATAGAACCCCAAGCCCTGCATTTCCCATTAATACCCCAGCCAGCTTGCATCACTCATGTCTGGAGTCATCACAGAGAAACCCTTTCCTAAGTCAGGCTCTTCAGTTTCTGTACAACAGCTCATAAAGTTGGTACCTTTATTTGCACCTTTGGTTTGCTTGGCATCGCGACTCTCCTCCAACATGGAGGTGACACCTAAAGCATCAGCAGAAGGAAGACGAGAAAGAGCCGCGGTGGCGTGTAGCCCTGGAGACATCTTTTCATGGCATGGGGGAATATACAGTTCACTGTGGAGGGGCTTAAAGGGTGGTGATTTCCAGATGTATTTTTAAGGGAATGGTGTAAAGTGGGAGGCAAATGTGATGGGAACTCTGCTGAGACCTTCCTGGTAAGAAGCTACGATGAATGTGAATGTGACTTAGGTCTTCGGGCAACAATTATATAATATTTTAGAAATACCAAGTATAGTAAACGAAACATGCATGCATCTCTTCCTCCTTTCAATGTATGTCCTTTTCTGAAACTAGCCAAATGTCATTGTTTGTGCCTTCCAGGATTACAGCACGAAACTTGCCATAACTGTGGAGTACTTCCAACAGCAAAGTGGAGCTTGTTAGCAATTGTAACCTTCAACTATATCAAGATCACTTCCAAATCTCCAGTATTTTAATAAAATTATTATTTTTTTGTTAATGGTATCACAGGCTCATAACTGAGGAATGCAAATAACAAACAAAATTAAATCCTTTCAGGCATTCCCRTGGCTGATTTTTATTTATTTATTTAATTTTAATATATGATGGTGGGAAACCATCTTATATTAAATTATGGGTAGCAAAACACAGCCTAGCTCTCAAAGCAAGGTCTCACTGGTAGAGAGAACTCATTAATGTCATTCAAATAAATTTGTGTGAAATATGATCATCCCAAGCAGTACATTTATTTACACTTGCAAATCAGAAATAATACAGTTAAGATATATGAGGCAACAATTAGGGAATATGTCTGCAGGTATTCAAGGAAATATCATTCAGCTTCTGCTGCAAAAAATGAATATTTTATTGCCAGTGTATCTGTCTAATTGAATAATGAGGATACTAACGCTCTTTTACAGGTACAGCAGCAATGGAAATTTCAACTAAATATAGAACTAATTCCTCTGAAGTAGACCTGGTATAATAAGAGGTTTTGTGTCTGCTCCGTACAGAAGCTTTCTCCTACTTTAATTGCAAAGCTCTGGTGACGCCCAATGGGCTGCTCCACTGGATGCCCTACTCCACATRGGGTGCACCCCGACATGGCATAACTTCCAAAATGTGGTGCTTGAAATGTCCAGGGTGGAGGAGGAGGCAGTGACGGCAGCGAGCGTGGGCAAGACAGGAGGCGACTGGTCTTGCAGCGCCTGGTACACGGGCTGTTTTGGAGCCACAAGGTTATTCCTTCCAATTTGCAGAAGATATTTTTATCAAGGGGAGACTGGAAAGAAAGTTGCCTTGGAGAGGACTGGTCTAACCTAGACGTTTTCATGGTGTGCTGCCCTAACKCTTCTTTTTACCCTCTCCCCAGCGCGAAGAACGGGGCAGAGCCCAGGGTAGGGCAGATGTCTCCATGCTCCCAGGAAGCACCACCTCCAAAGCCATCACCACTGATGTCCAGAGGAACATTTCAGCTAATTTCATCCTTGAATTGGGGCCGTTCAGAGCAAGGGGAGCAAGAGGGTGACAGCTCTGTGCCATCCAAAGAGTACAGTTAATGCTCCTGCTCCTGTCCCACCTTCAGGCTTTGCTCTGGCTTTACAACAGTTCTCCAGCACACACAGAGAGTTTGGAGAGAGCAATTGGGACATCTCAGGTTTGCTGAGGCCTYCAGGCCATACTTCAGCAATGCTCTCTGCTCACTTCAAAAGTAAATGCCTTTGCCCTGCATCTACCTACCAGTGGTAAAGGCTGGTACTGGTGCAGGGTCTTATTCTATTAATGTTATTGCTTAATTATACTGTAGAGCCCCATGGCAATACTATGAACATCAATACCCAGTAGTGTAGTTTCACAGTACAGTGTAGTGTGAGTCTACTGTGTTAAAAAAAAAAAAAAAGCTTTTAGCAAGTTTATAATCAGTACAATACAGTAAAAATTTTTTAGGTTCCTGGAATCAGCTGAAGCATCATGATGAGGGCTACATCTGGGGGATAAAAAAGTACAACTGTATTAGGAGGTTATGATTACTACACATGTCATTGTCATATCAGTCATTTAGCAGTCATATCCTAATAAACTGCTGTGAAATTTGTCATTTCAAAGTCAGATTAATGCAGATTCATATAATAAAGTCATCACATCACACAGCTAAGTAATTACGTTCAAGCTTTGTCACTACAATGAATGTCTGTGTGCCTAAGTACCGAGGGTGACTTTTTTTTGGCTGCTGTTTTCTTATTGATGAATTAGCCAAATAGGCTCTTTAATAACTTTCCTCTGGAAAGGTATTTTAATAAGAATCCAGAAAGACAGAGAGGGGAAAAAAAATCACCTTATTTGAATAATATAATAACTACTAGATTCTCCACGCTGTTCTTTGGGAACCTGTGGATTCATGGCACTCATTACAGATCAAAGAACTTAATTCATCTGTATATCCTTGTTTGTGCACAGAAATACAGAATAAGTTAGAGAGTCAGCATATGCTAGAGTGAGCAGCAATCTGTTATGGTAGTAATTTCACTGCTTGCTGTACTACAGAGGGTTGTGCTATAACACGGCTCATTATAATGGATGTACTTTATTTTGTTCAACCAGTCATGGTAAAAATATTTGGCTAATGTTTTCATYGCCTGCCATCTGTGTGGTCAGCAAGGTTGTCCAACAACATCTGAAATGTCACTGCTTCAAACAAGGGTTTAATTGAAATTTAATCAGACAGATCTTTTCTATTAATTAAATACCAACTGATTAATGCAATGTATTTTGATATGACACAACTGTGGCCCAKCTTCGGCTGTGCTTGTGCACAGTGAGAGCTGCTCCCTCTCCCCAAGGGCGGTTGCTGACTGCAGTACCGCTCAGCTGGTATGAGCAGCAGTAGACTGACTCTGTCCCCAAAAAGCCGTTTAAACGCTGCCAAGCCAAATATCAGAAAATGCCACAATTWAGTTTGCATGCACAGTCCGGATCCAGCCCTTCCGCTGTTTGTGTTGGGATCACACATGCTTTTGTTTTCCCTCTGGCCTYGCTCAGGTTTCGGAGAAAGTGTTGCAGTATTTCCTGGCATTGCCGTCGTGCACCTCGTGCCGCCGCTCGCCCTCTCTCCAAACCTGTGTAGCTTCACAGATTTATCTTTGCCCTTTGAGGCTTTTGTAGAACATCTCCCAGTGATGTCTTAGGTTTTTTATGTATGTTAAGGGATTTGCAACCCTGCTCCAAGATGATAGGGTAGTATGCTTTCCCTCTTATAAATTAAAGCGTGAGGCACATCACAGTGAGGCCATGTAGAAGAGTGCCAGCTGATTTTTTTTAATCCTAAATCTGCAATAACAAAGGACTGTTTTATCAAAATACTACACTGTTTAGATCTTTCTTCATAGCCTATTGGTGGTAGGATTTCATATTTAAGCAGACATTGGCTCACTATTTATGGGCTCATTTTTCTCAGCACCCTAACAATTGCAAGCTTTGTCATGTATTTCAAATCATCTCACAAAGCCATGACGTCAGTCAAGCCAATGACCCAAGTGTGAATTAATTTGACCAGTAGGTTTCTACTGTAGCTAATACAGAGCCTTTAATTAGTCTGTGACAGCACCACTCTGAGTTTTGCAATGCCATTTTTAAGACCCCAGATGATTGATCCAYGGTTGGTGGAAGTCCTGTTCTTGCTTTCACTCAGAAATTGTGTCGAACATGTTTGCTTTCYTGTGCAAAGCAGGAGATGGTAGGGGAAAGGCAGGGTGGACAGCCAAGACTTCTCCCACATGGAGTCAGGACGGGACTGGGAGGTACATCCAGACATGGGAACCCCAGAAGTACCTGTGGCTTCTGCAGTTTAGGTACAGACCAAAGTATTGCCCCCAAATCACGAGTYCTGTCACAGGAGCTGACCATTTAAAAAAGGTCTGAAGTCCCACTGCAGACTCACCTTTTATTTTATGAACATCGTCAAGGGAAAAAAAAAATGTATTCATGAGATGGAAAGACAAAGAATTTTAATAAATAGCATCATTAAGGCAAAAGCAATCATGCTGCATGTTTCTTGGCCACCTCCTGAAAAATGAAAGACAGTCTGATGGAAGAAAGCCGCAGTTCTGATTAGTGTCATTCTCAAAACATCTGAACATTGGGAAATGCACCAGTAACCAGCAGCAATATTCCCAGGGCTGCCCTGAGGTTGACATTGAAGAACAAGGTGCCAAGATGGTGTCATCAATCTAAACAGTAATTTACATTTATCATGAGGAATAAACTCTGGAAACAAATGGCAGCTTGCTACAATAATTCACCCAACTGATATAAACCTAAGRAGTACACCTAGCAATTAACTCTTACCAATCAAAGTGCTATAATCTCTATGAAAAAGAGCGATGTAAAAGGAGCACCAGGCTGTGGCAGTCCTATGGCTTTCTTTGAAATATTCGTTGCGTATTTTCACTCAAAACTGCCAAAGAAAAATCAAGTCGTTAATAAAAAATAATAGTCTGTGAGCAATTCTTTAACCTACCAGACCCCTGTAAAATCCAGATCCTAGTACTACTGAAGCACTGTGATATTGTTGTGCATGCGAGGATGAAAGGCATAATTGATATTTGGGTTCATTTCTTCAAGAGTTCACTAAAACAGCCTCAAGTAAGAAATGAATTTCAATACAGTTCTCCAAACCCTACATGCAGCAGGGAGTAGGCAGCACCCCGCCAGAATAGGTAGATGTTCGAGAGCGCCTGAAAACCTGCAACACAAAACTAAAGTAATGAGCCCCTCTCTGATGTGAATCTCTTTTAACTGGTACTCGCTCATTGACCACTTGCATATTACTGACAGTCTAACAGTAATACTGCCCCTTAAATCTGCCTTCCTACTTGCCCTTGAATTTAATTTAGGGCAGTAATTTCAATCTGCAGCTGGAGCCATTATAAATATTCAATTAAAATGATTTTTTTTTCCTTTAAGAATTTTTTTTTTCCAAGAACATTGAAATTTTCAGATTTTTGCTTCCTACATGGAGGTCCCCTTTTTTAAAAGCCCCTGTAAGAGACACAGGCTGCACGTTATGCTCCAGCCTCCTCTGAAGTCATGGAAAGGGGCATCCAGAAGTAATTGCAATTCCTCCTCCCAGCTTAAAGCAAACACTTTTAATTGCCCTTATTCTGCTGATAAGGCTTTGTGCATGGAGGTTGCATCGGTCAGTACTCAATTAGCAGCCCAACACATCAGCTAAGAGGAATGCTACATTGCTCCTTGGGTCGCCAGTGCCACTACTGCCTCTCCCTGGGTGCTAAGGGATCTGCAGACCCTTTGGTGATACTTGGCCAGAGGCTCTCCACATGCTCTCCTGCCTTTGCACACATCTTTGAGACAATTCCCACTAAACAAGCAATAAAAAGGCATATTCTTCCAGCAGCCCCGTGTTTGGGGTTGGACCAGAGCCAGATCTACCCCAGTATCCTGTTCTAGACCTGGCCGGTAACGAATTTTTAGGGTAAGGTCAGGACAGCATGAGCTTTCCAGCTCCCTGGACCCAGCAGGTTGGTGGCTGTCTGTGCTTGAGGCTGTATCTTCACTGGTGCTAGTAAAAATGCAGCATCCACACATCTGCCAAGCCCTTTTCCACTCACTAATGCTTTTTGGCCTCCACCACATCCTTCAGCTACTAAAAAACTCAGCGTATTATCTCCATAAAGTCAGTGGTGGGAGCCCTGTGGCCAACATCTGATGTCAGGGACCTGCTGAATTATATGAGCTGTACAAAGGAAGGTAAGCAAATGTCCTGATGAGTGTGCAACACGCTGGGCAAGACGAGGCGTTGTGGAGGAGTAAGCAGATCATTACCTGTCTTACAGCATAAGGAACACAGACTTTATGTCTTGACCCAGGTCACAGGGAGCTATGGCAGAGCCAGGAACATAAATGCATCTCCTAAATCTCAGTATTGTTCCTTTTCAGAAAATCTTTTTGGTTTACAACATTTAACAAAATAGGTTCTTTTATCACAATGTTTTTGGAGGTCAACTGCCTCTTCTGATCTTATTTCTCCATGTTTCTAATTAAGTTACTGTGAATCCCATCAGATTTCAAAGGGAGGGATCAAGAACCATTGCTTTCATGATCTAGTTAATACCTGTAAATATCAGCTGTCGCCCAGTTCTCACTATGAAGTAATAGGTGGAAAGAGGAAGACACCATAAAACACTTTTTACTTAAAGGCAAGAAGCAATAAATGATCTCTGTGTCCTTTGAAACCTGAGTGGTTTTTCCTAAGGCTGTCACTTTCTTTTTAGGACGCAGCAGATGTACCCATTTTATCAGTTCATAATTTTTTTTTTTTTTTTTATGCTAGGTTTTGGGGTTTTTTTTTGTTTATTTGGTCCTTGGATATCTTCATACTTGCAGAGCAGGTCTGCCTGCTGAGCAGGAAAACCCTGTATGGTGAAAAGGCCCTGAAAGTCTTTCATGTGTCACCTCCAGGCAAGGAGGTCCAAAGGACATTACGTGGGGCATGATGCTGACTCTGGGCACACTGGAGCCGTGTCCAGCTCTGCGAAATGCCCTTACTGGCCCCAGCACTGCAGAACAGCACTGCCGTGAACAGTCTTTTGAGCAAACTGATCTAAAGTTTTTTTGTATTAGGGAGGGCTTTCGACAGAAAGTAACTAAACTAACTTTTTTTGAGACAGAAGGAAAAGACATTTAAGTATAATGACTGAGTTTAGTTTCTCAAGAACTAAGGAAATACCTGAAAATGTGCTTACATGCCAACACTTGCAGATTATCAGCTCGCCTGGAATGACGCGATGGGTAAAATTAAGAAGTTGGGTAACCCGGTTCAGGTGTAACTATTTACACCAACAAGGATGTAACTATTTACATCATCCAAAAATTAGACCTACTAATTTTTATTTTATTTTTCAGATGAATTAGTAATGATAAATTATCTCTGTTACATATCACCCTAATTAATTTCCCCTAATGGTTTACTCATCATTTGTGAGCTATTTCTGAAAGGAACCTGCACTTCTGCGTCTCATCTCTTGAGTTACTGCACAGTTCAATCTGATGGGAGAAAACCACATGTGACCTGGTCTGCTCAGTGTAGGGAGATGTACAGAAAATGGAAGTGGATGGATAGAAAATGGAAAGTGCTGCTGCAGCTCATGCACTCAAATTGTTGCTCCAAGGGAATCAGGATCAGATTTAGAAAATGGAATGAGGACTTAAGGAATTCAGAGGAGCTTCTTGATCGTTTTCCTGTGTTTTTTTAAACTTTGTTAGTGTATGAAAATGTGAAGTGGACTCAGCACCGCTGGAAATGTTCCACCCCCAGTGAAATACAGCAAATACACTATACTCAGCGCTGTGTGTAAGTTGGCCTCAATCATCAGGCAGCCACTGCCTGACCGTACAAAAGCTGCACCTTCAGAGTGCTCTGAGGAGTTTCTTGCCTCCAAGTAATTTGCTGCTTTGATCCTGTGGTGCTGCATTATCGCACCAGTGTTGTAGCTCCAGAAGATTCCTACCCAGCTGCAACGTCCCCGCTTTCTCTCTTTGGGGAAAAAGCAAAACTGCACCCCCATTCCTTCCCTTAGGGAAAATCCCTGGACTTTAAAGAAGAAAGAAGTCCGTGAGGCTCTGGGCTAAATTAGTATCCTGAAAGATAATTGGCAAGGTTTTGTACTAAGCTCATTTTCAGAGTTTTACCTTGATTTTTTGTAAAAATCTTTGCTCCAGATTGTTTTGTGAATCAGAAGTGGTAGATATTTCTGAAAGAAGAGATTCAGATCCATCATTGTTTTCAGTGCTGAGCACCAAAATATTACTTTGTAATACTTTTGATGAGTTTGGTACTCATAACTACCATTAATATATCTAAGTGAGAGGACTGACCTCATCCTTTTCAGCATTAGTAGAGTAGTTATGAAGTACTCCCACCATCCTGATAAATGTTCCTAGTACATAAATGAGTCAGCCTGGAGCAGCTGAGGATCATCTTAACAGCAGAAGACATGGGAATGAATAGGACAACTCAAGCCAGCAGCATCAGGACTCCTTTGGCTTCCTCCCAGGGAGTCTGAGAGGTGTTGGCTTTCACACTGGACTTCCTCATGCTACCTGTGGCTATCACTGGGATCTCTAAACTTTAAGGATGACTATGGAGTTGTCTCCTTTCCGGCACAGTGTATGCATATCTCTGTTGCCTGAAAATATCCCTGCTTCAGATTTAATTTCCAATGCAAAAACATCAGCTACAGGCTTGAGAAAAAAAGTGTGTAGAAAAGATCATCTGACTTCATAGCATTTGGCTCAGAGAGGACTCTCCCCTGTTTCTCCCTGACCATTTTCAGCAAGCCCCTGTAAATGTTAATGCTTCTGAGAATCTGATCTTTGACCCAAAATGGCTGAAATTGGCCAATGCAAGTGAAAGTCGAGACAAACTGACTAGAGGTGTCATGCATGCAAACAGTATGATTCATTAACCCTATTTCCATAGGAAATCTTAGGACAAGGAACATTTTGTGCCATTACCCCCTGAAAAAAAAGATAAATTGAAACTTGTGAAGTACATTTTTTTCACTAATTAATCAACTTTTATATCAATAGACCTCTAATGAAAAAAAGTGATTAAAGAAGATGTGAAATAAGAACAACCATGCTTGTTAAAAAAAACCCAAACAAACCATAAATATTTACAATATGAAACAGAAAGCATCCCATATTTCAACTGTAGGGATACCAGCTTGAAAGGAAGTACAATCCCATATAATACAAGTAATCCGTTTATCTCATTGTGAGGTGCATGTTGTGTTCTGAGTTACATAGTATAAAACGTAACACGAGTTGCAAAAACGTGCAGGAATAAGTTAATGTAGGAAAATTATTTGCTCTAATTTTTTCCAGCTTTAAATGATCTATAAATGCRGTGTTACAGAGTACTTCTTAAAAACAGTCCAGCTCTTTGAATAAGTGACAAATATTATATGCACGTCTGCAAAAGGGATTTACAAAATAGAAAAGTCCAGGGCACAAAATATTTCCTCATTTTCTGGTAGAATATTCTGCTGCTTTTGTAACATTGACCTGGAAGCAGAGTAGTACCTTAAATATATGTAAACCGATTAATACACAGGAGCTGAGAGCCATCCCAGCATGGCAGATGAATAATGTGCATTTCACCAATCTATGTCATGCACCAATCTTGAGACACTGGATAGTATTAAAATCGCTGTACTCTTAACGTGAAAGTAAAGAAATCAAAAAGGGACCAACTGCATGCTAAAATGTGTTTTGGAAACCCAATTCAATGAAAATCACTTTGAGCTCTTGTTGATATGAAGTGGTTATAGGGCAGGAAATGAAGAATAACATCAGAWGTTCCTTCTTCCCTCACCTGGACACACCGAGAGCTGTCTGCTGCCCTAGACTGGTCTTGCTTGTCTGATCCAAATTGCAGCAAAACAGCTAGTTATGGGAATTAGGCTTGATATGTAGGACCACAAAAAGCTTAAGTATATTCTTATTTAGTCTTGCGCATAAGGAAGACTATCTGAATTGATTTTATGCGGTACTTTATCTTCCTTTTACACAAAAACTTTTATTTATCCCTGTTCATTAACTTGAGGAACTTTGCAGAAACAGTTCAGAAATGGYGGGGATAAATCTGGAAAGGAGCATTTCTGTAGGAGCCTTGCAGCCAAGTGACCTGACAGCTGGACAGATGCTGCCTGAAGGCTGTACCTGTATTCAAATTAYGTTGTTGGGACAATTGTCTTGAATCTATACTGACTGAAATAAAAATAAAAAGCCAGAGCCATGGAATAACATTAGTTGATAAGGTCTAATCAGCTCGCTTTATGTAAATAATACCTTAAACCCATTAAAAGCATTAAGAGATGACCAGATGAAGGAGCACTAGCCTGACTAGGACAGCTGTGGTCCACCTCCACACAGAGGCCATTAGTGACTCTGCATAGCCAGGTGAGGGGGGACTGTTGCCATGGGGGGAAAATCCAACTTCACATTTCCTGAAGCTTCCTCAAGGTTGACTCCAGTTTGACTGGAGATGTGGGAAGGGCTGTGAGCAACTGAGGCAGCAACAGCTGTAGATGTTAGCGTCTTCGCTTCTGGAGCTCATCAACTGCATTAGGTCATTGCCACAGAAAGACGCTGATGCTGAAAATCAAACACAGACTAAATGAGAATAGCCAGCCCGTGAAAATCTGGAGCATCCCACATCTTCATCACTGTAGGAACAAAATTACGCAAGGGAAGGGAGACTGTTTTTGAAGCAGCCAGAGCTGTGTGGTTATACACTCAGGCACCAGGCAGATTACCCAAAGCTGACAATCATGGCCTCAATATTGACCACTGCCATAGAGCAGGTAGCAGACTAAGTGTTAATAGTTTGGTTTAACATGGTGATTCATCTCCAAACTCTTCTTAAATGCAAGTTTTCAATGTGGTGTGGCAGCAAAGCCATTATAATCACTCTAGCATAACGTGGAGCAGGACAGGAACCCTCCCCCTCAATGCAGCTTTGATTTCATGGCACAAAGCGTCTGGTTTCCATTGCTGCACAACCTATTACCTGAGAGACGTTAACTGCGTGTAAGAGCAACAGAGAACAAGAATCAAGAGAAAAGCAACAGAAATCAAGATCATGTTGCTAGATGAAAAGAAAAAGATTGGTATAGCTTAAGTCCTATAGTTTGGATGAAGTTCTCCTACAAGGAGGGGATAACGGGCTGTGGGTGTCACTTGAGTGTCACCTTGAGGGTTATTTCGTTGGTGCCTTATGGTAGAACCAGGAGCAATGAGATTAAAAGAAGGAAGTATTTAATAAAACACTGTGAAGAAAATCCTTGTAGCAGCAAAAATTAACATATTGGTCATCTAGTTTCTGTTATGTTAAACAATTTGAATGCCATTTGAGTTTGGGTCCGTGTAACATGACTCACCTGTGAGTATTTTTGTTTCAGTTGTGATACAATTGTATTATTCTAGGACAAGAGGCATTGCTCTGTACTGGATAGAGCTGCATACTCTGGAAATGTGAACAGGAGAGTTTCACCTCCTGGAACTTCATCAAGAATCAAATCAAATTAGTTTGTAAGCCACTGATGTGATACGAGATTAGCCAAAGATCCATTGTCTTTGCAAACTCCTGTTGCCTTTCCTGACAGCTCTTCAACTCTTCAGTTGTTGTTTATAATCTACATGAAGAAGCAGGGAAAGCGAAGATCCTGCTTGGAAATGCTAGTGGAAATGGAAGTGCTTTGCTTAAACTATATTATCTTTTATTATTTTAATCTGGTAACTTGCTATGAATAGCCTCATTCACTATGAAATCAACACTTTTATTCATTACATAAAATTAAAACCTCTTGAGATTAGCTTTTACCTTCTAAATCTAATAGCATGGGCAGACACAGAAATTATGGGAAACCAAAGATCTTTGGGAAATCACCTGCTAATCATGTCATTGCTCCCTGCAGCAGGCCAGCATTGTCAGTTCTGAGGACAAAAGCAATCTTTCAATCTCCATTAGGATGACTCAGTAAGAGGATGGCATTGCCGGGAAGGTGCCTCTGCAGACAGCAGCACAGGGGGAAGCGAAGGCTCTCCAAACAGGTTTTGGGAAGGAATGTGCTTTCCTTGGTGGTTGGACTCAAGTCAGGTTACAGCTGGATGTTCAAAGTCAAGGATGATAGCAGAGTGGAAGTAAAAGTTCAACAGCTGCCAAGCATCACAGGTGAATGAATCCACCCACAAAAGTGATTTAAGCACCCAAGTGTTAAAAGATGGTGGAGCTAAAGATGTCAGCTGGACTTTAGAAGAATATTGGAGTTAGGCTTCAAAATGACAAATTCAGGAGAATAAGTTTAAACCAGTCTATAAAACTGATTATACCTCCCTTTGTGTGCCTATACCTACGTGCTTTTACAGTTCTAACTCTAGTTATAGCAAGCAGTGTATTAAAGCTGTGCTGTAACTTTTGATAAACTTGTTATATGCTCACATTATCTGCTGTGGGAGCTCTGAAGCCTCCCCAATGTTAGCAGTGATGATACGTTATTTCCAAGTAGTGAAAGGGCTGTTTACTCCTCTTTTTAAAATTATTAATGACATTTCAAGAAAAAAAAAAAAAAATTGAACTTCTTACCACCTCTATTCACAATGATCATTCTGCCTTATCTTCTATTATGACATCATAATTTATTTAGTTACATTTCAAAAACTTGCATAGGGTATTTCTCGAAGGACATTCTGCCCCTCTCATCATCCAGGCTTTTCCTGCCCTGCTTTCCCCTGTACCTTTTGTTGGCTTTCTGCTACAGGCTGAGCAAAGCAAAACTGAAGTTCTCACCATTCCCTTAGCAATGGTGTTATCAGAAAAGGCAGATGATGTGTTGCTTTGCACAAGAAATTAGTGGTAAGAACTGATGAATGCTTACCCAGCAGATATTGAATCTGATTCAGATTTCAGACCAATTTTACAATGATGTTACTCTAGTGAGATTGATGGAGCTGCTTCTGATTTACCCTGAGGTCCGTCCCTTTAATAGAAATGAACTGACTAACAGAAATATGGTCAGATTAAAAAACAGACAATGTGATTTATCAGCTACTTTTTTCATAGACACTGTTTTTACATTTCTCATTTGATGTTCCATCTTGTCTAGAATTTCATTTGTGGCCGCCTTCTTGAGTGGTCTCTGTATTGACCTAAGGATTTTGCTCCTTGGTACATTAATCAGACTGCATTTCCCACAGCCTATTTTAGTAGCATTCCTTTCATCTGAACAACTTCTCTTGCTTTGCAAAAAAAAGGCCTCATTCTACAAAGTTTTCAGCAAAAGCATTAATAGATGTTGCAACTTCCAGCACTTACTCTTTATGTCCAATTTTGTTATACAAGTCTTTTCATTACAACCTAATGAATGACCTAGTGATAACGGAAGAATCCCCAAGGAAATTTAGAAAGAGCTTGACAGATATTTTGGGAAGCTTACATGATACTGAGCACATCATCTTCAGAACTAGTTTAATGCCAGTGTGTGGACATGATGCAGTGCCTACTAGCTGAATTTCCATTGTATTTTTGAGTGGGATAGCGATGGAAGATGACTGAGGTTTTTGTTCCCAGCGTCTTATGCCAGGATGAGAGAGAATATGATACCAGACTGTGTCATGATGGAAAAGAAGCTCCTAGCTTAAATGTAAAGAATTATTATTGAAATTATTATTGAAAAGAGAACTGGTGCTTGGCTCTAAAATTAAAAGCAGAGTTGATAAAATGACCAACAACATTCTGAAAATTTTAATTGAAAAAGTGGGATTAATTTTTCAAAGAGAAATTTCTCCCCTTTTGTCTGTCACTAAGTAACGCTGCCCAAAGCCCATAATATATCAGTGTGCTTTATTTCACTGATGAAATGAAAATCCTGAGAGACCACACACACCTGATGCTCGCGCTGATACTAAGGAGGGAGAACTGCAAGGACAGTATTGATCCCTCTCTGTACTGACGCATCTCATGGGACTTCAGTGACCAGAGATGTGGACTGGGGTGCACTGGGGGTGTCAATGGCTGTACTGTAGAACCCCAACAGCTTCAGACTCCTTTTATCATCCACTGTCTGATAATATAGAGGACTAAAATACTCCAGAAGAGTCACACTCCAGAAATTCCTACTTTTCTCCCCTGAGTGAGGATTGTTTCTGCAGCTGGTTGAGATGCAGATGTCTGTACTGCAGACAGCTACTGGTGAGTATAATGATTCTTATCTTGATTACAGAAACCATAACAACTTTCCTGAGCACAAATGGTTTCTGATTTCCTTGGTGCAAATGCTGGCGATCCATAGACCATTATGTGCTAGGTGCTGTACAGTTCTGTGAAACAGAAAAAAAATAAACTCTTCTCTGTTTATCTTATTCTCCACTGACATACTACCTGCAAATACTCTTAATTGTAGATTTCACAGCAGTTATTTTAGGGAAGTTCATGTTTCTAACCTCTGAAATCACAGAATCATAGAATCACAGAATGGTTTGGGTTGGAAGGGACCTTTCAAGATCATCTAGTTCAACCCCCCTGCCATGGGCAGGGACATCTTTCACTAGACCAGGTTGCTCAAAGCCCCATCCAACCTGGCCTTGAGCACTTCCAATGATGGGACATCCACAGCTTCTTTGGACAACACATTCCAGTGTCTCACAACCCTCATTGTAAAAAATTTCTTCCATAAATCCTGTCTAAATCTACCGTCTTTCAGTTTAAAACTGTTGCCCCTTGTCCTGTCTCTACGAGCCTTGGTAAAAAGGCTCCCTTTATATATCGAAAGGCTGCAATAAGGTCTCCCTGGAGCCTTCTCTTCTCCAGGCTGAACAACGCCAACTCTCTCAGCCTTTCTTCATAGGAGAGGTGTTCCACCCACCTGATCATTTTCATGGCCCTCCTCTGGACCTGCTCTAACAGATTCATGTCCTTCTTGTACTGTAAAAACAATAATTTGTTTTTAAAAAAATTGGTCATATATTTTGCTATGTTTGATTTTCTTTTTCGTTAGCCACAACATTCCACAGTAGCTGAAAACTGCTGAATTGCAACTAGAAATAAGATTCAGGAAAAAGATAGATMTAGTTTTGGAGAGTACTTCCAAAGCCCCACTACACCACTCTAAAAGTACAAAGGGTTTTAAAGTTCAGGGACATAGCAGGACCTAGAGGAATTAATGACTTTAGGGTAAGCGCAAATAAAGCCCTCTGTGTTGTTAATGTTGTGGGTTTGGGGGCTCTTTTTACTTAAGGACTTTAAAAGACATCGTGAAAGCTGCTACCAGTAACCTGTTGGCCTTCTCCTCCTCCTAACAATGTTCACAACAGTAATCGAGCCATTTCAATTCTCACTTTGTGTGAGGCAGCTCGGCTCACACTGCTCTGGGTCTGCAGGTCTTTCAAGACCCAGGTGTGAAGAACATTTTCCAAAAATAAAGCAAAAACTGGCACCAATCAACACTCCAAAATGTGTCTTGGCAGAATTACATCAGGGAGAAGCAGGAAACTGTTTCCCAGATAGACGATGGTCAAAAAAGCCCTACAACTGCAGAGATGATTTCCCCAAACCAGAGTAGYCCTTGGGAATTTAACTTTAAGCCATTCCCTTCTTTTTTCTGGAGCTGTTTCAGGGCAGTGGATTTAAGCCCAATTCCAAAAGGATCATTAGAAACAACCTCCACCCCATGCTCCAGGTGATGGGTCAGCAGCTGACCCCTGATCCAAAGTCGGAAAAAGTTGGTGGCAGCAGGCTGATACTGATCACGGTGTCTCACGACTCTGCGCAGAGTTTTCTTCTCTGCGCTGTCAGTTTTATGTCTTCATTGTGATTTTGGGACTTGAGCCCTTAAGTCAAACCCACATTCACGTCTGGTGTTGAGGCTTTCGAATTGCATTATGTTTGTCTAAAGAAGCTCACTGTGAATGAAGTGGGCTGTTTAACTTTTTTATGTCTCTCACATCCCAGCCAACAAGCCGGTTTATAAAATATTCATAGCATAAATGATGAGCCAGAAAATCAGCTCACGTTGGCATTTTCACATCCCAGCCTACAAGTGCCAGGAGGATTCCCAGGTTCATAAACGTTGGGTCTGGGAGGGACCACCAGGATGGGCAGCTCTGACCAGCAGCCGATGGAGAAATTGCTGCAGTGACTGCTATGGACTGCTCCTCTGTGCATTTGGGGCTGAGCGTGGCTCCGGAGAGTTTTCTGGGCTTGGTTTGGAAGCTATGAAGATTTGGTTACATCCCTTCTTGAGCTATTCCAAAATCCTCATTTAAAAAAAAAAAAAAGGAAGGAAAAAAAAAAAGAATGGAATAACTAGTACCTTTTCTACCAGTGCAGCTCTGCTGGCTTTTATTTATAGTAATTGGATTCAGAGTCCTGAATTAAAGAGCTGCTCAGGAAGAGGAATGTTTTTGCCCTTTCATGGATCCTTTATACACTGTGCTCAAGCTAACTCCTAACTTTGTTTTTTTTAAGCAAGTGAATGCATTTAGTGTCTCTCTGTAAAGAACCCTCTGATCGCAGCTCGGTGCAGACATTTCAATTTATCAATCTCCTTTCAGAGCACAGATGCCAAAACTGGACCCACTGTTACAGTAATGGTCTCAGTAATGCTATATACAGAGTGAATATTGTTTCCTGCATTCCTATTCCCCTAGTCATGCACACGAAGACCACGCTGCCCCTTATTCTTTCTCCCCTCCTTGCACAGCATATTTGCTTTTATACAAGCAGTGTTTCCTATGGCCATTGAAGACAGCACTTGGGGTGAGAAGGAGGGACTATCACGTGCAGCTATAGACTTTCCCTTCAGCTATCTGGTCTCTGCATTTCACTGCTTTAAAACATTGTTTAATTATGGACAGCTTTTCCAGGAAATCCAGATCCCTTTCCGTTAATGGTCTCTTCTCATCACTGTCTCACATTGAGAAGGCAGTTGTAGTTGTCTGAAATGGGATGGTTTCCTCTACCCAACCAGATCTTCTTCATAGGAAGGGAAAAAGCCAGTGTAGTAACCTAGGAGCTTTAATCTTAAAATATTGTCATTAGCATTTGCAGTGCTACTAGAACCATATTTGAGTGGTTACATTTTTGGTTTTTTTTTTAAATAATGATTATTCCTGCATCTCTTACAGGCACCTCCTGCACAGTTTTCAGGGAAAACACAGGTCTGGCTTCCACAACTTTCAAAATATTCATTATTTTTGCTCTTTTCAGCATCTCCTCATAAAAATAAATTACAGGAATTAAAATTGGGAAGGTGATGGTTTAATTTCTCAAAAGCAAAATAATCACTCTAACTTATGGAAATTGGGTTGTCCAAAAGGAAATGGGGAATATAAGACGTGAATGTCAGGTGGTGGGAAGGAGGTCATGGTGCTAGCAGGTTCGGTGTAGTCCTGGGAGCTTTCGCCCCACAGCACAGTGCCCGCTGAGCCTAAACCCAGCACTGGTGATGGGTATCACATCTCCATCATGACGTACTGCTGAACCATGTACCTCAAAAATAGGACAAAGAAAAGCCGTCTCATCTCCAGGAGGATCCCCAGGGTGCCCTGGGTGTCCCCCTGGGATATCAAGTGGCTTTTGCACTGCAGGGGCAGATCCTCCAAGGGTAAAAATCAGTGTGGGTCTGGTGGGGTCAGTGCAGCTCGATGGGTTTGTACCTGCGGTGTATGTGGCCATTTGCAAAGGACATTAACAGCCTTATCTTGTTTTGCCTGTTTCTGAATTGAATTGACTTGATTATTCATGAAACAAAAGCCATCGGTAATGGATGAAATTTATGCACCACACATTTTGCTGCCTAATAATAATAATGGCTTAAAAAATTAAAATTGACTTAGCCTGTGAAGGACATTGTGTTGTCACTGGGATGCTTTTCCTTGCAAAATTCCCACTTTGATGCTGAATATGAAATCTCATATTAGATGGAAACATATGAGATGCTCACGGCAGCCTCTTTGTCATCCTTGTCAGGAGCGGAGGGCTGAACTCTGGGTTCTCAGAGCTCAGGGCGGTTTGAAATGTGCAGCTCCTTTTCTTCACCAAGTTGTTCAATATTCAAAACTTGACAAAAATGTGCCAGGAAATATTATGTTGAGGTGTTTTCAAGAGAAAAAGAAAAAGGGAAAAAAATCCATGTTGTGAAATAGCTGGTTACCAAAATGTAAAATACTGCATCATCAAAAGAAGAGCACAGTGTATCTCCTGTGCTTTCTTTTAGGTCCCAATTCATCAGACAATTCCTCTTGAGTAAAGCATGTGCCAAACCTTATGCATGTGCTTATGTGCCTGGCTGAATACAGATGGACTTAATCATGTGTTTGTATGCATTGCTCAGTGGGTTTCTTAATTAGAGAAGTTGTTTAAAAAAAAGTCCTACGGTGATGGCTTTTCCATTCTTTCTTTAGGAACCAATGTCTTTAAAACCGGTGATATGCAATTGCATCTCAGCACGTTACAAAATATTAATTAAAGCCACACTCATACAAACAATCCCTCTTTACCAATGAGCCCAAGGGGAAAGAAATCCAGGCACCAGCAAACCACGTGTTTATCTGAGCACAAATTCTTTTGTAAAACATCTAAAAAACAGCGGCGTGATCATGAAACAAATGCCACAATAAATTAACTGGCCTATTGCCTTTCTCCTATGGCACCTATCAATGCTAGTTCAGTAAAGTATGCCTGACTTTCCTAGCTGGAACAAAACACTGCAACTAGCTGATCTCCATTCACTGGGGGAAAAACCATGATCAAAATGCCACCCTGCATCCACTGTGGCTCAGTCAGAAAACACCAAGAGAAACAATCTGATCCTGCAACCTCTTTGCACCTGGTTTTTCTATAGCTTTTAGAAGCTTGAAGTGTACACCAAATTTTGGGCCTTGTGACGTTGCACACTCAGAAACTGCCAATGTGTTAGCTGCAAAGGCAGCAGGTTCAACGGGATTTATGTGCTTGAGGCTGTAAAGGCCTGGGTGAATATTTTAGTTTTACAAATGATTAAAGATGCCATTCAGCCAAGTGTCCAATGCTAAGCAAAGACATGAATTCATCATCACACATAAGCATATGATATACTTATTATAGCATTTTTTTAAAAGCAGGTTTACATTTAAGTGCTTCACAGCTTGTTTTCTTGTTATGAACAGGGCTTTCTGTGCATGTGCATACACATGCATATATTTTGGTAGCACCCAAACTCAAGCTATGCATGTATTGAAAGTAATGGTTTTACTGACTCGAGCCTATGCTTAAATTAAGGGAATTTCTTTAAAATTATTCTCTGAATTAAATCTAAAGACTATCATCTTTCTTTGCCCTTGTTACCACTGACAACCCTTCAGCTCCCTCTCCAAAGAGAAGATAAAAGCTAGGTACCACTGAGGGACCACTGAAGCTCAAAATCAGACCACTTTCCCAGATAGATGGCAAACAGCAGGACAATTGCTACAAAACAGTGAGTGAAAATTACTTCTAAAATCTGAATATAGGGGGAAAAATAATAGAATTTCATTAAACATGTATTTTTAGAACAGCAGCAGCTTAGATTTGATTCAGTTACTGAAAAAATTCCTACTGGCTTTGCCAAGCCTGTATAGATACATAGGCAGGGCCTCTGTTATAGCAGCCAGGAGGTAAAGAATGGAAGGTAGCATCCATTTTAATAATCTATTGAGCTTTTTTCAGATGAAATTTTGGAGAAAAGAAATGACTGATCCTATGCACAGATGTTGGACAATGTTTGCTATGCAGGGAGAGAAGAGAAGAGAAGAGAAGAGAAGAGAAGGGAAGGGAAGGGAAGGGAAGGGAAGGGAAGGGAAGGGAAGGGAAGGGAAGGGAAGGGAAGAGAAGAGAAGAGAAGAGAAGAGAAGAGAAGAGAAGAGAAGAGAAGAGAAGAGAAGAGAAGAGAAGAGAAGAGAAGAGAAGAGAGAAGCGAAGCATAAACAGGGTCTGGACTACCTTGTGGGCAGGGTTGAAGTAGGCAACGTTGCTCCTGCCAAGCGTCAGAGGAGTGCAGACTGAGTTTCCATTCACATCAAGGCCTTTTTTGGGGCCACAGCAGCTCTGGGTGAGACATTCCTCCATGCAGACGGTGAGGCTGCAGCCCTGCCCTCAGCAAGAAGATGGAGCATTTTGAGAGCCCCCTGCATTAGGAGCAAGGACAGATGGAGCAAAAAGGCTCATTAAGGTCTCAACCTAGATGACAGGAATTTTTTTGCCAATTAAATACAGGGACAGCATTGTTTCATTTCCTTGCAATCATGAATTAACACTGCTAACCCACGTACACCCGTTCTGTATTGACCATACTGAGCTTCAGTCTCCAAAAAGTCTGAATTTATTGTATTGACCATACTAAGCTTCAGTCTCCAAAAAGTCTGAATTTCTTGACTGCTCAGTACCCTTGGCTCCTGCTCACTACATCATGTGAACTCTGGGACGCTGGAGGATTCACAGTCAGCAAAAGGGAATRCACAGTAAACTACTGCAAAACACATTCTTTTTTTAGGGAATTTTGTTATACATTTGGATTTCTTGAGTGATCTGTGGAATTCAATGGTGCGAGGATAAGAAAGTGAGAAGAGCACGCTGGAGCTTGGTAAAAACAAATAGGCAAAAGGCACACAAGAATAACATCTGCATTTATCCTTGCTAGGAGAGTCAAAACATTTTTAGTTTTATCCAAAGAAGTGTTTTGGAGATTATCAAAACATTTCACTGTTATTGACACATTTTAGCTTTATCAAAATGAGGGAGCTGAAATGATTCATTTCAACTCCTTTCTTTAGAAATGGTGTCAGAATTGACATGTTCCCACAAAACATTTTGATCTTTACCGAACAATACAGTTTAGCTACAAAAGTACTCAGGGGAAAACAACTTTTCTCTGAAATGCAAACTCCTGGGTTTTCCCCCTCTGCACCCACCTGCTGGGGTGTTTCTGCCAAACCCACTGCAAGGGTGAAGGATCTGGAAGCAGAGGGATGCTGGCTGGATGTCCCATACGTACCACAGAGCACTGTCCAGGTGTACTCTGTCTCTTTCTGCCTCCAGAACAGTACAGCTGCATTAAACCAGTGGGTTGCTTGTGTTAATACCATAGTTGTCTTCTCATCCAGGTTAACCGACGTGATGATAACCCACCAGTGTTGCTCTTAGCACCAACTCTCTGTGGCACCAGCAAGAGCTGCAAGAGCGTGGATCAACATAGTCTCCTGCCTCAAGTCTTCAGCATGCACAGGCTCTGTCCCACCATGTTTCAGTGCTGGAGGTGATGCGGATAATCCCAATGATGATATGGACAATCCCAAATGATACTTGTTTCCCAGAGAGTCATGGCCAACCTGATGGCTCTTTTAGATCTGGCAACTGATTTAATGCCTCTGATCACCAGATTTTGCTCACACCTTGATGGTTTCTTGCAGTAATAGATGGACTTGCAGTGGTGGTTTTTTTTCTAAAGGAGCCCCCAGCTAAGCAGGGTGAGGGGCCATGGGACAGTGCAGGGTCCCCGTGCAGGCACCCACATCCGTATCCATGTCTGTGTTGCAGAAGTGTTTGGACTGCCCATGGGGGCATTGCTGTGAGCGTGCAATCACRCTCCAGACAACCCTGAGGTGCCACAACTGCTGCTCTTCTCATTGCAGAAACTCCCAGGTTTCTCCCCAAAGGAAGCACATCAACAGGTGAGCAAGATTTTGAAGAGCGAAGTAAATTTCCTCCTCAAGGTGGAACTGTTAAGCTGTTTCATAGAGCAAACCCCAAGGCGGGATCAGCTATGCTCATCTTTGTCTGAGAGACTGTGGGGGGCATGTTTACCAAAAACAGTAGTGCTAAAGATGCTGGAAGTTAAAAAAAAACGGGCTGCAACACATCCTGCTCCAGTGTGAGGGATGTTCACTGCTTTTCTCCACGTTCCCTCCACCACCACAGCCTGAGTAGGATCCTCTCCTCCTGGACGTCAGCAGCACCCACGTAACTCTTGTGCCACAGCAACACAAATACAAAAGATGCACAGAARATGAGTGGGGTCTTGAAACACAACCTATTTGTCACATTCCCATTCCTACCCCTTATTTTTGCTGACTTTCTTGGCATCTAGTGGCAGCAAGATGCAATTTTTTCCATTTTACATGAGTGACACCAATGGGGACAGGGCAAGGTATATGTAGCAGAAAATAATAAGGTTTCTTCTTTGTTCCCCAAAATAGCAAAGGTCTAACATGATCAAGTCAAAAACCCTGTGCAATTTCTCTGATGTCAGACAGAGAAGCCCATTGTCTGATGAATCTCTTTGCATGCCTGACCTGAATTCCATGTGAAAGTGCTGGATGTGCTTTCTTTTGAAGCTGTTCCCTGTAAAACAAGGAAAGAAACAAATTCATTCACCAATTTGCCTTCTCTTTAAGGGTATGGAGTAAAAAGGTGCTTCCAGACATTGAGAACATCCATCCTATATGAGTGAGAAACAACTGCACATCCCTCAGGACCAAAAAAAACCCCACCAAAAACCCCCCTCTCTTTTGTGTCACTTAAGCTATCCTAAGTGACACATCAGCATTATCAGGCATATGCTCTTTAAAAACTTCTGCAGAACTGGGGTGGAAGTTAAGAATATTTTATTACTCTTTTTTGGCCAGCTGTTTTCCAGCCTCCGTCTGACCCTGAATTCATAAGATTATCTTTGGAGCCTAGGACAGGTTAGGGAAGAAGAGCCTGTTCATATTATGTTCAATTTTATATTCTTAAAATGAGGTTGAAACTAAAGCTATCCTAGATGTTTTGTTTTAAAATAGTCTGTGTGTGTCTTGAAGTCAAAGGTAATGTTGTTGGCAAGAGGTGCAGGGAAATTGTCACCATCAATGTTTTTGGGGGGAAGGAGTGGGGAGGAAAGAGGGTTTTACAGCTGCGAGGAGTTCAGTGTTACAAAACCTTCCCTGCTTTTCAGCAAGATAATCAGTGGAGATGTTAAACCCTTCTTACAGGGTGCGGGATTCACGCCAGAGCAGGCAGCAGCTTGGTCTCTCCATGACAGGAGCAAGTCAAGTCCAAGTTTTCAGTATGAATCAGGTCGAGCGGCAACTTGAAAATGCGTTTCCCATCTATTGGCGAATGTGTCAGCTGCCAGGCTAACGCTTGTCCTCACTTCACACCTGGAACTTGTCAAAACTCATATGTTCCTGGAAAAGGCTCTGGTTTTGGCAGATACTATCCACTGAAAAAGATGCTTTTGAAAACTCCCGTTGAGCCCTATTTATAATCCAAATCTGCTTGCGTGAGGGTTGAGCTGCACTGATAATGCACGGATTCAAATGAAAAGTCACCAGGTTAGCATTTAGGGCTGTAATTTTTTTATCTCCCACAAAGTGCTGCTTTTCCAGTTCTGCAGCTCATTTTTGTCAGGTTCAAAGAGGAAGAGAGCTTTATCATTTAGAAAAGGCCAGAAAAATCTAGGCCTCTCTTTTCTTTGAAAGTTAATAACCATATACTTTCCCCTCTACCAATTACAACACAACTGATGTCAATTAGTGCATGTCCATTGACTAAAATCTGTCTCATTATTTGCTGTTTTCAACAAAAAGCATAAGGACGTGCCAAAAGGCTCAGCAGCCGCCCGGCTTTTGCAGCAGCGTGTGTTGCAGAGCGAGTTAGCTCCCAGCACCCGGGAAGACGAGACTTGTGTCAGGAATTATGAGTTACATTTTCCCCCTTTGGAAGAGCAAGGAGAGGGCATGGCCAGTGCACCATCACCAGCATTTTGTGTCTAGAAAACGAGCCGGCTTTGGAGACCCAAAGTGCAGGACCTGGGGACACCCAGGTCTGCCCCACACAGGAGGGTCTGCCTTGGCCAAGGAGCAGAGCAATGCGGTGGGAAGCAGCAAGACGTGTGAGTGATGGAGCAGAGCTGTCCTCATCCACCTGAAATGGTGCTCCGGAGAGGAAGATGAGCATGAGGGAGGAGGAGGAGGGAGACAATAGCTCTGCATGTCCTTCAGGTTGGAATATTTTAATTTGAGCTCATTATTTCACCAATAAAACTCATGTTAGAGTGAGAAGTTGACTCTGCTAAAGGGTTTCAGACTTAAACCAAGAACTCGGGGGCTCCACACTGTGAAGAGTCAAACACAAACACAAATATTTTTTCACTATACATTTTTAACAAGAAACAGCATTTACATGCTTGTACAGCTAACGCCAAGAACTTTTGGGGAGGTTTTTTCAGTGACTTCAAATTAACCAGTGCCTGGGCCAAAGAAGATGACATTCACAATCAGAGTCTGCCTTGTATCTCACTGGTTGTCTTGGTTCCTTTTTTTTTTCCAGAAAAATGCCCTGCAGAGATCAGCGTGTAGTTTTATGGCCAGGTATAAGCAATCTATCAGGGAAAATCRCCAGGTTCAGAATTAGAAAGTTTTCTGTGGCTACCTATTTCCACAGGGCTGTGGAAGGGCATGCTGAGATTGTGCTTCAATAGGAAAGAAACCAATACTGCCAGGCYGAGCTCACTCTTCTATAAAAAAAAGTCCAATAAAGTCCAACAGTGACCTTCCTCTACTTGTTTCTATATTAATACCCAATCCCTTTCCTACAATAAACCCAGTCCCCCTGTTTTGAAATTAAAGATGACTTGCAGCTGCTCGGACAGCATAGTCAGAGCTGGATGTTTGAGTCATTAAATGAGAGTGGGATTCCTTGGAAAGACTCACCTGGCCCATGAGTTGGTGGACAGCCTTGAAGGTCCAGGTCTAAACCTCTTCATGCCAAATGTGTGGATAGCGTTGTGCAGAAAAGCTCGTTTCATGGAGGTCCTCCGAGTTCGTGCTGCTGGGAGGTTAATGGACTGCATGAACATGGCAATGAAGGAATTTGGGGAGCTGATGTTCAACCATTTTTCCCATCCCTGCCTTGGGTGTATGACCCAGATCTGGGGAGACTCATTTTCTTTTGTACCACTAAAGGAAATGTACACGTTTTAAAGCACATATTTGGGCAGACAATATTTGCAGGACCCAAGGTATTTTGCAAAACAAGGTCCCAGTCACCACATTGCCTGTTTTCAGGAGAACGCTACTCTAATGCCTTGTGAGATAGTTACTCTAATGCCTTGTGAGATAGTATGACCTTTCCTCTTTTCAAACTAATTTCACAAGAAGAAATATGAAAGTCTTTTACTGCTGGGGGAACTGAGATGTAGAGAGATTCAGTGACACCAGTGGCTGTAGAGTTCAGGGAAATGATGGAGTTACATCTCACGTGCAACATTTATAATGTACAGCTTGGAAAGACTTGACTCATTCTTGTATTGACCAGGAGCCTCAGGATTCCCTTTCTGTTGTGGGCAAAGCCAGAAGGTCTGAACAGTAAATGATGCTGAACTCCCCTGCACGAGCAGATATCCTGTGGGGACTTAAGCCATACTTTAACATTTGTCTTCAAGTAGACATATGCCTTCCAACCTGCTTTCCAATGTTTTTTTGTCCAAACACCTTTTAGGTACTTCAGGCCACAACAGTGAGTCCTTTAGTGAAAAATGTAGACAGGAAAGAAAGAGGAAGAAACACCAATTTGGTGTAATTTTATCCAGTCCCTCTTTAATTGTGAGCCCTTCGTGTGGGGCCTGATGCACTACAAATGCATCTGTCTCCGTATTTTTCAGTAGGTTTTCAAAAACATGGGTACTACTTCAAAATCAAGGCAGTCACAGGCTTGAGGTGTCCTGAGCATGGCAGATGAGAATCAGATTTGTTGCTTGTTTTATGTGCTGATTTGAGAGCTSATTTTTTTGGAAAGGGACAGCAGGTTTGGAAATGGTTATTTCCTCTCCTTGAAGCTTCCCCAAAGCGCGACAGAGCAGATGGGGCTGCGAGGTGTATCTTGCACACAGACACAGCTAAATGACAAAAACCTCCTTACGTTCAAGACAACAGAAACGCAGTGAATATCCTTATTGCTGGTACGCTGGAGCAAATTTGCTGCTGCCCCATGCATGCTGCATTCACATATTTCTTTCCTCCTTGGCCATGCAGCTTTGCCGTGCTGGCGGCAGGTCCCCTCCCCGAGGAGTGAGGTCTCCCACATCCCACCTTGGAAGCTCTCAAACAGAAGTGGCAGCGAGCCTGATAGCCAAGAGATTAGTGCATGTGGGAGGTAAAAACCATCGTGAAGAGCACGCTTGATATATTAAACACTATCCACTCCCTGTTTTGAATAACAATTTGATTATTCTTAGCTGCATTCGGAAGAGAAGAATGCTTCTAATCCTGTTTAACCCTCTTTGGTTTTTGAATTAGTTTCCTAAGCTGTTAGGATAATGAAAAGGCATTACTGTTGTCTGGGACCGTTTCTTTCCTACCACCTCACAGCCCCCCAGCCCTGGTGATCTGTGATGCAGCTGAGCATCCCCCGCGATGCTGGAGACCCCAGGAACCTGCATGGTGGTAGGTGCTGCTTGCACAGGACAAAGGGGCAACCCCTCCCACAACCATCGTGCACTTCAAGCTGTAATTTCCTTGAACTTTGTGACCCTTTGTGACCTACAATTAAATCCAATTTAAAAAAAAAACCCAAAAAACCCCAACACTGGAGTTTGGAAGTTTCCTCCCCCACAATTTTTCCTAGGATTTGGCATTCACAGTTCTTTGGTCCTTGTGAGCTGCTCTCCTGTGTCCGTTTTCCTTAAGCAGGCTGGGAAAATATGTGTGTGCATGTGTATATGTGTGTGTGTGTCTAAATGGGCAGGCTTCTCTGGGAATTTTTATTGATCAAATAGCCTGGTCTTTCTTTCTTGGCTGGGGACAATGTCTGTGCTTGGCTTGACAGCAGTCAGTGCTTCCCAACCCACATGGGTGTCACGGGACTGCTTTGCCAAAATGCTGGCTTTCAAGCTGAGCTCTTGGTGATTTCAGTTTTGTTTGTAGGAAAGGTAAGTGGCTCATCACTGGGATCTGCCATTACGCTGTTTCCTTCTCCCTGAGACCGCCCAGTAGCGTTGTGCTTTCCCTCTCCACCAAGGAAAATTAAAAACCAGTTGAAATCGAACAGGCTGCATGAGCTTTCTTCTAGCTGCTGTGGCTGAGTAAATAATTTACTTTATCAGCAGGAGACACCACTGTGCCCCCAATCAATAACGCTGACATAGGCGAGCGTCCCTTCTTATTAAATGCTCCTCATCTGCTGAATTTGAGTCACAACTCTATTTTACAAACACACATCATATACATGGATACATTAACAGTCAATACCTTTCCCCTGTTGTTTGTTAGGTAGATTGGGAGACACCGGGGAGTTTTAAATTTTATTCCCAGCCAGGGAGGGATTTTAATGTCATTACTCACACTGAGATCTTCTCCGCTCTACAAATAGGCCATTGATTTTAATGGGGCAACTTGTAGCGCGAGGCATTATTTAGTGTGATTAAGAGTATTATAATTTGATGACTTCTGTTCGTTACCATAATGGGATGTGCAGATAGCGACAGGATAACTGGTCATTGGTTTCCCACTGAAACGAAGAAAGTGTGTGTGATATGGGAAGTGTAATCTGTTCTCCAGCTCTGGGAGGTATAATTGAAATGAAGGGGAAGGTGGTGAGGATAGCATTTGCCTGTTTTGTATGGCTGTTTCTGACTGTGGGTCAGCTTTTGCAATTTCCAATGTTTTGGAAATTTCTGAACTTTTTCCGTATTTCTCTCTCCTGCAGGAAGTTTCAAACAAAATGGACGGAGTTTGCTCATTCCCGCTTCAGCCATAGTCTCCAGGGCTTTGGGGCTCTTGGGGTACAATAAATCTCTCCCAGCTCTAAATGACTAAAATGAGCACGTCCCCGGGGTCCCTTGGTAGGGACCTCTCATGCAGCCGTGCCCATTAGCCGGAGGCTGCGAGGAGCCCTGTTACCCTGAAAGCCCCTTCCTACCCCAGGCACCACAGGAGTGGAAGGGAATGGTGTCCTCTCTCCTGGATGGAGATCAATCTCTTGCCCAAGGATGTCACACGTCACATGTTTGGGCTCTTCTTCAAGTCGCCCAAGCACAGGGGACTGGCAGAGGCACTCAGACCTCCTCCTTCACCCCCACTGCTCCCACCACCATGGTGCTTCCAGCACATCTGGGGACATCAGGAAACACATATTTTATTTTGGTAGGATGGAAATAATTTTTTGGTCAGGTTTGTTTCATACACAGCATCATCATTCCCTGCACCAAGGAAAGCCAGCAGTATGGGTGAGCAGGGAAAGGTACAAATACCATTTTCAATGGCAGTTTTTGATGCAATTTCCCCGTGCTTATGGGTCAAAACCCATGGAGAAGATTAGCGTTGTGGCAGCAGGTGGCCTATTTCATTAGAAGAAGCTTTTCTCCTAACAGGGAGAATGCGCAAATCTATCTTTCTACATAAATCTGAGAGATTTACACAGTAGCTCGACAAGTTCAATTCATTTGTCTATGTCTTAATCGACTGTTCAAAATATAGCAGTTGAGGGCAATATCTATGGGCAACGTCATCTGTTTTTTCTCGAAGTGAGTTGTATTTTGAAACGTTTTCCCACTCCTCCTGCCTTTTATTGCCTTTGTACTGGCTAAGGTTTCTGATTTTGGGGAGATCACCCACAGTGCATATTTTTACAGAAAGAGCTAAGATGAGTCATTTACTCCATCCATACAAATGATGGCAAAAAAATGGAACTTTCAGGGACTAATTACATAGAGATTTTTAAATCAAGGCTTCCAAATAGTATATAATAACTCATGCGGCTGCTAATATGACAAAAAAATCTGCYAGTTAAAGAACAAAGTAGAAGGACTGGGAATATTTAGGATAGTTTAATGATGAATTAAGGAATTATTATTGTTCTTCCTGGGGATTTTAATTTGAAGCGAAGAACATTAAATGCCCCTGTTTCTTGCCTCATTTAACGCTACCAGGGGTAGTCTGCTCGCTTGTTTTCTGGACGTGTTCCCTGCAGTACAACCTATCATGCTAATTGTATTCTCACATTTTTATTACATTCCTTCCCCCAGGAGAAAAAAAAATGTCTCCTTTGGAGAGATCAGATGCCCTCCCCCGAGACATGTTCTCCCCAGTAGAGCTCTCATTGCAGAATGGCCCTCACCTGGCTGCTGGGCTCCCCCAGGGCAGCCTCCCCAAAGAAGACACAAAAGGAAAAAATAATCACCAGTGAAAACTATTTCCCTGACATCAAAATGTCAGCAGCCAGTGCTGCCTATCTATGTGTGTATAGAGGCATATATGTTACAACTTGGTTTATTGTCCATAGTCAAAACGAGGGAGGGCCAGCCTAGCACATGCACCCACCCTCTCCGGGCAGCAGGATTTGCAGCAGCTGCTGGGTTGGGCATTGCAGATGCCTGTTTTCATCTCATCCCTGTTACCAGCCCAGTGTGTTTACCTGGTGTCACACTGATGGGACAGCATTTTGGCACCTGCGGGACCGGCTCCTTGCACGCGGTGCCCAGACAGCATCTGAAGGACTGTGAGACAATGGGGCCATTTCCATGCGCTATAATAAGTACATCACTAATAAGCAGTAAAATCCGGAGGTGTCCTTCATGCCTCCCCAGGTTTGCTATCAGATTTGGAAGGTGTTACTAATTTTACTGCTAGCCTATACATCAGCCTGTGTTCTCTCAAACACTTCTTGATGGGCTTGGCTTGAATTTCTAATCCATAATGAAGTCTGGAGCTGAGCTAATTAAACATGAGCTGTGGTTTCATTTCAAATCTGTGCACAGGTTGTCCTCAGATGAACCACAGTGAAGGCCCAGATTCAACACAAGACTCAAACACATGCCTTGAAGGACCAAACTCGGTGTGCACAAACTTACCCACAGACACTGTAGCTCTGCAGGGCAGAAGGACCGATCATTGCAAGCATCAGCTATTTATGCAACAGCATTTTTAATGGGCCAACATTATTTAGTCTGATCCTACATGATTTGCTGCGATTTTCAAGGTTCTTCCTTGAATAAAGGGCAGCAAGAACAAAACAGCTCCTCAAAGCCTTCCTGCATCTTGGCTGCTTCTTGCAAGTGAAGAGCAGGATTTTGCTCACTAATGAAGGCAATAAGAGTATGCCCTTTCTCTCCCCCGAGGAAGCAGGCTGTGTGCAGGCTGCAAGGGGGTTAGCAGCTTGCTGGAGGACACACGGTGGGTGTGGAGCAGTGCACAGCTTTGAATTCCTGCACGGGATCCCTTGCTCGCTGCCCTCCTCTCTGGGTGGAAGAGACCATTGCTGTTGGGTGTTTCACCTCCTGGGACCCCCAATGGAGGGATGTGGTCCCTGGTACCGGGGCAACTGTGGACCCTCTCCCCAGAGCCGCTATTTGTGCAGCCGGGGCTGTTGCAAAGCTCTTGCAATGAACCCAAACCAAGCAGGCAATCACATCTCAATGCAATTGTAAAGAAATACAGCGCTTTCAGGCTTAGAGAAAGCTGTTGCGGGCATTAGCAGTGCGAAGTGAAAAGTGCTGTTCTCTTACTTGACTTCTCATTTCTGAAGCTTCAGTCTGACTTGATTTGTTCTAGCTACCTTGTGGCTCTTCTACATTTAGAGAAACAGACTCCTTTATAAAGTACTGTTTTAAAAGTTGTTTTCATCTTTCTTGTCTAGATTGAATTTATATCACAGCTTGTTTGTCCCTGACATTGGTAAATAAACAAATGCACTCTTCTRTTGTTAAATATTAAAAGAGTACCAAGTACAAAACAGATGATTAATGACTTGGATGCTTCCACCTGGCAAACCAAATTACTGAGAATATTGGACAGCACAAACTTCATAATAAATTGATTATTCCATCCCTGCTTAAACTTAGGGTAGAAGGAAAACAAAACCAGATGACTGGTGAATGAACCATTCATGCATGGACTCAGACCCTGAAACTTCCCTTAGATCATTTTATTGACCTTTTTGTAAAGATCTGAATATTTCATTAGTGCCAAATTTCAGAGGTGGGAATGGTCGGTGTGTAGTCGAGCCCCGATCCAGGCAGGTCCTGCAACAGATTGGATGAGCCTCTTTCTTGCATGAAGCCAGGAATGAAATTCCCCTTTATTTCAGCAAGACTAGTACTTGATTTTGACTCTTCCTCTGCAAGCACCTAATTGGACCCCTTGTCACGCAGTAGCCCCCGTTGTGCACAGATAAATCCCTTATTTTAATTGAACTAAACTCTACTCCTTGTTAAAATGGGGRATAATCTTTTTTACAAACTGGTTTTCTGAAGTGCTGATGATACACCACCAGCACACTTTGCAAACATAGCTCACATTCAGCTTTATTTTGCCATTTTGGAACAGAGCTGAGACCTTTCTGAACCAGTCAAGCGAACCACGCCAGCCTCTGAGTGGGCACACATTCAGCCTGACGTACATCTAGTTTTGTATGAGCTTTTGCTATTTCTAAATGCTGAACGCTGAGATGACACCTACCGAGGGAATACCAGGTTCCCCCTGACACGTCTGATTTGCTAAAACCTCCAGAAACCTTTTTTTTTCATTTCAAAATAAAATGAGTCAGAAAGAAATTTCAGAATGACTCTCTTTAATTTGCTGCTCAGAGTCCTGCCCACACAGATGGACTCTTCTCCCAAAAGAGAGAAAAGAAAAGGCAAAAAAAAAAGCGCTTCTCATCGCTGTTTGACTTCTGTTCACCAGCTACAAAAAGGGCTGGAGAGGACAAACTTCATCCCTGTCCACATCTGATGGTAGGACTGTGGGAGTGGGGCAGCTCAGGGCACCGCACACATAAATTCAGGCGTAACGGGTGAGAAACGGTTGTGTTGCTTTTCCAATGTTGCTCCTGAGAGTCCCTTCCCCAAGTACCTGGTACCCTCGGTGTCTGGTATGATCACTATACGACCAAGGGTTTTTTTCCAGAAACACAGCACCTCTGGCTGGTTTTTTCCTCTAAGAGGCAGCTTTGAAATAGTAAGAGATGCAGAGAAGTGGTGAATCCCGATTTATAGGTTCTTATTTTTTAAGCAGATGAGTCATTTATATGTTTTGGCAATTAATTCATCCACATTAACAGCAGGCTTAGCTGCCTGTAACGAACCTACCCCTAGCAGGGGAGATCTAATGGGGTTACAAGGCACTTAAAGATGAAGCTCTGAATGAGAGGAGGAGAAAAACAAACAACATTTTCTGTTCTGTTTAAAGGAAAGATTATTCACAAAAAGAAAAAAAACAACAACAACTGTGAAAGGCTTTAAAAAAACACTATTTCTCTTTTCCTTCCCTCAAAAATGAAGTTTTTATTGCTTTTTGTGGTCAAGCCTAAGGCAGGTTTTGCTATTTGAAAACAAACTGCCATCAGCCTCCAGCAAATACAACTTCCAATCTCTGGTTTCTTCAAGCCAGCTATGATTTTTTGCCTTYGTAAATATTTATTTCCCCTAACCAAGCAAGAAATCCAGTAGGATTCATTTGATTAACCACACATTTCTGTACAATCCACTGCAGAAAGTCAAGGACAATTTGTAACCAGACACACAATGGAAGAGGGGCTCAGATCAATCAGAGAAGTGAGGTTGGTGGGATTTTATCCCATGTCTCACCTTGCGTTGTCCTACGTGGGTACCTTTTTAAATCCTTAGGGGAGTGAAGCTCCTGTCCCTTTGGGACTGTAAGTGATATTTCATATATATCGTACATGTAGGAGGCTGCTCCGTGTCTTTCCAAAAAGCTTTCTCCAGCTAGGGCGTGAGGTTTGACTCCACTGTCACAATAAATGTTTGCCAGCTCCCCAGTGCTGAGGAGCACAGCCAGGCAAGACTCTTGGAGAGCATTAAGCAGACAAGAGCAAGTGGAGGATGCAGTCAGGACAGTGGGAAAAGGATGTGCTTCTAAATGTGGTTTGTTAAATCCATCGCTCCAAAGCAATAATAAACGTGGAATGTTGATGGGCTAGACAAGGCTGTAGGCTTGCTCCATGCAGTTTTTCATGGTTAGGGTTAACTTGTTCATGTGGACCCCAGGACAGCACCCAGACATGTCAGGTCTGGCAAGCACATGTCTGTGCGTGAGGGCTCCCACCAAGCACAGATTTGGACCTTTTTCTCCATGTGCAGCTCTGCAGGCTGCGCACACAGGCCATGTTCAGAGACGCTCTGATTTCCRCCAGCACTGGATCAGGCCCCAGTGCAATTCCAGGGAAACCTGTAAGCAGCAGCCASTCCCTCCCATGGGCACCCACGTGAATGCAGAGGAGGGGCAGGTGGTCCCAGTGTGCCAGGAGCCAGCAGTGGAGAGTCATCTCCAACAGTTAGAGGTCAGGTTGTGCCAAGAAAAGGTGTTTTCTCTCCTGTTCTTTGCAGATTCAGAGAAGTTCCTGCTCATAACAGCTGATTCCCAYGAAAAGCCAGTTAAGTGGTATGTCAGCTGCACCACACAATCCTGCCAGGCATCCCGGCTTGATGGGTGACCTTGGCTACATCTGAGCCTGACAGTGCACTGCCCATTCACGCCTGACATCCATGTGCTGCGCTTGAGTTTTGCAAAGCACCACCGTTATSCTTCCTTACCCTTCCAGAAGGCAGATGGATAAGAAGATGGAGAGAGCTCGTATCTCCTACTGCTGCTGTAGACCAAAATGCCTTTGCCTTAGTGAGTAGACCTTGACATACCAAGGAGCAACTCTGGACAGAGGCAAAAGGCACAACACACTTCCCCAAACACATGAGCCAGTTTGGAAATGGTTTGCAAATAGTTAAAAAGGAGCAAGTGTAATCCAATGGCGAGCTTCTGCCTTACATCCTCTTGTCCCTGATTCCTAGGAGCCCACTGAGTGCTACAGAGATGCCCAAGCCAGTGGGGACCCAAGGCAGTAAGCGTGCATGGCTCCAGACACCTGGACCCATGCTGACTCCATCCATCAACTAGCATCTCACATCATGCTTTCCTAGTTTGACTTCTGAGATTATCCTGGTCAGGTTGTGTCACAGGCAGATCAGCTCAAACTTACCAAAATAATTTTTTTGTTTGCCAGTTCAGGACAATTACTTTGCCACTTGGCCAAAATAAGGCTCCAGTTTTGTGTTGCATTGGAACAGCTCCTTAGGCAGACTTGGTTGAATGGTTCTGGCCAGCTGTTTTAAGACCAAAATGAAACCTTCTTTAACGAAGGTAAGTCCTACGTAGGGTCTCAAAAATTTGTTCTTTTCAGATCTTCAGACTCTTCTGGAAGCTCAGCTGAATGTGAAACCTAACCAGGAAATATCAAGTACAAAAAATGTGTAGCATGCTCTGTAAGTCAACAAGACTGCTGCAAGTTAGCACTTCTGCACAGCAGGTCTTGCTCATCTGCTCTGCTCTTTCCCCAAAAACACACTTTGCACTTTGCACATCCTCCATCACCCGAGCAAGCACAATCTTTGTTATAGCACTTCTGACACCCTCCGTTCTGCTCCTGCTACTCCTGGTGCTATGTTTGTTCCACCGCTTGCTTCATTAATGATTTTATCCCAATTACTATGGCACACCGTACTCCTGGCAACTGTTTCTCATAGCTTTCTATTCGCAGTGGCTGTGGGCTCGCAAAACATGGTGTCTGTGGACCTGCTGGAGGTGAGGCACAGCGAAGGGAGAGCAGAGGACTGAAGCAGGCCATTTCATTCTGTAAATTAAAATCTAATAAAAATGGACAAAATCTCTAATTGTGTTTTGCACAGGCTTTTTTTCATGACCATAGTCAATAGTATGAGAATAAAGTTGATCCTAGAATAAACCTGGATTATCACATATGTTTGGTTTGTTTGATAAATGAATCATCAACCCCTTGATAATCCCAGCAGTACACTTAGATTTGTGCAGTACTGCAAACAAAATGGGAAGTTCAATGTTTATTTGGATAAATGCCCATTAATTTTTTTTCCTTTTCTCCTCCTTCAAAGACTTCTCCAGCCAGCTCTTAGAAAACCAAAGCATTTTTTTCTTTTTTTCCTTCATACACAGTTCAATGCATTTGCTAATATATGGCTGCTAGAGCTGAGTTAATTTTAAACAGAAAGCACCATAATGATGTAGGTCATTCGGTCACCCACAAAGATCATCTCCACTGGCTCAGCTACATCTTGTACATGCTGATGAGAGCTCCATATCACGTACTGGCTGAGATCCTCTGGCACCACAGAGCTCTGAGACAGCAAAGGAGCCCCACTCTCTGGCTTTGTTAGTAATTAAAAGCAGTGTATATGTTTGAGGCTAGGAGCGAGGCACTCCAGCCTGGACCAAGCTGCTGTTACGGCTTGGTGCGACATCATCCAAAAGGCAAGATGGTGCAAGGCAAGAGCCAGACACCCAGCGCAGGGGCTTTTTGGGTGGGGATGGATGTGCAGGGAGGCTCAGGCAGGGCGGCYGGAGGGGAAGCAGGAGGGAATTGCGATTGCCGGTGCTGCAGGCAGCAGTGAGGTGCAGAAAGCCTTGCTCGGCTGCAAGGGAAATCAGGACAGCCACAGCCACATTTGAGACTGATCCTGACACCTCGTTTCTGATGCAGAGAGGCTGAGCCATTGCCCTGTCTATCGCTGCTAAGTCAAGTGTAGCTAATTCTCCTGCAGCAGCAAAACTCAGAGAGGAAAAAACCCCAGTGGGCTCATTTGCGGTTGCAACAAGATTGCAAAGGTTGAGGGAGAATTTGGGGGCCCTGGATGCTCTGTTCCCCCTCGTCACGYGCCGGGCTGTAGCCTTGCAACAAACACTATCTGCCTGAAACAGAAACACAGATGATTGCTGTGAGATTCTTTGAAGGGAAGAAGAGTTAAGATAATTATATTTTTTTCGCAGCCTTTCAACAGTTCCTCTGTAATCACGGGAATTGCTTAACCACACACCGACTTGCTTTGCAAAAGTATCGCTGCTATCTGACACCCCTGAAAGCTGTTACGGCAGTGTTCAAGGGGGCAGGCAAAACATTTCAAGCTGGTGGCTGAGTGCGGCTCCCTGATGTGGGGATGCTGAGCCACCACAATACCGAAGCCAGCAGGAGGGAGACAGGGAGAGAACCTGGGTCCAGCTGTGCTCACTGTCCCTGCAAAGGTCTCCCTCGCAGGCCCTGGGGCAGCGCCGTGCACCCACTGTGATAGGAGGGTGTGCAGACCAAAGATGCGTCCCCTACATAGCCTGTCATCCCACGAGTCAAGAGCCAGAAGTCCCTTCTGCCATCCATCGCCACCACCCTGCGATGGCACTAGCAAAGCATGGGAAGGCTCCGGTGAGAAAAGCAAGGGAGTAAATAGCCTCGGGAAGGTAAAGGACTGAAGTACCCGCTGTACCGAAGGCTTTTATCTCTACCAAGAAGCACAAGCGTTTCTCAGTAGCTTCTGCAGTAGTTGAAATAGCTCCTGAAATACTTCCTGCAGTAGCCTGAATAGTTTGTGCAATAGTGGCAGCAGCACAGCAGGGCAGGGGAGCAGCTGGGAGAAACATCTCCTTTGCACTCACATCCCGACTGGAGAAGCGCAGGCAGGTTTGCTGTGTAGTCTCCCCACTCAACCAAATCCCTTTATATGATGCCACGGAGACTCCTCGGTCCCATAATGACCCCAGAGCACCAGCTTCAGCTTGGCTGGGCTCTGCCATCCTGCCTCAAAACCACCAGCTAATCTCAGTGCCCTGGTACCACCTTTACAGTGGCCCCTGCCTCACTCTGCRGATGGTCCCCTGGAAGTGAGTAGGACAACCTGGATTTCCAGGGGAAGTTGAAGGGTTGTCTCCTGTCCCACGTTACACGACACATGAATACATGGCCAGAGGAGCATACAGGTATCTGGAGGATGACTGACTGCCCCATCGTGATAGAGGGCTGTCCTGCCATCAGATGACTCCTATGAGGGAAGCACCATTTCTACCTTTTTATTTTGTTTCTTAAGCAATTACCCTTTTGGAGGTGAATATTTCAATCTGCATCTTTCCGTAATAGAATTGAATTTGCAGTTTGATGGCGGCTATAGATCAATACATAACTTCCTTGAAAGCAGCAAGAGATTGCTTGTGAAAGGTAACAAGATTAGTTAAGAAGTTAAATACCATTACATCTGGAATTGTGGCAAATCATTTGTGCCATGGTCTCTTGATTAGCCTTATTGCTCAAACTGCCACAATCCATAGCCGAGTTCTCTTTGCATCGTCTATTACGGCAGGTCTCCCTCCACTGGCACAGTGGGACTGTCCTCCCTCTCAGCCCTGYCTTGAGGAAGCCTGCCAAGGAGTTGGTGAAACCCTGGCACAGGTTGCCCAGAGAGGTGGTGGATGCCCCATCCCTGGAAACATTCAAGGTCAGGTTGGACGGGGCTCTGAGCAACCTAATCCAGTTGAAGATGTCCCTGCTCATTGCAGCGGGGGGTTGGACTAGATGGCCTTTAAAGGTCCCTTCCAACCCAAACCATTCTGTGATTCTATGATTCTAAGTTGCCATGTCTGCTCCTCTTCTTGAGCAGAGGGAACATGCTCTCCATGCCCTGCCCTGCTGGTACACAACACTCTTCTAGATGGGTTCAGAGCAGTTTGTGGTCCACGTGGAGTTTCTTCTGCCAGTGATAGTGAATATGCCTAAGGTCTCTTTACTAGCACTAATGCCAGATTTTGTTTGAACTGAGCTTGTTCTTTCAAACATTTCTCCTAACATTAAGAAATAAAGCAGAKAAAAAGGATAAAGGGGATGCCAGGCTGACCCCATCTCTCCTGAAGTCAACACAACTAATTCCATCAGCTTCCTTGGGCTCTCCAGGTTTCCCAGAAGTTATGTTGAAATATCTTTACGTGACTTAGGAACCTATATCCTTCTGTTCAGTAGCTGACAGTGAGGCACCTACATCTCACTGGGTTTGGTGGTACTTTAGTGGTGTCTGTACTCCCTTTGGAAAATGTGATACGGACTTTGTTTAAACATGTTCCTGTATGTGGCAACTTCTCCCTGGCTCTTTGTTTGTTGTCTCTCTCTGTTTTCTCTGCTGTTTCCCAATAGCARTTTGGGTTTCTCTTTTCAGCCAACAAAATCTTGTGCTGCGCGGCACGCAGCTGGCAGGGAGGCTGGTCACCCCACTGCGGCTTTCCAGCAGCCAGRTCATCTTATCCGTGATCACCAGTGGCTCTGACCCAGGGATTTGTCCCCCCGTGGAAAGGTAGAGCCACTTCTGGCTTACAGCCCACAGTGAGCAGCTTTCTCCATTATAAACCACTCAGGGGGCATGTGAGTGAGCTGGCAGGGCAAGGAGACAGCGTGATGGATAACCGAGCAGCAGCGAGATCACACCATTAGTGATCTCAGGCTCTTTTGACATGGTGAGCTGACATCTCCATAAATACTGCTCGGGCTAATGCCCAGGGCTCTGTATTTCCCACACACAGGAACCAGACCTGCAAATGCTTTTAGGCTAAAGTCATTGAATGCTTGTGGGTTTGCTGGAGCCAAAGAGCCCTTGARTTCTGCCTAAAATTTCAGAGGTCAGTAAGTGGAAGCTCTGAGAGAGGTCAAGTTAAAAAAGAAAAAAAGAAAAAAAACCAACCCAAATTATTCAAGAGCTGCTTCTGTTCCACAGCTGTGACATGCAACTGGTACATGGGTTGCTGTGTAATACAAAACCCTATGTTGCAGAGGAGCAAAACCACAAGGAGGTGGTTTTGGGGACTGACATTGCCAGGTTGCTCTGGAGCCTGGGATGAGATTCTGCTTCTCAGAATGGCTGGCAATCCCCTGTTCCAGGCACTCAGGCTAATTTTCTGAGGTCTTTGGTTCACTGGTTAAATTAGCAGGTTTAGGAAACTGCACAAAACCAGAAATCTGGCCCAGGAGGCAGTTTTTATTTCATTCTGTTATGAAAAATGAAGTCTATGTTTTTTCCCCAAAACTGAGTATTTGAGGCTGTGTTGCTTTGATGTTAGTATAAAATAATTGTAAACCTGTTTCCCGTTACACTGATAGTGTTGAAACAAAGCGCTTCTCTGCTGCTGAACCAAATGTTTTCTCTCTCACAGAAAAGCCTGGCAGCTGATGCAATCCCACTTTCAGTTTAGCTTTTGAGGGCTCAGAAGAGGAGGGTCAATGTTCAGGGA
This sequence comes from Phoebastria nigripes, assembly GCA_035582835.1. NCBI lineage: Eukaryota > Metazoa > Chordata > Aves > Procellariiformes > Diomedeidae > Phoebastria > Phoebastria nigripes. The sequence goes on along the minus strand of JAYKAV010001445.1, from coordinate 706,621 downwards.
GAGACGTGGGACCATGCCTGGCTGAGTTGAGCCAGGCAGTGCAATAATGGGTAAATCGCGTCCATSAGAGCAAGGAGAGCCCCCCATGACTCTTTGCAAGCTTTCCACAAATTATGGACACAAAACTCATGCTAAGGCTCATGACATCTGCAGTTATTGTAAATAACCTGAAAAAAGCCAAAATCACACGGGACAAATCCCCAGCCACTTTTTAAACCCGTTTTCGGGCATCTGTGTAACAACCTGCTTTTGACATGCGCCACCGGTGACATTCCCCACCAACTTCAGAGCAGGCTGGAACTGTTCAGTGGCTTTAATATTCAGGTATTTAATGAGATGGCCAATTAAGCTGAACCATAGCCATTTGTGCTGCCATTTATTACAGAAACCCAAGGGAGTTAAGGGACTGACTCATTAGGATTTCAACATATAGATCCTTAGTGTTTTTAAAAAATAAAAAAAAGAGAAAACTTAATTTCTTTACACTGTTCTGATGGAGAACAGAGGATTAAAAAGGGTAGAACAGGAAGGTTGAGTGTAGTGCAGCATTTCATGCAGAGCAAAGGAGGTGAGACAGGGACTGTTTCACAGGCGAGGACATGCAAGACGTGTGAAAATTTTGGCCTCTGCAATTTGCATCTCCCTAGACAGAGCCAGATGCCATTTCAAGTTTCAAAGAAAAGTTAACAGGATCAAAACTCGCTTTGCTGAATCTCAGCTGGTTTGGAAATGTGCCCACAAACTTGAAAACAAGCTGGCGTCACAGGGGCTCATGCTGTGCAATGCAAGCTTTGCATAGCTATAGCAAATGCAGTGTCAGGTTGGAAATATGGTGGCTTTGCCCTTTTTTTAGSGGGGTAGCAATGAACGCTGAGCACGGTGGGACTGTGCAGTCCTTTCTGCCCCGTGCAAACAAAGTACAAGTTGGCTGAGGGCCAATATATATTTTATATCTATCTATATCTATATTCTGGCTGCTTTCTCATGCCAAAATATGCCCTGGGCAGCGGGAGGGGAGGACAGCCCCTGGCTTTGCTCGCTGGCACTATGCCTCTGCTCCCACAGCATTTGGGATGTTTAGGGCACGATGTGCTGTGCAGGTGAAGGTCTTGTCTCTCACCTGCATAAATCAAAGCTGCTACTTGGAGCTTGCACTAAAATAACTCCACTGATGGGAGAACGTGATCTGAACAATTTTGAGAAAGACCATCAGCCGGATTGTCTTGGTGGATTGCTTTCGGGTGTGCAAGGTACCAGACCTGGCTATGCAACTTGCATCTCTTGTGTGGTTGTCTAGTTATTCAGCTTTTTATTTCACATGTTGTTTTTTCCTAGTTTTTTTTTTTTTTTTTCCTCTGTTCTCTTACAAAGCTGAGAACTTCTAGTGGTTTTGATGTTTTTTTAGGTGAAGCGATAAACATTTTCTGTAAAATTACCTATCTGGGTTTAGAGAAAGTTATTTCAAATGCAGCAGCAGCTAAGGAAGCAAAATGTGTTCCATGATATTTCTGACATTTCTAACCCAACTAGAACTTAATCTGGCTACTGCCATAAAAGAGAATAAAAAATGTTTCTTATAAACACATTAGCTACAAAAGGAGGGCTAAGGAGAATCTCTTTATTGTATGTGGGGGAAACATAGTGACAAAGGACGAGGAAAAGGCTGAGGTACTTAATGCCTTCTTTGCCTCAGTCTTTAATAGTCAGACCAGTTGTTCTGGGGGTACCCAGCCCCCTGAGCTGGAAGACGGGGATGGGGAGCGGAATGAAGCCCCCATAATCCAAGGGGAAATGGTTAGCGACCTGCTACACCACTTAGACACACACAAGTCTATGGGGCCGGATGGGATCCACCCAAGGGTACGGAGGGAGCTGGTGGAAGTGCTCACCAAGACACTTTCCATCCTTTATCAGCAGTCCTGGCTAACGGGGGAGGTCCCAGTTGRCAGGTGGTTAGCAAATGTGACGCCCCTCTACAAGAAGGGCCGGAAGGAGGATCCGGGGAACTATAGGCCTGTCAGCCTGACCTCGSTGCTGGGGAAGGTTATGGAGCAGATCATCTTGAGTGCCATCACGCGGCACGTACAGCACAACCAGGTGATCAGGCCCAGTCACCATGGGTTTATGAAAGGCTTGACTAACCTGATCTCCTTCTAGGACAAGTGGATGAGGGAAAGGCTGTGGCTGTTGTCTACCTAGACTTCAGTAAAGCCTTTGACACCATTCCCACAGCATTCTCCTTGCTGCTCATGGCTTGGACGGGCGTACTCTTGGCTGGGTAAAAAACCGGCTGGCTGGCCAGCCCCAAGGAGTTGTGGTGAATGGAGTTCAATCCAGTTGGCGGCTGGTCACAAGTGGTGTTCCCCAGAGCTCAGTGTTGGGGCCAGTTCTGTTTAATCTCTTTATCAATGATCTGGACGAGGGGATCGAGTGCACCCTCAGTCATTTTACAGATGACACCAAGTTGGGTGGGAGTGTTGATGTGCTTGAGGGTAGGAAGGTTCTGCAGAGGGATCTGGACAGGCTGGATCGATGGGCTGAGGCCAACTGTATGAGGTTCAACAAGGCTCAGTGCCAGGTCCTGCACTCGGGTCACAACAACCCCATGCAACGCTACAGGCTTGGGGAAGAGTGGCTGGAAAGCTGCCCGGCAGAAAAGGACCTGGGGGTGTTGGTCGACAGCCGGCTGAATATGAGCCGTCAGTGTGCCCAGGTGGCCAAGAAGGCCAACAGCATCCTGGCTTGTATCAGAAATAGTGTGGCCAGCAGGAGTAGGGAAGTGATCGTCCCCCTGTAATCGGCACTGGTGAGGCCGCACCTCGAATACTGTGTTCAGTTTTGGGCCCCTCACTACAAGAAGGACATGGAGGTGCTGAAGTGTGTCCAGAGAAGGGCAACGAAGCTGGTGAAGGGTCTGGAGAACAAGTCTGATGAGGGGCGGCTGAGGGAACTGGGGTTGTTTAGCCTGGGGAAAAGGAGGCTGAGGGGAGACCTTATCACACTCTACAAGTCCCTGAAAGGAGATTGTAGCGAGGTGGGGGTCGGTCTCTTCTCCCAAGTAACAAGCAATAGGACAAGAGGAAACGGCCTCAAGTTGGGCCAGGGAAGGTTTAGATTGGATATTGGGAAAAATTTCTTCACGGAAAGGGTTGTCAAGCATTGGAACAGGCTGCCCAGGGAAGTGGTTGAGTCCCCATCCCTGGAGGTATTTAAAAGACGTGTAGATGTGGTGCTTGGGGACATGGTTTAATGGTGGACTTGGCAGTGCTAGGTTAACGGTTGGACTTGATGTTCTTAAAAGTCTTTTCCAACCTAAACGATTCCATGATTCTATGGTGAACAGGACTGTACTGATGTGCCACGTGTACCCTGCCAGGTTCACTGTCGAGTCTATGAAAACAAATGCTGATTGGGTCACTGCGATAGGAAGACCAACAAGGAATGTTGATTTGACTTCAGCCCTCCAACCAAAGCTAAAAACCCTGCAAACTGTGAAAGTTAACTTCAAATTTTGCCGTGCAGGTCTATATCACTGCGTACATTCGACCGTGCTTTCATGGGTGTCGTGCGAGCACCACCAATTTCATGTGTGATTGATTTTTGGAAGTGTGTTGAACAGAATCCATTTTCAGAGCTCATTTATTCATGATGAGGTTCATGTCACAAAATGCCAATAATCTGTTTTGAATTATAAAGGCTAAATCTCCCAGTACACTTGTTACTCCAGGTAGAACAGACCTCAGTGAGAGCACCTCGCTGAGTTTTTCCCTCCCAGACATTGTTTTCCTCCCTCCTAACCCAGTAAATCATCTGTTGTGATCTTAAACCGCTTCCTGGGCTTAGAGTTATAATCTTTTATTGACTGAAGAACTACTAACGGTTCTAAGGACAGTAATAAATATGTGCTTTCTGGATTGGCTCTAATTTATTGCAGAAAGTATAAACCTCAGGTCACCAACAAAATCTCAAATCTGTGTGCAGTTATTGGGGTTTTTTATATTAATACTCCAAAATATTAATTTGGGCAGGCTATGGTTGTGGGGACAGAAATGACTCCTGTTCAATTACAAGTAAAAATATATTTTGAAAATGTACAATATAATACAATTAAGTTATTACTATTTAAATATAATTCAAAGTCCAGCTGTGTGCATTCAGGCTATTATGCTGCCAGTGCCCATAGCTGGCTCCTCTGCAGGTGGTTGCTCAGAACGATGCAATCCAGCTCACTTCCCCATAGTTGTATTGACACGATATCTTAAATAATCTAAATGCTTAAGTACTCTAAGCCTAAATTAAATAATCAGTTTAAAATAATCTACAATTAACTATTTTTACCTATTCTATTTATACTAATAAGACTTTAAAAAAAATTTCAAAAACCCCCTACCTATAGAAAAAGAGAGAGGTCCGTTTCAGCACATACACGCAATGTTTCCTACCCTCCTGCCCTCCATTGTTAAGCAAAAGCAGTGGCAGTAAAATTCATGATTAGATGTATATAAGAAAGTTTGATTAGGAGAGTGAGAAAAGCTCGGAAGTTATTTACAACTACATATGTGTTACACGCATGGTACTGCTGTTTCAGGCTTTTTGATTTCTTTCTCAGCATCAGCTCTAAACATCAGTTCATCCAAAGTCATTTCCATCTGCAAAGACCAAATTGAGAAGTTCCCCAAAACACTATATTTGTGTGTGTGTGTGCATGCATGCACAGCTTCAAAACTGTAACATTGCCTCAGGACCTCTACAGTCTCTGCAAACGATGCAGAAAAATTTCCAGAGGTCCCTAAGCAAGGTCAGATCTCCCCAAGCGGCAATGTGGAGACAGTTTTATCAGACTAATGGGCCAGATGCTTCTGTGGAAGGAAGGAAGAAACCCCTTGGGGAATATTGATGGAATAAGTACCCCACAGGTGTTTTTTCCATGGTTTTCCTTTGTTTTTTCCAGATCTCTTCATTCCTTTCAGGCTGTCTCATAAAGACACTGTGCAGCCCCACCTGCAAAGCGTTCCTGACGTGGATGATGTGGCTGCTGGAGAAGGTCTCCTGCCGCTGCGCTCTCCCGCTGCTGGCAGGAGTGAGTGATGTGGCATTATTTCCCCATCTTCTGGAAAATAAGATTTATCTCTGGGCAGAAGCACAGATCTGAGTTCTGTCTTCCCAGGGCATTTCAGAAGGCATCAGATAATGTTAAATCTCAGGGCTATTTAAGCAAATACCAGAGAAATAATTGCTGGCAATTCCCTGACAGCTTGCAGTAAGCTTCCCATGAAGTTCTGCAGTAAAACAAACAGCTGATGCACAGAAAACATGACAAAACCACTGTATTTATGATGCCATTTTTTTTTTCTTTCTTGCTTTTACTTATATTTAAATGTAATGAATAAATGCATTTAAATAAGATTTCCAGTATAACACTGGATGTTATGAGCTGATGTCTCAGCTTATTTACTTATTTATTTTAGCATGAACCTGCTGTACAGGTGAGGTTGCCTGCTCCTGCCAGGGATGGGGAAAAAAGATAGCTCAGCCCTTTCCAAACCTTATCAACAAATAGTCTCAGATGTTTCCAGCTGGTGACACACCTGTGGATTGGAAAAGTCTGTTGCTCATGAGACTAAAATCCAGTACAGAGTGAGGGCTGGGACTGTCTACAATCAGCCAGAGAAATGCATTGTGTTACACAGAAAAATGTGGTAATAAATCTAATAATAAAATATTCTCAAGAGCACCCAACAGACAGCTTTGTCCCCCAAAATCTTCCTGCCCCGTGGCCGGGAGAGCGGCCGGGTTCTGGGCTCTGGGCTCTGGCTGCACTGCCTGCTTGCTTCAGCTGTAGCAGCACTAAAATTAGCTCTGCAATAAACCCTGCTCCAGCCGGGATTTTAAATGTCATTCACCAAGCGCTCTGACCCTTGTGCATACCTGAGCTCTCTGTCTAGCGTGGATGCAGTTATTTAGGTAAAGCTGGCTGTATCCACCTGTGCAGCAATATTTACTTACAAATGTCACTAACAACTTGTTAAGAGTTTTTAGTCATGTATATAAGAAACGCCAGCAGCCTCGTCAGGTCTCTATTGCACAGCTCAAGAATAAAATCTACAATCAACTGAAACCCATGGAATATGAAAACCTAGCAAAAAGCAGCATCACCCTTTTCTGAAGCCCACAAAAGAGTTTGCATTATCCTCCTTACCAGGAGGACGCAAAATGGGTCCTGTAGGTGAACTTCAGCCCACGAAGCTTGAACATTCACACCCCAGTGTTCAAACAGAAGCAGCCCGGAGCGAACGGGAGCCCTGGCAGGGCAGGGAGCTTCCCAAGTGTTGTGTTACACACGACAATACATGGAGACATCTCTCTTCTGCATGGAGAGATGCTTATGGGGATAAGAAAAGTAGTTATGGCATTATTATTCTCTAATTAGTGGGAAAGCGACTAACATTGCTGTCAGAAAGGACATGGCACAGATATAAAGGTGTATGCTCAGCACTGCGGCTACTGTAGAAAAGGTCTTATTTTTAAAAAAAAGAATCTGAAACCGAGAATCAAAAGGAGGAGAAACACATCCATTTGAGAGACGAGACCTGTGGCGTGCCAGAGAAGGGACACCCACAATTAGGATTTTAGTGGATGCAAAGCTGTTTCACATAGCTGCAATTTAAAAGGAGCCCCGAAAAGGCATGCCAGGTCTGGAGGCCCCTCCGGAGCCGCTCTGCTCTGCTCCACTGCAAGATTGGGATTTTCCCTTCCAAAAGAGAAAACTTTTTGAAACCTGGGTCGTGCCCCGCCTTGTCCCCGGACTGCCCCTGCCTTGGCAGGACACGCTCCCCAGTGCAGCTCCCCACCAGTGCAGGTACCTGGCCCCGTGCTCTGGACTCTGGCATGGACCCACCTCTGTCTGGGCTTTGCGTTTCCAGCCCCTTCCCTCACTTCTTCAGTGCAAATTGAATACTGGGGGCTTTGCATGGAAAGCAACATTTAGTATTCAATCTTCACGTGGGGTTTTCCTTCCTATCACACCTTACAAGACCGCAGGGAGGCTGGCTGTACTGCAGCTGCCAGCTCTAGGGTTAGATTTCTGTGCAGGAAAAGGGGAAAAAAAAGTACTGATGGGATAGTAAATTACCTTTCTATGTTTAAAGTAATGATGCTATCTTCCCTTCTGTGTTATAATTTATAGCATGCTTATATTTTTAAAATTTCTTTTCCAGTCTGACCATGCTTCATGTGTTTCATATCATCACAAGTACCCACTGGACCACATGTCTGTGGGATCTGTGGTTTGCGAGACATCACTGTCTTCCTGCAGAGACATCCCGTTGTGCCTAACCAGTGCTGGTGGAAGACTGAGCCATCAGGTGCTTAGACCAAGCACAYGTACACACTTCCTCTCCGCCGCCAGTTTTAGGGTTCACTGCATCACATCCTAATTTGGAAACCACGATGAAGACACCTCTGAGACTGCACACTCATGAAACCACTGATGAAAACCCTCTGTAGATAGTTTCCTCTGCAAAGGATGTCAGTCGTAGAGCAGTGGAGCCCATGCATCTTCCAGCACACAGTACGTGGAGCAAGTGGATGCTATTGAAGCCCAGTGATGTAACCCATGACTCAAGTGAAATGCATTTTCGGTTAATCAGGGTATGTTTGAAAGGAAGCATTGCTCATTAATTTCTCCAGGGGGGAGCTGGCAATTTTAAACCTCTTTTTTGTTCTTTTTGAAGTGTCAGACAACATTTTTGGCCAGTCCCAAGGTGTAACCAGGGCAGGAAAAGTTTTATCAAGTGTTCCCTTTATTTCTCGTAGCTTGGATCCAAAATCCCCGGCTAGCAACTTATTTCTAAAGCACAACAATGATCTGCTGCTTCCAAGCCACGCCGGGGAGATGAACGTATGAAAGTATCATTGCTGCCGTAACAGCTGGACTCTATCAGCCSCCTAAGGAAAGACAAAGGGGCCATCTCAGGGTTTAAGAAATACATATATTTCCTTTCATTATGAATTGTATCAGAGTGCACCAGGAGCCTTTACGATGCAGAAAGTCACTTCTGTACTTYTTTCATTCTGAAAAGAAAAGCTCCAGCTTCACAGCTGCCTTGCTGCGAGGGTGTGAATGGGCACGGGAGATGTGTCCCACCAAGCCCTCCAAACTGAGAAATACGGAGGGATGCTTTTGTTACTGTTTGTTCTCTTCTCAGTCACCAGGATAGCAATTTAACTGAACTTCCCCAGGAGGGGTTAAGGATGTACCTTGTATTTGACCAGGCAAGCTCGAATGGAGGCAGGCACTGTTTCTGCTTTCATGTTACCTTTTTTTTTTCCCCAAAAACTTTATTTTTTATTATTGTTCCAGCTCCCAGACCTGAAAAAACCCACAGAATGAGATTTCAATATGCACTTCTAAAACTCCCCAGCAGCCAGTAACCCGAGTTTAATCTGGAAAATTACTACTCTAGGAACTGAAACAGAATTAAGGCAAGACACAGGAACCTTTAGACAAGAGGACTTTAAAAGGTCATCTCTCAGAACCAGGACTGCAGATTGGGATCCAGCTGCCAGGAGAACAGAGAGAAACAGTCCCATTGGTATGTACAGGCTTTTTATAATCACAGTCTGAGCACCAGGTAAAACAAAAACAGAAGCAAAGGTTATAAAAAAAAAAAAAAACAGGAAAGCAGGTCCACAAAATAAACCGTCAGATGGGATGGCTGGTTTGGGATAACCATCCTCAGCAGTGGAAACTTGCACCATCTTCAGGCATCTGCTCTGTTGCATGCTTGGTTCCAGACCAAGGGCTGAAGCTGCCCTTCTCAATATTTAAGAGTTGCTTATTGATATTTTAAATACTCCTAAAAAAACAGGTAATGAAATTTAACCCTGACCTTTCTTTATTTTTGGTGATCCTACCATCTTAGAGAAGAAAAGAAAGAAAAAAGCCAGRCATGCACATTTGCATGTGCAATTATGCCCCCTAATTTGCTGCTGTAATTATGATGAGAGCACATTAAAATCATGTAATTGCATGCGTAATGGATAATTAGGCATGTGTGTGGATACAATCTGACAGCTTGCACATTTAGCTGTGGCAGTAGTGTAAATATTTTGCACAAAAGTTTCCATAGGCTTAACTAGTTTTGCTAGTGCAAGTGTCCTTGGTGTCCTACATGACACCACTGTATAGACAGCAGCTATTGCATATATATTCCTTCACAAGGAAGTGGAGCGCTACATTTTCCCCATGCAAAAGCCTACCTCTGTGGAAGGAAGGCCAATAATTTTGTCTCTTCTTGGAAATAGTGTGGCTAAAGTGAATTATGGTGGATGTGTTCATTCAGCTGTGGGCAGCGCAGGGCAATCTCTGGCCGTTGTCATCACATGGAGGTAAGTGCTAGCAAATACCAATATTAAAAGGTTATTTACTAGCATGAAACATGATTGTAGAGCCTGTTTCTCTGGTTTATTTATTCTGGAGGATTATCAAGTCTGCATTATCTGTTGTTTATCTGTAATTAGGCCAAAGCAAGGTTTGCTTCATTCATGTTCTTGTTCCACCCATTTTTCAAAGTGTCACCTTAAATCTTCTGTAATTATTGAGTACTTCACAGATCAAGTCAGTTTTGAAACCCATTAAAAATCCAATTAATGCAAAACTTGAGAATTCCTTTCTTGCTGTGGGACTGCCTCAAGCCCTAGCTTTGCTTGCATGTGAAGTGTTTTTGCCTTTGACTTCATGTACTGCAAGGATCACTTGTTTATTGAATGGCTCGTCAGCTCCTGCTGCGTAACTGTGATACTAATTGGTTGCTTGAATTTCATGAGCTTTCTAAGCAAAGATGTGGGATGTTCTAGTTCAGCCAAGTTTGATAAACTTTTAACTTATTTCATATCTATCTGCTTCTGTCTCTGGCAGTCATGCTGCCGAGCAAGGTCTCCAATGGCCATACACACAGACCTGGCTCACTCCCCTGTTACTCACAGAAAACTCTGGTCCCAGTGAAATTCATCTTCCCACTTCAACGCCATCATGGCTGGGTGGCATCTCTCTATCCAAAGGCCCCAGAGACCGTTTCTCACAGCACTAAGCAAAGCAAGTGCAGAGCTTTCTGACCAACCCATGACTTCAGTGTTCACGATCTGAGAGCTGGCTCCTCTCCTCAGTTGCTTTCCCTACCTCTCTGACCTGTCCAGGAGCAGCAAGCTCACCTTATCCCCTCTCCAGCTCTCTGTTCAACCTTCACTCCTGTCTTGGCCACCACCTTGAAACACAAAAATTCAGTTGTCCCTACCTCTCCAGAAAGTTTTACCCTTGCTCTGGCCAAAACTCTGAGGCTCATAGCCAGCTTATTTCCAGGAGACCACAATCAGCAGGGTTCAAAATAAATATCTGGTCCCTCCTAGCACTTGGGACCAGCCCCTTGCAACTCCCGCTCCCCAGCTGAAAGGGAATTTTGAAGGTAAATTTGGCTTATCACCTGTTCAGTCTGACCCTGCTCTGAGAAGGGTATGGATAGCTTTTCTCTGCAGTGAAGGTAACACTACCTCTGATGCACTTGGTAGACATTACAGGGAGCTTCTTCACAGCCAGACTGAGCAACCACCACAGTCTTAGCTGTGACTGAGCTGCCTTTACTCATCAGAGTAAGGCAATAAATGGCTTTGGGAAGTCTTAGTCTCTTCTGCAGCTACATTGAGGGYAAAGCCAATTAGCCCTTAGAGAATGACTCAAACAACCTGAACCTGCTCATTAGCTTTGTCATTGTCATGAACAGAGCAGGTCACAGCGCTATTGTGAGGGTAGGCTGACCCCCCCTCACTGCTCCACGAGCTCCCAGGGACCAGATGAGTTGGTTACTGCAGACAGAGACGTGGCACAATAGCTTGTCTCAATTCTCTAATCAAACTTTGCAGAGTGCAAAGATTTCGAGGGAAATAAAACGTATGAACCCAAACAGAAGACACAATGAAAAGGCAGAATTATGAAGGTTGTAGAATGAGCTGTTTAATCACTTGGTATTGCTGTGATTTTTGAAATGCCATCTATAGCAAGTAATTTTGTCACTACACTTCTCATCATCACTTGAAATAACCTACTTTATAGAACAACGAGATTAATTAATCTCATTAGTTCAGATTTGCTGGAAGACCCTAATGAATTTTCATCTAGGATTTATGTCTTCCTCATCCTAAGAGCCAGTGAAAGGATCGGGAATATGGGAAATTTCCTCAGCGGGCACTTGGTGTCCCCTCTTTCCTGACAGTAGATGGCTTTTCTGTGAAAATGTTAGCTCTGTTATTACTAAGGGGGTCTCAGTCCCTGCATTCATGTCCCAGGGTGGCATGACCCCCTGGGCCACCCTGATGGTGAACAGGACCAATTTGCATCAGGAGAGATTCAGTAGTAGTGAGAAACCATGAGAAGCCTTTAAGAGAGGACCATCTGGTCCATGAGACAGAAGAAATGACAGAAGCGAGCAGAGAGGAGCACGGGAGGACCATCAGGAGTTCCTCTGACCTCCAAAAATAYGTGGCACCACTTTACTGCTGGAAGCACAACAGCAACAGTCTGTGATGACGCCATCTCTGAGATGAGATTACTGGAACAGGTCTGCATCTCCAACATCTGCCAGCAGCCTTACCTGATGAGAGTCTGATCCTGCATGTGGCGGTGCTCAACCTTCTGCCGTGGGAGGTTGCAGCCCAGCCACTGCATCCCGTTGGACTTCCCCGCGCCTGCCAGCACCGTGCCAGCCAGCTACAGGATGTGCTTCTTCATGGCACCTGGATCCAGAGTGAATGACTCACAAAACTTTAGCAAAAACAGGAGTGAAGGCCCTTAGGGATGGAACGGGCAGATGGGAAAAAGCGGCAGGAAAAACTCTGAGCATCTGGCTGTGGTTTTGCATCTGTCATAGGAGGTTTGTCACCTTTCAGAGAGACATGTCTTAAACAGTTTTCCATAGGACTCATCAGCTGCCTTTCAGTTGATGCAACAATTAGTGCCCGAGTCCTGGCACTTCACGTTTATCTTGTGACGTTTCCTTGCGTTCGAGCAGTGCTGGAGCGAGCTGCATTGCAGAGGTTTCACATGTTGGGGCACCGTCTAAAGGGCAACCATTATTGCACATAAATATTCCAAAGGAATCTATATTTACACAATGGAAGAAGAGGAAAACACAGCCTCCTTGCAGAACTTGCTGGACTTTGCACACTTGTTTAAAAAAAGCTTCTTTTACCAGTATTGAATTAAAGCATCTCTTTAGCAGCCTCAGCGAAGGGGTTTCTTTTCTCATGCTCTGTGACTGGCATTACATTGTATTTAACATTCGCATTCTCTTGTTCAGACTCATACCTCTGAATGACCTCAGCCCATGGAGGGGAACATAGCAGTCAACCTTGGGTGAAGGTGAGTAAATTAGAGTGAAGGGAGAAGTGAGAAGCTTTCAGGGGAAATAGCTAGAACTCCCAGGTTGGATTATCACTTTACCTGGGATCAGACATCGTCAATTTGTCAAGAACTGGGAAGTTAACAATAGTGAATTGATCCCTCAGAGGATTAGTTTAATCCCACTGTGATAATCAATATAATAAGCATTTATTAGCTTTCTGTTCAAGCTGATGCCTCTCTCCAGAAGAGCACAAAAATCTCAAACAGCAAAGCAGCCTGCTGATCACCACCACCGGCAGCAGGTGCTGGGAGAGGAGGAGGAGAGCGGGACAAGGCAAGGAAGGGAGCTCACCAGGAGCACACAGAAGGACTCATTCTGTTCTGTAACCCTGACCTGTCCCAAAAAAAGGTTTTATTTTGGGAGGCAGGGGTGAAGTCACACATAGACACCCCCTCCCTGCCCAAAATCAAGTCAGAAAGAACATATTTCTAGGAGAAATGTAATTTTTAAAAAATTGCTGCCTTTGTTAGCATAGACGATATTGTCTGGGGTCAGGTCCATGTGTTTTGTGTCACAGCAAAGTTACTGAACTGGCTCAAGCTCACAGGCCATCCGCTGAGGTCCTAATTGGTAAAAATCCTTTACTCATTTCATCCCATTTCCTCCTGTTTAGCTTTTCCCAGGGCTTTGGTCCTGCAGCTGTACATAAACTTTCCACTGATGTTCCTACCCAAAGAGGCACTGAAAGGCTGGCAAGGAACATTTCTTTCCTTATTCTTGGCACTCAGCAATATCAGCCCAAATTCACTCTTGGACCACACCTTGGAGTTGGRTTTCATTAGATTTGTAACGAGGTTTGGATACATGGGCTCAGAAAATGCATCTTCCTTCTTTCCCTATCAGCTTCACCTGAACAGCTTTAAAAAACTATGCAATTTCAAAGGAAAGCCACACGTGTTATTTTTTGTGATGCAAAAGGATAAAGTCCTAGAATATAAAATCGGAAATGCAGTTACACCGAGAAAGTGTAGAAATGAGTGAATGCAAACTTAAACTATTCCTGACATCAGCCTTGCTTTTAAAAGTCACTTAATGTCCTCCTGGGGCAGTCTCTTAATCACAGTAGGCTAATAGGCAGTTCAGAAATAGGTCCCATCACAGATGTTGCCTTTCAGAAGAGTCCTAGTTTTCAGGTCCTCCCTGTCCCATGGTTTATACCAGAAGGATGCATACAGGTTTTCAGAGCAGCACTTGGGACCCAGCACTCATTCCAGTGAACTAATTAATTTAATCAGAGCTCTCACCTTCTTTTCACCTTACTTACTAATTTCAGTGAAACATATTGCTTCTTTCAGAGATTTGTGAGAATATAAATAAAACATTGCTTTAGACTGTTTACGCCTGTCTTGCCTTTTGAAATGCACCAGTCCAGTGATACGTTGATTTTTCTCACTAGACTCATTCCTCATCTGGAGAGTTAATTGAATTGCCATTTTATCTGATTTCATCCTTCCCAGAAAGCGTGCCTTGCACTGTTACAATTTTTATGGCTTCATTACAACTTATACGTTTATGAGCATGAAAAGTATTAGCAACTCCTTTTTTTATACCCACACTATTCAGGCTAGGAAGAGGAGTTTACATTCTCTGCTGCAGAGCAATGATACTGGTGACTGCCAGCACCTAAAATGTCTCCCCTCCTTATTGTCCCAATTGCTTGTTGTATCATAATTTAAATAGGCTGGGAAACTCTACAGACAGCTCCTGTCTAACGTTATCTCCCTGTAGAGTACCAAGCCCAGAATCATCTCAGGGCAGCAATGTAAAGTAAATAATAAATGCCAATAAAACCCAATCTGCTCCCAGATCAGGACCCCTGTGGCTCTGTCGAGGCAGGACTGCCCTTTCCCTGTACATTATTCAAAGCAACACTCATGCTGAGTACAGCTGTGTCTGTGGACCAAACAAGTACTGCTCTTTGTAAGACCAAGCCATTGCAGACAGGTACCAGGAAGTGGGTTTTGTAGAGCTCCAGGGTTCTTCTGACTGTGTACATGAAACATCCATCACGACAGAGGGAAGTGCTATAAGGGTTTTTCTGGTTCAGCAAAGCTGAAGGAGGATGAAACAGTTCTTAACTTAGGAGCTGAGAGRTGAAAAATGGAAGTGGAAGATTCAGGCTTAATGTATGGAAAACATTTTCCAAGGCTCTCAAATAGACCTCCTTTCATAAGAAAGGCAGCGGAGATCACGTTATTTGGGATGCTCTCAGTCATGGTGTACTGAGCTTATAAACATTTACTGTGCAAATGATTAATGCAACTGAACCGTCYATTGGGAAACCAAAGGGAGTACCATCACTCCCCTGTGGATAAGTGGTTGTTGAAAACCAGACCTCAGTAGCGTTGACATGATCCAGGAAATTGGGATGGAGATAGGGCATGGACATACTCGAAAAAGATGGAGAGAGATTAGGGAGAGGGTGATGCTTTCTGCCCAGCCTGATTAGCACACATTGCTGAATCCAGGTACCACTGGGCTCTGGAAGGGTCTGAATGATGCTGACAGAGCAACCTGAACGTCTTTCTAACTTTCTTATTTTCCTCTGATTAGACTAATTCTCACAGAGGATAAGTACAAGCATGTCAGAAAAAAGACTATTTCAGCTGATTTCCAGGACAAAGAGTTGCTCAGCTACCATGGTGTTGTATCCCAAAGGTGTACAGGGAATGAAAATGAGTTGAGAAGTGTGCCTTGTGTTGCATATGGGCAGCTATAGGTGGCCTGCTCCTGGAAAGTCGAGACTTTACCAGGCTTGTACCACTCCTTGTGCAGGAGGTCCCAGTGCATCCCAGGCACGTTAGCCGTGCCACACACACACTTGGGAGTGCATCTGCATATGCAGGGTGAAGATGCTCACTCACTTTGACACAGCTGCAGCTACAGGATAATCAGAAAATGAGGACAAATATCCAGAGCTCTCCATGGTATCCGCACAAGATTTCTGGCAGGAAAAACAGGCCACACCTTGGAAAACCCACTCGCATGGCTGTCTTAGCTGCAACTATATTGCCGCAGCTGCAGGGGTCACCAGCATGATGCAGAGGGAATTACATGGCCCCTAACATTGTCTCACTGTGTGTGGCTGAAAAATTCTTTGGTGTTCATTACTGGTCCTCTCCTCCTCTTCTCTCTTTCCCCGGCCCTCAGTTTCTTCACGAGGTTACCCTTATTCAGCCCTTTACTCCATGCCCATCACAGAGGGCACTCCARGTACTCAGGAGCCGTGAACTAAAGCTATATCTTTCACGAGATAAATTTACATCTGATGCTCAAAGTGACACAATCCAGAGGCAGGCTCTAATCCCCATGCATTATTCTGCATTTTCACAGTCGTTTCTTGAAGAGAAGCAGTTTATTACCGAATTAGCACCATGCTTACATACGCATGGTTGTGAGACCTGKGGAGCTGCGGGTCAGCCAAGCATCATTGCTCAGCAGAAGCAGCTGCTGTGTCCATCTGAATCTGAAGGAAGAGCTGAGACYGAGGCATGTAGCCCTGCCCTGGCAGGCTGATGCACCACATCATCTTGTAGTTCTTTCCGTCTTTAACATCCACAGGTCTTCAAAGGTTGAGATTTCTCCTGGTGCTCAACAGAAGAGGAATGCATGTGCCTCAAGGGAATGTATATGTTTTGCCTTCACTACAAAAAAGCTTTTTCTGCTAATATAATGGAAACAGAGACGTTTTGGAATAGGACCGTGGGAACTGTATCCCTAAGAAGCTCTCAGTTAACACCCATGCCCAATGCACAGCCAATGGGTGATGCGAAGATCTGCAACCATGGTATTTTCTCATAGGCCGGACATTGATTTGTTATGTTCAGTAAGCAATACATAATTAACATAACATAACATAATTTGAAACCCCCCTGCAGACATCCTTTCAAACTGGAACAAGCTCTTGCACAGCAGCCTCCAAGCCCAAGCTCTCTCAGCTCCTGGACTGGTGCAGCACGGCATCGTGTCGAGGCAGTGCTCGGCACCTTCCTGAGCTGGCACAAGTGGTGCCTAGGGTGAGAAGGATGTGTGCTCCAAGTGCAAGGCCTTCTCAGAAAACCCACTGCAGAATGACCTGCTATCACGGTGACTTATTGATTTTTAAGGTCAGTAGAAACTGCTCTGATCAGCCAGTCTTGCCTATTATCTATATCAAATGTATCTGTTATCATGTGTTTGCACTACTCAAATCCTAACCTGTGGTTCAGCAGTATGATGTCTTTAAGGGGGGGCACATAAATGCCAAGTAAAAATTTTAAAACTTTATGATTTACCATGATTCTAGGAAAACTGTTCCAATGGCAGATTACCTCTTAAAAAAAGAGCAACATCTGTGCCCTGTTTCTACTCTGAATTTCTTTGTCAAGCTTCAGCTTCCAGCTGTTGATGGGTGTTTTTTCCCCTACCTTTTTTTGCAGAATTTAAGGCGAATCTCACAATAATCTTTCCGTGTAGGTATCTCTGGACTGTGTTCAAGTCAACTCTTAACCTTTCTTTTGTTAAGCTGAACAGACTGAGCCRCTGTGGACTCTCACTGCAAGGCTAGCTGCAATGAAGCATTAGGACATAATTATTTTGAGGCTTTCTGTAAATAAGTGTCTCCCTTGGGATTAAGGAGTGGGCATGAGGCATGTAGAGGGTCTAAAGTGGCACCTTTCTGGCTCAGCCCTAATTTCTGCAGTGAGTGATTAGGCATACTGCCAGCATTTAAAGCACCGTCTGTTTAAGGAAAATAACATTAATGGAGGAGGTGTTCACCACAGGAATGACATGATTACTTGACTGCTGTTAATGAGGGCTGAGGAGCAAACTACAGCCAGATACTGGATGAAAATGTTACTGCTCCCTGAAGCCGAGACAGGGAGCTCTGAGATCAAGTTCAAACAGCTCATGGAGAGTCTCCTCTCTGCAGCATGAAAACACCAGAGCCAGAAAGCTTTACGATGCTGCCAGAAGGCCATGGGCTTCAACCTTACCTAAAGCACATCAAAGACCATCAATGTCTTTAGCTGAGTTCAGACACAGCCACAGGACACACAACATACCTGTCTGGAGACCAGACTGTGCTCCAGGTCTGCTTTTCCCATATCAGGATGAGAATAAAGCCATTGAGTGTGCAGGGGGACCATCCCTGTGCCCACTGCTCAGAGCAAGGATGGATGGATCTGCCATCAGTGGAGAAATTCTAGGTTTTGCCCCAGAGTTTGAAAGATGAAGGACTTGCGCTAAAGCAGACATATTGTATTATATTATATTAYATTAYATTACATTACATTACATTGTGTTATATTATACATATAGAAGAAAGTTTTTACGATGAGGGCGGTGAAACCCTGGCACAGGTTGCCCAGAGAGGTGGTGGATGCCCCATCCCTGGAAACATTCAAGGTCAGGTTGGATGGGGCTCTGAGCAACCTGATCCAGTTGAAGATGTCCCTGCCCATGGCAGGGGGGTTGGACTAGATGGCCTTTAAAGGTCCCTTCCAACCCAAACCATTCTRTGATTCTATGATTCTATGATATCACTGAATAAATAAGAAGGCGTGCAAAAGATGAATAGTTCGACACTTCGCAATTCCAGAGTTAATCTTATAAAACATCTTAGTAAGAGGTTTTATGTGGAAGACAAACAATTTTAAAGAAACATCTTCAGTTACTATTACTTAATCTGAAATCAATACATTGCTTACATGAAATAGAATTAAAGGCTACTTTACAGTTGTCTGATTTCATTCCTCAATAATAAAAATTGATCCACCTTTCTTTGAAAGTAAGGGAAAAAACCCAGCATAACTGACTCTTTTCAGCAACACCTGTGTAAAACCTTTACCTGAAATATCACGAAATAACTATTAATAGTAATTAATTCTACTAAAATACATCGTCCCCTAAGAGACTGGGTCAGGTACTATAATGCACATTAGCAGGCAGCTCCTGCCCTTAGGATTTTACTTTTCAGAAACGATGAGGGAGAGCATCTTCTCTACTACCTCAGTGAGAAACTGAAGCATGGATTCAGTGCATGGCCATGCTCATTCAGGGAATCCATGGTAGAGTAAAACTCATCCCCAGACCCACAGTGATTTCCAGCAAAGTGAGGACTATCCTAATAGCTGTTAAGGCTGGTGGAAAAACTGTATTCCTGAGGCTAATTAAAACTTCTCAATTTAAATGACAGCAAATGAACGCCTGTCTCTTGGATAAGCCATTTGTTGGATAGGAATCCTGAAAAAGCTCATGAACTTTATTCTGGACTTTCAATGCCAGTAAATGTCTCAAGGCTGCTCTCCAGCTAAGTCAATGGGGAATGTAAATGCAACATCATGAAACTAATTCTGAATCAGATGATCCACATGGGGAGATTGATGAGCTTAGTCTTCATGCTTTGGGCTACTCTTCATGCTTTGGGTTTCTACATCTCTGCTTTCTTGAGTGTTCCTCTGCAGAGAAGCTGACACTGAACTTTGCTGCACATGTCTGGCAGTGGGCATCAGGATGGAGGATCTGAAATCTTGATTAGGCAAATTGCTGGGTGTTCCACTAATGTTACTGTCACATGGCAGTGCTTGAGTTCTCCAAAGCCCTTGCTTGCTGATATGAAAACACTGAAATCATCCACTTATAAAACACACTTGGAATAGGAAAAAGTGGCAGTCTAGATTCTTGCTCTTTCTGCTCTTTGCAGGCTACGCCGTAGAGGCAACTAAACAGTCAAGGCTGTGATTTAAAGTGGCACAGTACATGTGCATCCTGAAAAGCAGCGAGTCCAGCTCCTTCTGTGCTTGAGTTGTGCTATAATTGATGGGTAAGTGCGAAATATGTRCACGTCTAGCTGGGAAAGGGCAGAGCGGCATGCTTACAACACAGCATTGGAGGTGATTGAAGCAGGCAGAAAAGCCTTCTTCGATTAGAAGTGGTACCTCTGACTTGGCCTATACCAGGGATGGAGAAGGCACCGCAAAGCACAGCTCTGCAGCAGGGAGACATGACCCCCGGCTGACAGCATGTGGAAAACGGCAGGAGCCAGGGGCAGGCTCAGCACTTAGGTGAAGTAATTAATTAAGCAGTGATGAACAGCATGACAGACCCTTGAGGAAAGGAAGATAACCAGTGTGGAAATGTCTGATAAACAGGAGGAAACGTGACCATGAAAGGTGTCCCCTGGTGCCACCAGTGGCACCTGACAGTGATGACAGGGAAGGCGGCAAAGCCCCAAGGACAAAGTCAGCACCGTCTACCTGGAGCCACCAGCTGCAGAGCCGGTGTGCTGAGACCAGACCATGCAGCCACATTACGAGATGTCCCTTCAGTCCCTGCTGTGGAGAACTCACAACCTCCAGCAGAAAGTAACATAAATACATCGGACCAATTTCCTTGAACTAGCATAAATCTATGAAGTCAGAAAAGCCATGCTGATTTACCTCCCGTGAGGAAATGGCCAATAAAGATGATGTTTAATCACTGTCTCTCTCCTTCTGCATGACACACGAATCATTCTCTGTTGCCCTCACACTGCGACCAACAGCTTGGGCTTGTCCACAGCAGAAGCCCAGATGCGAGAAAGAGAAACATCAGCATTGCCCGCATCGCTGCTGATCTGCTCCAGACAGCGACTTCCCTCGGGACAGGTCTCATTTTACACTGTAATTTGGCTTTAACTTCCCACCCATACTCATTGCTTTCCCTTTTCTGCTGTGTTAACATCTTTCTAACCCAAAGCCAGGAACCCCCATGGCCAGCTGCAGCATGGCTGAGGGAGGGGCTGTCAGCAAAGGATCGGGTTCACATAAAGGGAAAAGCAGAGCGAGATGCTGGACCCTCTGGGGAGTCCAATTGCTGGAGCCGCCATGGGTGTCTCCATCCTATCCTATGTCTCCATCCGTGTGGGGAGGCTCTCAGCAGAGCCTGGTCGCTGAGGAGGGGGCTGCAGGGGCCCTCCAAGGGCTTTGCGTTCCCCCGTTGGCCTCATTTTTGAGCCTGTGTCCATTGCCTGCATTGGGCTTGGGACAGAGAAGCTCCTGCTTCAGCTGCTGGCACAACTCCACGAGTCCTCCCTAGGGCTGTTTGCACCCAATTAGGCCATTTTCAAGACTCCCAACGTTTGTCTAAAAGAGAACAGAGCCTGTCATCTGGAAGAGCATTCAAACGAGCCTCTTCCAGATTTGGCTTGGCTGTGCCTGATGGGGAGTTTGGATAAGCAGCTATGGCCATCTCCTCRGGGACTGAGACCTCTGTGCGGAAAAGTAAAGGAAAATAATCAGCACAGGACCCTGAGATCCCACAGAAACCTTACTCCACATCTGTTCTCCTTTTTTTGTATCAAACACAAAAGGAATCTTCCCTTTCAAAAAAAGTCCTCCGTTTCCTAGACTGTTTAGGAGTCTGGTGCCACACTCTGACTCTGGAGTTTCCATGTGCACATCCTTGATTTCACCCAGTTGAACATGTGTTACTAAACTGAGCTAATTAACCCAAAATAAAATCTTATTGAAAACAAAGCTGTTCCTAGTTTTCAGAGAAAGCTACCAAGTCAAGGAGCAGATTATACCTGTGTTGAAACAGTGGACAAGTTTTGAACAATTTTCTTTTTACAAAGTGACATCTTAAACCACCCAGTGGAAAGGGGCACACCAGAACACCACTGAGTTTTGACAACATAGCCTTCCCTAAATGAGAGATAAAATGCATTAGTTTCTCCTCCAGGGCCCATATCTTCTTATGCCACCAAACACAGTCATGTTCAATCAAGAGTCCATAGTCTCAGCCACTTTTTGTCATATCTTCATGAAGTAAGGCACTTCCATTAGTGTGATGTACTGTGTTTTCACATATACGCTATAACCCTAGCTATAGCTTTGACCAGCTGCATGGCAGTAATAAATACAGAGCCATGTCTTACCTGCATTTCACACTAGGATAGCTAATGCTCCTCAGTGCCTGATAGTGAAGGCTTGTCTCTTTTGGGGTCTGTGAAAATGCTTCTGGGAAGAGGTACAAAAGCTAAAAATTGCCTTGTCTTCACTAGAATCTTACCTGGAGTAAAGTCAAGAGCACATCTATTATATTCATAGTAAAGACAAGTCCTTCATCATCTGCTTGTAGCGTGGTACTTACAACATCAAGAGGTAACAGCATTGGAAATTGGTGCAATCAGTTCCCAGAACACAAGCCTTAACACAGTAAAGGGAAATAACAATAACACAAAAATAAATTGCTACAGTTACAGCTGTTTTATTTCTCTCATATTGGTAGAAATTTAATATCCCACTAGAGCTATTTAGTTGTTTGTTTTAAAGTTAACTTTGTCCTTTAGGAAAGAAATTGTGAAGAAACTGTGTAGATTTGTCCAATATCAGAGAAACATAAATCTTCCCTACTTAAGCAGACAATGATCCCTGCTTCTTCTGCAACCAGCATGGAGGCTGTCCTGAAGAGCGTTACTCATGCCATCTCATGTACTATACTTAAATGAAAAAAAGACCAAACCCTCCTATGGGAAAACCATCCCACGTGCAATGCTGTTGTCCAGTGTACAAAGCAAGAACCAGACTTTGGGATGCTGGTACTCCTACTTGAAGGATGAGGAGACCCAAGTTGTAGCAGAACAGTCCCATCTGAGCACCCCGGGTGCCCCACATACCTATCGGTGAGAGACTCTGCAGGACACACACCACCCTGGGAACAGCAGCTACATTCTCAGACCAAAGGTCCAGCTAATCCAGTGTCCTGGACCTCATGGTGGCCAAAAGTGGATGTCCAGGGAAGAGTATAAACACAAGGAAAAAGTTATCCTTGCCTGGGTACTCCACCCCCCAGCCTTTTGCAACTCGAACTGAACAAGAAGTAGTGTCTGTGTAGCTAGTGACTCTCAATGAATTTCTGCTCCATGAATTAGTTCAGTCTCCCCCTGAAGCTGTGTAGTCTCCTTCTGGAGTTGCAAACACTGGCAGAAACCCATTTCTCTTGTTGGCTATTCCGCAAAACCTGTCTCTCCTTGGTAGACCTCCAGCACGAGCCAAAGGATGTTGGACTCTGTGCTTCAGACAGGCACGCTTAAGGGAAAAATAATGCTGTAAATTTTATCATATGAAGAAAATCAACATAATGGAAAAAATATCCAGTGGAAGACAGTCTGACTGGCTCTCACCCGCAGGTGCCCTTTATTTTCACATGAGCTTGGGGTACTGATCCGTACAACAAATTTTTCCTGCCATTTGGGACTGCGTTAAGTGGTGCCTGACCAAATTGCACCTGCTACTTGAAAAGATAAAGGTCTTGAGAGCTTGGCAGGCCTGACGGGAAAGTATTGGACAAAGACTTGGGCTCCGATGCTGGCTGTGCTTTTGGGCAAGTTACTTCACTTCTGTGCCTTTCTTTCCCTTCCTCGCCTTTGTTCATCTTGTGTGTCCTGAAAGTGAGCACTCATGGCAGGGTAGCCTCTCGTTAAGGACTTGCCCTTAGATCATCTCTGCCCCATATTTGTGTGTTTAGAGGACTCTGTGCACCTCAAGGCTCTCTGTTCCCACCTCCCCTCCACTTTGCTCATTCCCAAATGCTGTGAGAAGAAAATGATGCTGTGCTGTGGTACTGCTTCACAGATCCCAACGCCGATTCAGGTCTGCCTTTAGCTTTGCAGAAATGCTTTCAAGAACAAGTAGCCAGAACCTCTACAGCTACAAATCACTGCTGTAACAAACATTTATAAAACGAGAGACCATGTTCTGCAAAGCACTAACCTGAAAAGATGCCACTGAGCACCCGCCACAGTGCCAGGTAGCCTGGAGAGGACTGCAGCCACCGGGCAGCCAAGGAGGACATCAGCACTAATAGGGACGTGGTGTCACATTTGCACCCAGCAAATTTATGACCCCATTGCCACTGACTAGATACAATTTTGGTGTCTGCACTGAAAACCTCACGGGCGTCAGGAGCACATGAGACCTGGAAAACCTGCTCGTAATGAGACTCGAGATGGATCTGTTTAGAAAAGGCGTAGAGGTGACTTGCTCATCATTTACAAGTATCTACATGTGACACGTTTTCTGATGAGAGAGGGCTCTTTCATCCAGCAGGAAAAGGAATAATTAAGGATAATATTTAGTACCCAGACCTGGAAAAATTCAGACTTTAAATGAGGTGAAATTTTTGACAAGAATAGTAGTTGGCCACTCAAACAATTTATTTAGTGGCTCTGACACCACTTGAAGGTCTTAAATCAAGTTTGAATATGATTGTGGGAGCTCTGGCGTTAGCAGAAGCTGCAGGCTTGATGTGGGCATTTTGGGCAAGGGGCTCTGACAAGGGAGGGAGATAACCCACATCATAAGCCAGCTCAGTTCAAGCTGAAGGTTTTCAAGTAGTGACTTCTCTGATCCCCCAAATGGCACATTTTTAGCAACTTTAAACAAGAGGAAGTTTTACACAATACAATAAATATTTTAAAACAAAGACTGGCAATGCATCTAAGGAGCTTGAGTTTTGAAGGAAAAAAAAAAAACTTGAGTATTTTTCTGGGGTTTCAGCTCTTCAACAATACCTAAGACCAGAGCAATATTTTTGCTGAAAAGTTCAGCTTCTGGTTAAATGTCACTGTATTGGCAAATTTCCTAAAGGTCTTGGCCAGCTGGCTGCACTCAAGGTTTGTGATCCTTCGACCTTCAACCCTTCGGGTTATTTCCACAATTTCTTTGTTAAAAATAACTAGCATTGATTTGCATCGGTTAAACACCTGGCTCCTGTTTTTGCCTTGCTTCTCTATGCAGTTGCACAAACTGTAATGTTACTTAGAATCAAAATTTTACACTCACTGATGTGTAGCAGGCACATACCATTAAAAGAGTTTTACCAAAAGATTATCCATCACTTTAAATAGGTCATGCATACACTTAGCATATGTTACGTTAATTCTTTTACATGCAGCCAATCACACTGGCTAATTGAAAATTTCTGTATTCACAACCAAAGTCAGTCATTTCTCTGATGATTAATAAGCAGGGAGTCTGGGAAAAGAGGAGAAAAAAGAAGCAGGGGCATGAAAGAGGAGCCAGACTTGGTGGGAAGTTCAAGAAGAGTTGCATCCTACAATGGACCCTCCAGCTGCCGGTGTAATTTATATTTAAAAATAAAGGTGCCATCTCCATTTCCACCCTGCACCCGGCAGCCCTGAGCAGGGAGGGACCCCTCAGCATCTTCTCCCAGGTCCTGCCATCTGCTTGGAACGTGAGCGCTGAGGATCAGACCCATTTCAGAGTTTAACACCTCCCAGGGTTCACCGAGGGGCCTGTGCGAGGAATGGAGGGCAGCACTGAGATGCCATCGTTGGGGACATGGTTAATGCATCACTTAGCATGAATTCAACCAAGACATTTATTCTTTCTAATCACGCCCATGGCTTTCTTCAGCTGGGTTAAACTCCTTTTTAATGCCAGGTATTTTTAACCACTGCCCTTTGCAAATGCTGCACTAATGTCCTTGTTTATCAAATTTCAGGTCAGAACAAGTTTTGCTGAATTCTTAAAAATGACAGAGCAAATGGCTTCAGCCTTGCCTGCTGACATACCACCACATTACATGTCTGCTTCCCCTCTGAAATATAGGAAGCGTTCCCCAGTCGCACTGGCAGAAATGGGAGATGAATCAATTCCTCTGCATTCGTTCCCAGGCGCCCGTAGTTGACTGTCAGGATTGGGCTTAGTCCATCAAGAATTGATTAAGTCCTTTCCTGGCAATTACGCCCATGCACACACTTCCAACRTCACTGTCCCAGGCTGTGTAGGCAATGTTTAGTTTGGTGCAAGCAGATCTGCACCAACTCGGAACTCTCCTCCACCCTGTTACCTTCCCTTCAGACTCTGAACTAAATGCTGTGATGATTTGCAGGGCAACTCAGTATAGGAATATTTTTTTAAGACACTCTGTAATACCAGTTAAGGACAGATGGTCTTGCAGGGACCGGCTGAGTTTGTCATTGATGTCTGCAAACCTCCTGGGCAGTCAGTCGCTTGTTGCTTGCTACTGCAGTGGGTTTAAAAGCTGGAAACCCCTGTGCTTGGCTGTGTGCACAGCTCTGGGAGCCTGCGGGGAGGTGGCAGACCTGTGCCTGGGGGTGGCCTTGGGGACCTGCCTTCCTCCGCATCTGAGCAAGGTCCTGGGCTCTGGGGCTGGCCTGACCCCGGGGGGGAGCACCAGCACCTCTGCACTCTCTGCAGGGGATGCTCAGACAGGGCAAAAGTGACCAAAAAGCAGCAAAACAGGAGCCATCAAGGGAAGCTGCTTCAGGTGTCCTTGCAGGAGCACGGGTTAGTGGCTCTAGTGAGCCAGYGATCAAATCGCAGCTCCAAACCATGAGTTTCCCTTTAACAAGCACAAACCCAAACTGAAGGAAGCTAATAAACACATTCCCTTCCTACTGAAGCATCTTCCAGAAAGGTAAATCCCAGTTTGCATTTAAATCATGCTCATTTCACAGAAATTCCCCCAAGAAGCCCCCGGCAGTGAGGAACTGCTTCCACCCACTAGATCTGTGAGCATCACATTGCTCCGGCGTCTCCCAGTGCACAGCACTTTTAGTAGACAGTGCCTGGTTTCCCCTGTAACAAGTACCAGGTCTAAATGAATCAAGTTTATTTTGAGATGCTTTCATGAGCTGCTGCTTTGCATTTCCATTGCCCGCCGCTCCCCGTGAAGCTTGCCTTGCTTCAGCAATAATGTCATTTGGATATTAATTCACCCAGTGCCTACCTAGCGTCTCTCTTCATTAGCCAAGTACATTGTTCATGGCGAGGCTTTAATTAATGAAGCCAGAATTGCCCTTTGCGACATTATTTTAATTTCCTTGGTCCAAGTAAGGTAGCACCCRGCTTGCTTTGTGCTTGGAGACATCTCCTGTTAACTTCATGGAGACCTTTGCCTGTGTTGGTACAAGGTACTATCTATCTGAGAGGGCTGAATGCAGGGTGGGATGTCTCAGCTGGAGGAGCTGTAAGAGGAGACTGGGGGTGTGGAGACAGGGCCTGGGCTGAGGATTTTGTGCTCATTTATGGCAGCTGTTACATACCTCTTCATGTGGGTCCACAGATCTGAACAGCTCCGCGATAGCCACTATAATAGACCATCAAAGGACAGTTTTGACGTGACATTCAGAAAAATATTCTTCTCCACTGTCAGCAATCTCCTGTGCTCTTCTTTGGCAGGCACACAGCTCCAAAAGTGGCCTGAACAAAAGCAGTATTTGCATTTTTACACGACATGAAGATCAGCCGCTAAGAAGCGTGCTGCAGCCCACTCCCCAGCTGTGCTCTGCACATCTGCGTCCACCCGCCAGGAGCGTGCTGCCGGAGGAGGGCACTGCTTCCTTTGCAAGAGCTCAGCGTTATTCACAGCAAAGCACAAGACCTTGAATTGTCATCTCAAGACAAATCCATGCCAGAGCCTCTTTTCATCTGTGTGGCATTTTCTCCTCCCACCAGCTCCACCATGGCTCCAGCTCTCGCCTCTCTGCTGGGAACACAGCTGTCGTTCCCTTCACACTCCCAAAACCGCTGAAGTTGTGCAGCTGTAGGTGCGAAGTGCAACATGCCACCACCTCGCAGCTTCCCTTGTTGAGTGGAGCCCATCAACACAGCTGCCTGGAGCAGAGCCGGGCCACCCCCGCTCTGCTCGGAGMCTTTCCTGGGTGCGGATGCTGGGACACCCACGCCCCAACCCACCTCCCTTCTCCAGCAGCCTCACACTGACTCCACTTTATGCTGCACCCAAAGCCCTGGGAGCTTGCTCACATCCTGCTTACGGAGCTCAGTAGCTTCTGCGCATGGGCTGGGGTGCCGGAGYGATGCTAAGACAGGCTGAAGACACTCCCATGCACAGGGCATGCAACCCATCTTCATCACAGCAGCTGATTCATTGCCTGGCTTATAAGGAAGCATGGAGGCCAAGCCGAAGCTGGATTAATGTGGTGATGGATGCCCTTGAACAAGCCCAAGGACTGGCCACAGAGTAGAGCCCTGTGGGAATGGGGATGGCGGGCGCTGCTGCCATGCCAGCTGGGAGCATTACTGGCCCCKGGGAATAACAGAAAGTCCCCTGTGTTGCGCCACACAGTTTCATTTTAAATGATTGCTCTATCTAACTGAGCCATTCTGTGCTGAACAAGGCTGTTGCTTTCTGCTGCTTTCAAGCGGTGCAGATTTAAAGCTATAAAATAATAACTGCAACGGCAAGTCTGGGGTGGTAAGTATTAAAGCTCTTTAGCCTTTCCCCTTTAAGGGGATTGTTTAACAAAGACAGTCCCACTCACCACTTTGCTCCATCTTTATACCAAAGGGTACCAGTAGACCAGAAAATGATTTTAGATTTCAAAGGAGCTTCATTTCTGGAAGGTGCCTCTGAGTTTTCTCATCCATAACCACAGAGAGGGAAGGTTTCTGAATGGCAATAACAATCTGTTGCTGCATTCACTTCCAGAGAGATATAATACAGTGAAAGACATCCTTCTGACAAGACTCGCTGAGGAATAGCATGCTGAAAGCATTCAAGGCAACTGGGGAAAAAATGTGAGCCAATATTTCAACCAGGTTCCTAAATCATCACATTTTGGCAGCAGCAGCAGAGACATAAAAATGAAGAGAAAACACAGAGACCTGAAAACGGTGGCAGCTTTAGGTCACTGCAAATTATTTAAATAGCCTCCTTTCACAATTCCAGCTATTTATGCAAGATGGTATTGTTTAACTTCACAGTTTGTAACAGCTTATTATTCATGGTTGCATCGTCGTTCCTTCCCCCTTCCCCAACGAGGGGAGCAAAGCTGAGGCGGGGGCTGGAGCGCTCCCCCGACCCCAGCTCCGGGGCGAGCAGCATGGCCAGCTAGGAAGCTTTCACCTAAGTGAACTTGATTTTGCAAGCCATGGGAGCAAGCTGGCTTTTTGGCAGAATCATGGTTGGTTTCAAATGCTAATAGCTCAAGAATTGGGTGGTTTTGATGCTATTTAATCTCAGTATAATGAACATCACTTTTATTATTTAACCTCCTTGTATTCTGCAGTAGATTTAATGTTGCAAAGCACAATTCATCAGTCCTGGAGGAGTGTAATATGCCTGAATGCTGTTATAAATGGTAGTAGAAGGGCCATGTTCTGGCACAGCCCCTCTAATTTATTTAGGTACTTACATAGCCTTCATCACCATAGTTACCTGAGTGCTATCATTAATGAATTCATTAACGTTAATGTGCCTTGTGTGATTTTACCCTGGGAGGGGAAGAAGTATTGTGCATGGTTTGCTGAGAGAACTGAGGCAGAAGGCAGAGGGACATGTTTGGTGTCACATAGAAAGTCTCTATCAGGAGCGAGAAGCAAAGCAAGTTCATGCAAGTCCCAGTGCAGGGCCACAGCTGCACAAACTTCTGAGGATTGACGATGAACAGAAGTAAAATATATAATCAATGGTAGTTGTCTGCCCTGGGATGACTATTGCACCAAAAACCTACACGTGCATTACAACTCATATGAACCAACTGTCATATTTGCATTTCCAATGCAGAAAAAATGTTCTATTTTCATGTCATGTCTGTACCTTCACAAGTGGCTTTTAACTATTGTAATTTACACTTCTGCAGAAATCTCTGACTGACCAGGCATTAAACACGGCACCAGAGCATGGTTTGTCTAACCCTACTTGACAAGATGCTCTGGTCCTCTCAGCTGTGTATTGTCCCAGCGTGTCCAGGACACCACAAGCTTTTGCAGTATTTCACATCACCTTCACTTGTGGGCATGGGATATTTTAGTCAATTTTCTGGGTATAAAACTTCACTTCCCAGATAACCCCCAGAGAGAATGAACTCTTGACTCTTGCCAAAGGAAATGATTATCACAGCTGAACAACAACCATTTTCATTGGGCTTTTTACCTCCCAAAACTCTCGGTAGAGAAGCAGTCACCATCTTCACACCCTTTTGAATCCAGCTCTGGCTTCATGTTTCCAGTGTTTTTGGGGCATTKTCTTTTAAGATGTAGAGAGCTTAGTTGGTGTGAATAACGCCCTGGCTCCTTGGGAAAACTGTGCAAACAGATGAATCAAGCAAATGTTCCTAGAAGTAGAAATATGTGAATTTGCCCTGACTGTAAGAAGAAGGGATCTCTGTCCTTGGAGATACTCAGAAGTCAACTGGCCCAGGTCCTGAGCTACCTCATTTAACTTTGCAACTGGCCGGCTTTGAGAAGGAGCTTGGGCCAGGTGACCTCCAGAAGTCCTTTCCAACCTAAATTACCCCCCGATTCCATTAATTTAATATCTAGTCAAATACCACTGACTGCAAAATCATAATAAAGCTACTCCACTTGGGTTTTAAGAAATATTAAGTTAATCTAATAAGGAAGTAATTCATCATTTCCAAGTTCCATCTAGCAGAGTGAGGAGGAATACTTACACTGAGCTGGATAAGCCAGTGGAGATGGGCAACATGATGGCTCTTGCAGTTCAGTGCTAATAAATGCAAAATCATTAGGACCCTTGCAAAGCCGTTATTTATTTGTCTCACCCTGGGCTGGTCAAAGATGCCCTCGCGGAATGCCACAGTGATCTCCGCTAAACATCTTGCTTTTCAAGTCATCTAACGCCTTTACAATAAACTGGTCCTCTTCAGTACTAGCAACATCTCTCRCCAAGGTAACTTCCCTGTGGTTCATGAGCTGGCATGTCTGGGAGGTATTTGTAACCATTTATCCTAGCCTTTACCCAGTCAGCAGGTCTGCAAGAGGTTGGCCTCCCTCCAGGGCACTCTGCTTATCCCTACAGACGCTTCTCTCCCATAAGCTGCATACGGAGCCAAACTCTTTAGCACAAGCACCTAAGTTAGATACCCCAATTTTTTGCAACTACTACTGATCTCTGGTTCTTTCTCTGATGTCATTAATGCCCATATTAAACAGGACCTGTCAAAGACATATCTGTAGTGATCTCTAGCAGTCACCTCCCTCCATCCCTGCTCAACGTACACAGACACCTTCCCTTTGGGCAGCTCCCTAACCAGTTAGCAATATAGGTATTAATCCCCAGCATCTCTACCTTTGGTAATAATTTCCTGTGGGGAACAAAGTCAAATGCTTTACTGAAATTAGATAGCCTGGATCTGCTGCATTTCCCTTATCTAAGAAACTGTTTTCATATAAAAAAAAAAGATACAAAATGTCTCTGCTGTAACCTAACATTGATAAAACCATGATGTAATTTATCCTGTCTACCCTTTGCTTTCACATCCTTAATTATTCTTTCCTTCAKAAAGTGTTTGGAGGCTGAGCAGAATATTGAGTTCAAACCACCACGGCTGGAGTTCCCCAGGCCCCTTCACATATACAGGTTTTTTTAGTATAGTATATGCTAAACCAACAAGGACCTCAAGCTCTCAGTTCCTTGGCTAGCCTTGCTATTGATACTGACATTTTGTGGGGTTTTGTTTTCGCTACTGAAGGTAGAGGATAGGCCCTTGGCTTGTTCACAGGCAGCAGCTGGAGGTTTTCTTCCCATTTGTATTTTGCAGTTTCTGCTGCATTCATTTCCATAAAGTGGATGGAGGGTTCAGGCGCCTGGACACTCTTCTGCTTACAGAAAACAAAGGCAAATTCATTCAACATTTGGCCTTTTCTCAATTATCCCTAATCTTCATTCTATTTAGCCCTTTTTGTGTACAATCACATAACTTGTTGTAACAGGCTGTTGGCCATTCTCATTTTCCTTCTATGCTTTCTGACCTCTGAAGCAAAATTTACCTTTCCAGACTTCCCCTGTTCCGTTTGCTGGGAAGTCTCTGCTCATTCTCAGTATCCTCTCTGATGTTCCTGCACGACCAGGAAAGTCTGTGGCTTTACACAGCTAGKGGTGGTGTGTTTGTTTTATCTCCTGGTGGGAATATGGAGCTTGCAGTACCTCTTGCCTCCTCCACATTTGCATGACTGAGCTCTCTTCACGCCCCCCAAGTTTCTCTATTAACTGTGTCAGTTGTGGAAATGCTAACAGGGTTAACACAGAGTGTAACAGAGTCCTCTGTTTAACATGACAGAAAGAGCAAGTAAAACACTAGACTACGCATAGAAAACATTGCAGGCAAAATTTGCAAGCTACTGTGTGTGACTCGTCTATATACAGTATTGATTATTTTATGTAAAGGAGGAATTAGTGCAGAAAAAATTTACAAAGATAGAATGAAGACTTTGCAAACCTCCTCTGTTCACAATTAAGTTGCTTTTCCTTATGCTGGAGACAAACAGCAAAGAGCATAATAAGCCTACGCAAACTAACGAGTGATCTGCAGAAGGCAGCACTGGGAGCCCTCCTCTCCCCGTCCTGCGCTGCAGGATGAGGGACACTTCATGGAAGTGAAAAGGTAGGAAAGTCTATGTTGATACAAGGGCTTAGCACAGAATTAGACCGTCTAATTAATTGCTGATAAATGTTATAGAAACGGAAAGGATTAACAGGATTTAAGAAAAGATTGGAAGCTGATACAAACATTATGGCAGCAGAGTACAATTAAATCATGTGCTTGTGATATATTGATGTGTATTCAGTGTATATACATGTCGATGCGTGTTTGTATACGTACACAGATATACTCACATCTGCTTTGTAGACATAAATATACGAATATGAATGCATATAAATACTTACAGAAATGGTGTATCGAGATTATAAATCAATATTAATGAATGACCTTGGGCTAGCACAGAACTGCTCTCCGGTTGGCATTTAGATATTCTTCTTCACCAGATGTGCAAACTGAAGGGGAGACAAACAAGGGCTCCAAAAGGAACTGCAAACAGGGGCTGCTTGTGCCTGTCGACTGCTGTTACCACTGAGGACCTTCCTACTTCCAAAGCATAAATGGCCTTAAAAAGCTATTGACTTTCTATCCAGAGCCCATCAAAAGGAGTGGAAGGACACCCACCAGCCAGGCCTTGGATTGCACCCACAGGATGTATCTGTTTCTTAGTGTAAGGCAGGTAACCGGAGCTATCTGCAAAGGAAAAATGACTGAAAACATCAAACAAGTGCGACATCCGTTTTGCTCTCACCAAATATCACCGTGCTGCAGATGTGCCCTCATGTAGACAAAGGGTTATTTTCTCTCTTTTCCTCTTCCATAAAGAAAAAGGGAAGAAAACTGTAAGAGCTGTAATCCTTGAATAGGCACAGAGTTTGCTTTTCATGAAGAAATGCACAAATTCAGTCATTCTGGCATCTCCAAACCTCACTGGTGCTGGAGAGGCTCAGCAAGACCTGCTGGTTTCAGACCTTTTCACYGTGAGCACAGGGACACCTCTGCACCAGCCAGCTGCATCAGTGGATGCTCAACATCAAACACCAGCACTACAATGAGCTTCTCTCTTTTAAAAATGCTGGATGAGCTCATTCCGGGGCCATTTAGTGGATGTAGGACATCTTAGGCACCGCAGTAAAGCTCCCACCATTCCTATTGAAGGGGCTGACTGTATATACAGGACTGAAAAGGCCTAAGAAAAATGATTACACTTAGATTAGGACTAAGAAAATGGGTCTGAGAAGGAGAGGAAAGCAAGTGCCCAACTGCTGTTCCAGGACCAGGGGTCTCATATGGTCTCTTGAAGGCTCAGCAGCGCTGTGCAGCTTTCTCAAAACTCACCACCCGACTATGGGATTAATTCTAATAATTAAATATTAACTCTGGTTAAACCAAAGAGATTCCACAGACATGATTTCATATTTCAAGATAAATATCATCTCAGCTTATGAGCATACTATCTATGGTAATTAGGAAAGCTAGCTGTTTCTGTAATTTGAAATTATATTCAGTATGACCTCCTAAGCCGATGCCACTATATTCACCAAAATTTACCACAATGAATTTCACTTTGCCTAGTTAAAGGCTTTTTTTTTTTTTTTTAAGGGGGAAAAATTTAAATTAAAAAAATAACTAAGTCTAAAAGTATGATCCYGCAACCTCTGTTTGCCTGCTTCCCTGCTCTGGAGTCTCTGAGCTCCTTTGCTCCTGGTAGTCCTAAAGGTCTCCCATGCATAAAGGTCTTCTCCTGAGCATGTACAGAGGTATCCCAGTTCTCAACATGGCAGAGCAGACCACCACATGCCTAAGACATGGCCTTGTTGAGAGAAGTTCTACAAACACTGGCCACCTCCCGAGGGACTTCTCTGACAGAGGACAGTTAAGACACTGAAGTATGGTGGTTTCTGCTTGCCCCCCATCTCCAGCTTTGCACCATGACATGTCCCCAGCCACAGTAACCTGCCTGCCTGCTCCATGTCGTTGCTGACTYTGTGGCCCACCATGCCCATCTCAGGTAATCCCATGTTTGCACCCATTGTCTGAGCCAACCTCATGAGGTCTCTGGTTCCACACCGACATACGTGGTTAAATGCTTCGGATTGCTTTAAAACTGCAGCTGGAAAGCAAATTCTGGGTTGGGTTTACTAAACATATAGGTGTTTTCTAATGCTTACTGTATTTTAATCTTGGATGTGGTCATGTAGCTGCCTGAGGCCAATCAAAGGTGCAGCTCTTGGTAAACTGTTTAATGTTCTGAGCTTCTTCCTTCTCCCTGTTGGGAAAGAGGAGAACAAGCGCCTTTTATCCTATTTGTATAATTAAAGCAAAAAGAAAATCACAACCTCCACCCTCATTCACAACCGGGAATTCACGAGTGCAGAATGCAGTCAAATACAATTATTTATCAGTCCTAGCCTGAGAATAGCTTTTATGAAAATCCTTTATTATCCTTTCAATTAAAGACAGACAAGGCAAAACTATCCTATGGCTAAGTCATTCTGTCCTTCAATACCTCTCTTACTGTTTTATCCTTATATGTATTTTCACTAACATATTTTGCCCAGTTTTCTGGGCATTAGTGGTTGGGGTTAGTTTTGGTTTTGCTTCCAAGCATTTCAACTTAGGTGTGAATGAGGGCAGTCAGCCTTTGCTCTGCTCACAGACCTGAAACTGTGGGAGCTGTTTTTCTATCCTATTGATGGTGAGATGGTGCTGTCAAATTAGATATGGACTACAAGGTCCAATTCTGAGCTTCATTGCATAGGGCAAACCACCCCCATTGCATTTTTTCTTCACCAAGAAAGACCCCACAAGCAGTATCACAAGACAACTCGTATACTCTGTACAATTTCTTCCTGTTGTCTCTATGTGACACAGTCATTTGATATTCTCATTTCAGTGGAAGATGCTGTGATACAGTGCTGCCATTATCAGCCATCGGAGACCTGCATTGTACCCAGAAGAGAGAAATGGAGAGATTCATATTCATTTCTGCAAGAGTCAAACTGCAACCTTTTTAAGTGACTCTCATTGCGAGCCTTCCCACATGGTGTGGCACTAAAAGTGGCACCTGAACTAATCCCTCACTTTGCTGTTGAATTGCTTTTCAAAATACGGATGTGCTAGTCTAAAGGAATAAGAAAGACATTTGTTGGAAGAGGTAACATTTCAGGTTTGAAAATGTGCTCGTACTGAAGACTTCTCTATGTTTTCTACCTGTACCCATCAAATCAATTAAAAGTGCTACCTCTCTGTGCAGACTTGACCTCACTAGCGTATGTAAAGTCTGAGAATGAATTCAAGTGATTCTGAAATAACAGTAAAGGCTGAATAATGAAATAAGGATAGCAAGCTATGAGCCCTTTTCCTCTGAAAGTTGGCTGAAATTCTAAATTAAACCCTTTCATCCCAGCAACTGGTTTGAAACTCCTAGTTCAAACCTAAAATAGTCAAAACCGTCTCTTGAGGAATGGAGAGTTGACCCATCTGAAATCTGATCTACAGTGCATATCTTTAAAAGTTCCAGTAATCCTCATATAATTATTGTATGGTAGACTTTTTTTTCTTTCTACTCCCACATGTGCACTTCAATAGAAAAACACTCTTTATTTTTCTGTTTTATGAATAATACAGAAATACATAAATAATAGATATGTTATTAATAAAATGGCCAAATATGTATTCCCCTCAAAATGCATGAGTTTGAATGGAATGTCAAACAGATTACTGRATGAATATTTGATATTTTAATTTATTGGGCAATTTCTTACAAGAATAGCTGAAGTCCTCAGTTAGACTTCATACCCCTGGTCCTCCATCACATCTGCCACCAATTCACGCCATGTTCCTTCCACTCCTATGAACCCGCCTCTCAAGAAAGATTGGTGGTTGCAAGAGCAGTCAAAAACTACCTTCATGCTGACACTGAGACTGGCAGTCGTGGGCTGTCCCTCAGCATAGATCAAAACAGTCTTTGGGATGTTCTCACTTGCCCCAGAACTTGATGTCTCTTCTTTCTGGGGTGCAAAGACATCTCCTCACAGCAGATGTCTGAGAGCAGATGAGCTTTTGCACAGCAGCCGGCAAAGATCCCCAGC
Organism: Phoebastria nigripes; assembly: GCA_035582835.1. Taxonomy (NCBI): domain Eukaryota; kingdom Metazoa; phylum Chordata; class Aves; order Procellariiformes; family Diomedeidae; genus Phoebastria; species Phoebastria nigripes. The sequence goes on along the minus strand of JAYKAV010001445.1, from coordinate 670,754 downwards.
CGGGAGCTAAAACGAGGGTCCAGCACAGCCCCAAACCATGCAGACTCGTCCACGAAAAGACAAGCTTTTGCACAAGCTGAAACCTCCCACCCAAAAGACATGGGCACCGCAGGCAGCAGGGCCAGACCTCAGCACTGCGGGGTGGTGGGAGCCTGGTGGAGTTCCTGGTCCCACCTCCTTGCTTAGATGAAACCAATGGGGCTCTTGCTCTGASGAAGAGTGATGCAAACAGTACTGCAGTGCTGCTGCATGAACAAAAGGCTCATGTTCACTTCATGTTCGCCCTCTTTGTTCCCGCTCCTGCATACCCCCGGACCAGTCAAAAAGCAGAACAAGTCCTGGAAACCCCACAGCAATGACTAAAGACACAGGGGAAACATGCATGTGGAAAGAAGTTAAATACACTAATGCTCTTGAGCTACCTAAAATTTTATTTAATTAATTTCTCAATCATATTGAGAATGGTGGACATTTTTTCTCAACCATGACATTCTGACTTTTCAACAAAATGAAAAATAAATTTGACTCGAGCAGAAGATAAACAACAGCCACCAGGGTTTCTGCAGGTGATGTATCGCCGCTCTGRTCGCTGGCTTTCTGCTCTTCCCACTGGAGAAGCGGTAAAATAAGGCAGAGAAAAGGATGCTCCAAATGGAGCAACTTCATGCCACTTCCACCCAAGTTGAACCGAAATAAGTKTATGGTTCAGCTCAGATCACTTCCATTTTTCAGCCCACCTTGCTAAGCAGTTTGCAACGATGAAAAAGAGACATTAGAAAATAACAGAAGGGGAAGAAAAGTCTGACTTACCTGAAACAGGAATAGAAAAGCATCTTTTCTGAAAATAGATGAAAAAGGAGTAATTTTTGTCTTGAATTCACCTGCAAAACTCATTGCCRTAAACTATTATTGAGGTGAATAGCCTTTTACTGTTAAAATTATTAGACAGGTGTGTGAAGTACCTAATAAACTGGATATAAATTGAAAGACAGATTTTTCAGAAAACTTAGTGCGTATTAGACAATTACAACCCTTTTTAAAAGCCAGGAGACATTTCCATTGATTTCACCTAGACTGCGCCTCTAAAAGCATCTGGTCCCAAATTCCACTCTATTTTAGTCTCAAATTCCTTTCGTTGGCCTGAATCAGAAAAAATAACTAGATTGTCAATGCAGAAGAGTTTTGCAATGTCTGACATTAGTTCCTGTTGAAGAAGAGCCTGTCCAGGAGCTGTACATCAGACCCATTGCAGTATTTCCTATGCATACAGGAAAACACCTATAGGTGCAGGTACGTTATGTTTTCAAAAGCACATTGGCCACCAAAGCACAGCAGCTGCATTTATTGCACTCGAGGAGGTGTAACATAACCCACGCAGACATTTCCAAGAAGCTCCACCCCAAGAGCTTGGTTGGGGCAGATGGATAAGGCGCTCCCATTGTCCTGGTTTCATCTAGGATAGAGTTAATTTTCTTCCTAGTAGATGGTATAGTGCTATGTCTTGGATTTAGTATGAGAATAATGTTGATAACACACTGATGTTTTAGTTGTTGCTAAGTAGTGCTTACACTGGTCAAGGACTTTTCAGCTTCCCATGCTCTGCCWGGTGCAGAAGAAGCTGGGAGGGGACACAGCCGGGACAGCGGACCCCAACTGACCAAAGGGATATTCCACACCATATGACGTCAYGCTCAGCATATAAAGCTGGGGGAAGAAGGAGGAAGGGGGGGACGTTCGGAGTGATGGYGTTTGTCTTCCCAAGTCACCGTTAYRCGTGATGGAGCCCTGCTTTCCTGGAGATGGCTGAACACCTGCCTGCCGATGGGAAGGAGTGAATGCATTCCTTGTTTTGCTTTGCTTGCGTGCGCGGCTTTTGCTTTCCCTATTAAACTGTCTTTATCTGAACCCAGGAGTTTTCTCACTTTTACCCTTCCGATTCTCTCCCCCATCCCACCGGGCGGGGAGTAAGCGAGCGGCTGGGTGGGGCTTAGTTGCTGGCTGGGGTTAAACCGCAACACCCATCTACTCCAGGCTGGCACAGACCATTGCCTATTAACCAAACCCCACCACTCCAGACACTGCACATTCCCCTACCAYTTACAGTAAGTGTTTTAAAGGTCCTAAAAATCGACCAGTGTCCTTTGTCACATGTGTCCAGGGAAGCCTGGCTCCTCTCGGTACTCTGGATCTAGCTGAACGGGCTTTCAAGGGAAAGGGTTATTGTCACCACTACATTTTGGAAAAAAACTGAAACATTGCCTAAAATTGCTTTCCAAAGCAGAGCAATGTCCAGACTGTGTGGTCCTCCGTGTGAACCTGGGGGAGGTCCCGGACGACTGGAGGCTTGCCAATGTGATGCCCATCTACAAGAAGGGCCGGAAGGAGGACCCGGGGAACTACAGGCCTGTCAGCCTGACCT